>OW119931.1:66738196-67103196 GCA_933210815.1 Meta bourneti
CCACGTTCTTTTGAAGCACGGTCAGATGTTGAGGTCACACCTGAGCTGGCACCCCACTCTCCAAACTTCCACACCACGCCAACGTGAGGACAAGAAACGATTAAAGCAAGAAAAGCAACACGAAAATTTATGTAACTAGGCACACTTGACGTGTTGACATTTATTTACCCGTTTGCTTAGTCTGCTTTGTCTTTCCAGCCACTTTTTCTACACAACAGCTAATTAGAGTGGAATATACAAATTAAGTTGTTTTCGAACCAAAGGGTATGTGCATTGATATTCATCACGAATATCAATGTCCATATGATTCGTTCTGAGACTTATTGAACAGAGAGAATACTTACTTTGTGAGAATTTTCAGTCTTGATTATTCTCATGGGTGGCACTCGGTTCACCCATTTTTCTTCCAATTCTTTTGATTTTTTTGGGGGATACGGGTTCACGGCTTCTTCGTGTTTGAAAATTGTTTTTAATTGTTCCATACATCTTCTTGCCGTGGCCCGTTGAGGGGTGGGCTGTGCACATGCTCCTTGGGTTTGGGAAAGGTCTCGGATCTTTGGGTTTTTTCTGCTGCGCGGTTTCGGTCCTTGCGAGTCTGTGGAAGTAGCTGCTGGTTGAGTTGCGTTACTTTGGGTGGACCGGCTTTGGTCGAGATCTATAAAGGAAAAAGAGATAAAGATATAATCTTATATCTTCGAAATTTCACATTAATCAAAAATATTAAAAGCATAATTTCAATTTCAGAACCAGCGGTTTTTATAACTATTTTAAAAACATCTCTGGGCATTGTGTTTTATTGGAATAGAAGCCATTACACAATTTTTTGGTCAAATTCACGATGAGATTCAATTTGTAAATCATAATACTCCGTTAGAAATCTTACATTTTTCATTCCAATTTTACTAAAAGCCTGTGTTGATTCAGTTTAGAAAGTAGTGAGGATTTAGGGCATGATGTTTTGTGCCTTCCTTCAGATCAGCCATAAACGTTCTTCAAAGAAATGAGAAACGTTCATAGCAAAAAAACCTTAAATTCTCTTAAAAATTTAAAATAAAAGAAATATAGAATTACCTCTGGATCTGTAATCGTTGCGACGATTTGACTTGCCAATTTCATCCCCTCCTAAAATTCAAACAGATATCCTTACTATTCATATTCGATCGGAAAGTTTTCAATATGCGCACAATTAATTCAATAACCTGTTTCCATTTTAGACTTGGAACTTATTAAATTGAATTGAAGACTGGTCGAGACATAAATACAAACATATTAGGACCAAGCGTTTTTGGAGAAGTATGTTTTGTTATTAACACTCCAATTCGAAATGTTCTAAAAATCACGCTATAATAGGAAGTGAATCATTTGATATAGAAAATAAATGTACACTTCACTGTAAGAACTCAAGACTGAAGGAGGTTAATCGCATCTCCTAAGGTGTCTTTTGTCAAGCTCTACCAGTAGTACCACCTTCCGGTTGAAAACTACTCCAATTAACAATACGTTCTTAAACAATTCTAAAGAACTTATCACAATTTTGATTAAAGGAAAGTAATTTGACAGTAAATAATTGTAGAAATAGGGGCAGAGACCACTTGAGGAGAGACTACTAAGTAAGAAGGGAAACATGTTTTCCAATTCTTCCGTGTCAGGGCAAAAGGGGTTAATTCTGACTTTTGACGAGTCCAAAGGAGTCGAGTACATCATTCTAATTTACAAAAATAAAACATGTTTAAAATCAAAATTATATGAATCAATCTAAATAACAATTATTTGTATCATGCTTCTTTTTCTTCCTGAACATTTGTGAGAAAGAGAAATATTCGTCTCTTAAAGATTCTGAGAAGTAGCCACTTTGACAACCCTTTTGCCCTCTGACACGGAAGAATTACAATATGGAATATGACACACAAAAAAGAATCAATCAAAAGAGAAGAACTGTTGAATCGCATCTGCTCATTGAACGAAAAGACCTTAAGTGTGATGTTAACCGAGTAAAATAGATTTTCACATAAATGAGTTAGTGTTTGAAATTAATTATTTAAAACATTCTTATTTTAAAAAATACTCCAAAATCTCTCCTCGTCCTTACTTTTTTAGTTTTTCTTTGCCTTCGTTTCGTGGAGTAACTGGGTCCAGCTTCCTAGAAACAAAACAATCAAAATTTTTAGTTGAATTATCATGCTGAAAGCTAATTTATTGAAATAGGTTGTAGCTGAGACATCAAAATATTGCTTCCATTTGTACTATACTAGAGATTGAAGCACATATCTTAGTCCAATTCAGCATGAAATGTTACCATTTTTATATCGATATTCAGACTAGTTTCAAATATTTGATATAATTTCTAATAATTTCTGTTTTTTATCTGTATGTATCCAAATGACGTATTACTTCAACATAAGAAGTATATTTACAACAAAAATCAAAATCTCTTTTACAACATACATAGTAACAAAAAGAGGTAGAATTTCGTAAAAATATAAATTGCAATTTTTATTTAAAAAAACTTTTCATTATCAAATAAAAAATATTATCAAACACCGAAAAAAGTTCTTACCGCTGCAGTGGATGTGCTGGGTTGGTATTGTTCGCGCACCTAAGAAAGAAATAATTTTTGTAAGTAAAAATAAATATATTAATTGTACATCACACAATAATAGTTGTATAATAACTATATACCTGCAGCATTTATCACACTAATGTCGCGTATGCTACAGATTCATTAATATAATTAAATGTACCTCGTATCAACTCCATACATTATCATTGCATACTTCATTAGCAACCACTTCTTCATTCATATTTTGTTTTGTTATAACTATAGATACTCTTTTCCAAGTAAAAAGAAATTCAAATTAACAAAATATATCATTCCTTGATAAAAAATACTTTCACAAGGAACAAAAATATAAAAACCCTCATAACTAAAATATCAAAACATGGTGCACGCACTTATTTTCACGGTGATCATAATATATTTATTTTGAATTTCGACTAATAAGATAATTTTATAACAAAGTTGATCTGTGACAAATTAATTGACACTAGGATGACACATTAAAGTAAATTTACATTTCTAACAAATTCCATTCTATCTCTTATTTGATTGTTAAAACTACATATTGTTTTAAATGAGGTTTCGTGGTTGGTTCTTTGGTTTGGGGTTTATGGTGCAAGAGCCATATTGGACCCTGTTGAGCCAAACGCAAGGCATACAATATCAAGTAATAGTCAGAAACACACCCGGGGAGGAATGCACCTGCCAGGAATCGAACTTGTGCAGCCTACAACTCGAAGGTTGCCTTGACGGCCCCAGGTGGTTTCGTGAAAACTGTACGTACTAATAATGTATGGATCCAGTGATAGAAAAAATTATACTTATTCTTAATCAAATACCCCAACTCACTAAACTTCAACACAGTCAAAAGAAAATTGCGTTAAAAACCGGATATTACCAAACAATGATGTTTTTAGGGTCCTCATACTTTTGACTTGAAATTACGAAAACCTTCCATTGAATGAATTTTTCCAAAAAACCACAAACAGTTTACGGGCTATTTAATAAATATAATTATGTGAATGAAAAAAATGCATTAATTCTTCAAATACTTATTTCAGTAATTGGGGGGTTCAGACATTACAGGTCAAAATTAATTGTAGGGAAATAGTTTCATGTTCACTTCAACTAATTCCCAAATATTTCATTAAAATGCATTCTGTTTGCATTCTTCAAGATGCTTCTACTGCTGAAAAGGGAAGACAAATGACTTCAAAATTGACACATTTGAGTAGACTTGAGGTGAATTTAAGTAAAATTATTGTAATTCGTAATTTAGGCTGGAAATCCTGAACAGTTGTGGGAAACCTGTAATCTCTGCTATCAAAATGAACCATCGAAATGATTACAGCAAGGTAGGTAGGTTTTTTAATTAACGTCGCACTGGAGCAAAACAGCGGGCTATTGGCGACAGTCCGGGATCAAACCCGAAGGAAAGATTCGAGGACATTTCCACGTTCTTTTGAAGCACGGTCAGATGTTGAGGTCACACCTGAGCTGGCACCCCACTCTCCAAACTTCCACACCACGCCAACGTGAGGACAAGAAACGATTAAAGCAAGAAAAGCAACACGAAAATTTATGTAACTAGGCACACTTGACGTGTTGACATTTATTTACCCGTTTGCTTAGTCTGCTTTGTCTTTCCAGCCACTTTTTCTACACAACAGCTAATTAGAGTGGAATATACAAATTAAGTTGTTTTCGAACCAAAGGGTATGTGCATTGATATTCATCACGAATATCAATGTCCATATGATTCGTTCTGAGACTTATTGAACAGAGAGAATACTTACTTTGTGAGAATTTTCAGTCTTGATTATTCTCATGGGTGGCACTCGGTTCACCCATTTTTCTTCCAATTCTTTTGATTTTTTTGGGGGATACGGGTTCACGGCTTCTTCGTGTTTGAAAATTGTTTTTAATTGTTCCATACATCTTCTTGCCGTGGCCCGTTGAGGGGTGGGCTGTGCACATGCTCCTTGGGTTTGGGAAAGGTCTCGGATCTTTGGGTTTTTTCTGCTGCGCGGTTTCGGTCCTTGCGAGTCTGTGGAAGTAGCTGCTGGTTGAGTTGCGTTACTTTGGGTGGACCGGCTTTGGTCGAGATCTATAAAGGAAAAAGAGATAAAGATATAATCTTATATCTTCGAAATTTCACATTAATCAAAAATATTAAAAGCATAATTTCAATTTCAGAATCAGCGGTTTTTATAACTATTTTAAAAACATCTCTGGGCATTGTGTTTTATTGGAATAGAAGCCATTACACAATTTTTTGGTCAAATTCACGATGAGATTCAATTTGTAAATCATAATACTCCGTTAGAAATCTTACATTTTTCATTCCAATTTTACTAAAAGCCTGTGTTGATTCAGTTTAGAAAGTAGTGAGGATTTAGGGCATGATGTTTTGTGCCTTCCTTCAGATCAGCCATAAACGTTCTTCAAAGAAATGAGAAACGATCATAGCAAAAAAACCTTAAATTCTCTTATAAATTTAAAATAAAAGAAATATAGAATTACCTCTGGATCTGTAATCGCTGCGACGATTTGACTTGCCAATTTCATCCCCTCCCAAAATTCAAACAGATATCCTTACTATTCATATTCGATCGGAAAGTTTTCAATATGCGCACAATTAATTCAATAACCTGTTTCCATTTTAGACTTGGAACTTATTAAATTGAATTGAAGACTGGTCGAGACATAAATACAAACATATTAGGACCAAGAGTTTTTGGAGAAGTATGTTTTGTTATTAACACTCCAATTCGAAATGTTCTAAAAATCACGCTATAATAGGAAGTGAATCATTTGATATAGAAAATAAATGTACACTTCACTGTAAGAACTCAAGACTGAAGGAGGTTAATCGCATCTCCTAAGGTGTCTTTTGTCAAGCTCTACCAGTAGTACCACCTTCCGGTTGAAAACTACTCCAATTAACAATACGTTCTTAAACAATTCTAAAGAACTTATCACAATTTTGATTAAAGGAAAGTAATTTGACAGTAAATAATTGTAGAAATAGGGGCAGAGACCACTTGAGGAGAGACTACTAAGTAAGAAGGGAAACATGTTTTCCAATTCTTCCGTGTCAGGACAAAAGGGGTTAATTCTGACTTTTGACGAGTCCAAAGGAGTCGAGTACATCATTCTAATTTACAAAAATAAAACATGTTTAAAATCAAAAGTATATGAATCAATCTAAATAACAATTATTTGTATCATGCTTCTTTTTCTTCCTGAACATTTGTGAGAAAGAGAAATATTCGTCTCTTAAAGATTCTGAGAAGTAGCCACTTTGACAACCCTTTTGCCCTCTGACACGGAAGAATTACAATATGGAATATGACACACAAAAAAGAATCAATCAAAAGAGAAGAACTGTTGAATCGCATCTGCTCATTGAACGAAAAGACCTTAAGTGTGATGTTAACCGAGTAAAATAGATTTTCACATAAATGAGTTAGTGTTTGAAATTAATTATTTAAAACATTCTTATTTTAAAAAATACTCCAAAATCTCTCCTCGTTCTTACTTTTTTAGTTTTTCTTTGCCTTCGTTTCGTGGAGTAACTGGGTCCAGCTTCCTAGAAACAAAACAATCAAAATTTTTAGTTGAATTATCATGCTGAAAGCTAATTTATTGAAATAGGTTGTAGCTGAGACATCAAAATATTGCTTCCATTTGTACTATACTAGAGATTGAAGCACATATCTTAGTCCAATTCAGCATGAAATGTTACCATTTTTATATCGATATTCAGACTAGTTTCAAATATTTGATATAATTTCTAATAATTTCTGTTTTTTATCTGTATGTATCCAAATGACGTATTACTTCAACATAAGAAGTATATTTACAACAAAAATCAAAATCTCTTTTACAACATACATAGTAACAAAAAGAGGTAGAATTTCGTAAAAATATAAATTGCAATTTTTATTTAAAAAAACTTTTCATTATCAAATAAAAAATATTATCAAACACCGAAAAAAGTTCTTACCGCTGCAGTGGATGTGCTGGGTTGGTATTGTTCGCGCACCTAAGAAAGAAATAATTTTTGTAAGTAAAAATAAATATATTAATTGTACATCACACAATAATAGTTGTATAATAACTATATACCTGCAGCATTTATCACACTAATGTCGCGTATGCTACAGATTCATTAATATAATTAAATGTACCTCGTATCAACTCCATACATTATCATTGCATACTTCATTAGCAACCACTTCTTCATTCATATTTTGTTTTGTTATAACTATAGATACTCTTTTCCAAGTAAAAAGAAATTCAAATTAACAAAATATATCATTCCTTGATAAAAAATACTTTCACAAGGAACAAAAATATAAAAACCCTCATAACTAAAATATCAAAACATGGTGCACGCACTTATTTTCACGGTGATCATAATATATTTATTTTGAATTTCGACTAATAAGATAATTTTATAACAAAGTTGATCTGTGACAAATTAATTGACACTAGGATGACACATTAAAGTAAATTTACATTTCTAACAAATTCCATTCTATCTCTTATTTGATTGTTAAAACTACATATTGTTTTAAATGAGGTTTCGTGGTTGGTTCTTTGGTTTGGGGTTTATGGTGCAAGAGCCATATTGGACCCTGTTGAGCCAAACGCAAGGCATACAATATCAAGTAATAGTCAGAAACACACCCGGGGAGGAATGCACCTGCCAGGAATCGAACTTGTGCAGCCTACAACTCGAAGGTTGCCTTGACGGCCCCAGGTGGTTTCGTGAAAACTGTACGTACTAATAATGTATGGATCCAGTGATAGAAAAAATTATACTTATTCTTAATCAAATACCCCAACTCACTAAACTTCAACACAGTCAAAAGAAAATTGCGTTAAAAACCGGATATTACCAAACAATGATGTTTTTAGGGTCCTCATACTTTTGACTTGAAATTACGAAAACCTTCCATTGAATGAATTTTTCCAAAAAACCACAAACAGTTTACGGGCTATTTAATAAATATAATTATGTGAATGAAAAAAATGCATTAATTCTTCAAATACTTATTTCAGTAATTGGGGGGTTCAGACATTACAGGTCAAAATTAATTGTAGGGAAATAGTTTCATGTTCACTTCAACTAATTCCCAAATATTTCATTAAAATGCATTCTGTTTGCATTCTTCAAGATGCTTCTACTGCTGAAAAGGGAAGACAAATGACTTCAAAATTGACACATTTGAGTAGACTTGAGGTGAATTTAAGTAAAATTATTGTAATTCGTAATTTAGGCTGGAAATCCTGAACAGTTGTGGGAAACCTGTAATCTCTGCTATCAAAATGAACCATCGAAATGATTACAGCAAGGTAGGTAGGTTTTTTAATTAACGTCGCACTGGAGCAAAACAGCGGGCTATTGGCGACAGTCCGGGATCAAACCCGAAGGAAAGATTCGAGGACATTTCCACGTTCTTTTGAAGCACGGTCAGATGTTGAGGTCACACCTGAGCTGGCACCCCACTCTCCAAACTTCCACACCACGCCAACGTGAGGACAAGAAACGATTAAAGCAAGAAAAGCAACACGAAAATTTATGTAACTAGGCACACTTGACGTGTTGACATTTATTTACCCGTTTGCTTAGTCTGCTTTGTCTTTCCAGCCACTTTTTCTACACAACAGCTAATTAGAGTGGAATATACAAATTAAGTTGTTTTCGAACCAAAGGGTATGTGCATTGATATTCATCACGAATATCAATGTCCATATGATTCGTTCTGAGACTTATTGAACAGAGAGAATACTTACTTTGTGAGAATTTTCAGTCTTGATTATTCTCATGGGTGGCACTCGGTTCACCCATTTTTCTTCCAATTCTTTTGATTTTTTTGGGGGAGCGTGTACCATACGGGTTCACGGCTTCTTCGTGTTTGAAAATTGTTTTTAATTGTTCTATACATCTTCTTGGAGTGGCCCGTTGAGGGGTGGGCTGTGCACATGCTCCTTGGGTTTGGGAAAGGTCTCGGATCTTTAAGTTTTTTCTGCTGCGCGGTTTCGGTCCTTGCGAGTCTGTGGAAGTAGCTGCTGGTTGAGTTGCGTTACTTTGGGTGGACCGGCTTTGGTCGAGATCTATAAAGGAAAAAGAGATAAAGATATAATCTTATATCTTCGAAATTTCACATTAATCAAAAATATTAAAAGCATAATTTCAATTTCAGAATCAGCGGTTTTTATAACTATTTTAAAAACATCTCTGGGCATTGTGTTTTATTGGAATAGAAGCCATTACACAATTTTTTGGTCAAATTCACGATGAGATTCAATTTGTAAATCATAATACTCCGTTAGAAATCTTACATTTTTCATTCCAATTTTACTAAAAGCCTGTGTTGATTCAGTTTAGAAAGTAGTGAGGATTTAGGGCATGATGTTTTGTGCCTTCCTTCAGATCAGCCATAAACGTTCTTCAAAGAAATGAGAAACGTTCATAGCAAAAAAACCTTAAATTCTCTTATAAATTTAAAATAAAAGAAATATAGAATTACCTCTGGATCTGTAATCGCTGCGACGATTTGACTTGCCAATTTCATCCCCTCCTAAAATTCAAACAGATATCCTTACTATTCATATTCGATCGGAAAGTTTTCAATATGCGCACAATTAATTCAATAACCTGTTTCCATTTTAGACTTGGAACTTATTAAATTGAATTGAAGACTGGTCGAGACATAAATACAAACATATTAGGACCAAGCGTTTTTGGAGAAGTATGTTTTGTTATTAACACTCCAATTCGAAATGTTCTAAAAATCACGCTATAATAGGAAGTGAATCATTTGATATAGAAAATAAATGTACACTTCACTGTAAGAACTCAAGACTGAAGGAGGTTAATCGCATCTCCTAAGGTGTCTTTTGTCAAGCTCTACCAGTAGTACCACCTTCCGGTTGAAAACTACTCCAATTAACAATACGTTCTTAAACAATTCTAAAGAACTTATCACAATTTTGATTAAAGGAAAGTAATTTGACAGTAAATAATTGTAGAAATAGGGGCGGAGACCACTTGAGGAGAGACTACTAAGTAAGAAGGGAAACATGTTTTCCAATTCTTCCGTGTCAGGGCAAAAGGGGTTAATTCTGACTTTTGACGAGTCCAAAGGAGTCGAGTACATCATTCTAATTTACAAAAGTAAAACATGTTTAAAATCAAAATTATATGAATCAATCTAAATAACAATTATTTGTATCATGCTTCTTTTTCTTCCTGAACATTTGTGAGAAAGAGAAATATTCGTCTCTTAAAGATTCTGAGAAGTAGCCACTTTGACAACCCTTTTGCCCTCTGACACGGAAGAATTACAATATGGAATATGACACACAAAAAAGAATCAATCAAAAGAGAAGAACTGTTGAATCGCATCTGCTCATTGAACGAAAAGACCTTAAGTGTGATGTTAACCGAGTAAAATAGATTTTCACATAAATGAGTTAGTGTTTGAAATTAATTATTTAAAACATTCTTATTTTAAAAAATACTCCAAAATCTCTCCTCGTTCTTACTTTTTTAGTTTTTCTTTGCCTTCGTTTCGTGGAGTAACTGGGTCCAGCTTCCTAGAAACAAACAAATCAAAATTTTTAGTTGAATTATCATGCTGAAAGCTAATTTATTGAAATAGGTTGTAGCTGAGACATCAAAATATTGCTTCCATTTGTACTATACTAGAGATTGAAGCACATATCTTAGTCCAATTCAGCATGAAATGTTACCATTTTTATATCGATATTCAGACTAGTTTCAAATATTTGATATAATTTCTAATAATTTCTGTTTTTTTATCTGTATGTATCCAAATGACGTATTACTTCAACATAAGAAGTATATTTACAACAAAAATCAAAATCTCTTTTACAACATACATAGTAACAAATCGAGGTAGAATTTCGTAAAAATATAAATTGTAATTTTTATTTAAAAAAACTTTTCATTATCAAATACAAAATATTATCAAACACAGAAAAAAGTTCTTACCGCTGCAGTGGATGTGCTGGGTTGGTATTGTTCGCGCACCTAAGAAAGAAATAATTTTTGTAAGTAAAAATAAATATATTAATTGTACATCACACAATAATAGTTGTATAATAACTATATACCTGCAGCATTTATCACACTAATGTCGCGTATGCTACAGATTCATTAATATAATTAAATGTACCTCGTATCAACTCCATATATTATCATTGCATACTTCATTAGCAACCACTTCTTCATTCATATTTTGTTTTGTTATAACTATAGATACTCTTTTCCAAGTAAAAAGAAATTCAAATTAACAAAATATATCATTCCTTGATAAAAAATACTTTCACAAGGAACAAAAATATAAAAACCCTCATAACTAAAATATCAAAACATGGTGCACGCACTTATTTTCACGGTGATCATAATATATTTATTTTGAATTTCGACTAATAAGATAATTTTATAACAAAGTTGATCTGTGACAAATTAATTGACACTAGGATGACACATTAAAGTAAATTTACATTTCTAACAAATTCCATTCTATCTCTTATTTGATTGTTAAAACTACATATTGTTTTAAATGAGGTTTCGTGGTTGGTTCTTTGGTTTGGGGTTTATGGTGCAAGAGCCATATTGGACTCTGTTGAGCCAAACGCAAGGCATACAATATCAAGTAATAGTCAGAAACACACCCGGGGAGGAATGCACCTGCCAGGAATCGAACTTGTGCAGCCTACAACTCGAAGGTTGCCTTGACGGCCCCAGGTGGTTTCGTGAAAACTGTACGTACTAATAATGTATGGATCCAGTGATAGAAAAAATTATACTTATTCTTAATCAAATACCCCAACTCACTAAACTTCAACACAGTCAAAAGAAAATTGCGTTAAAAACCGGATATTACCAAACAATGATGTTTTTAGGGTCCTCATACTTTTGACTTGAAATTACGAAAACCTTCCATTGAATGAATTTTTCCAAAAAACCACAAACAGTTTACGGGCTATTTAATAAATATAATTATGTGAATGAAAAAAATGCATTAATTCTTCAAATACTTATTTCAGTAATTGGGGGGTTCAGACATTACAGGTCAAAATTAATTGTAGGGAAATAGTTTCATGTTCACTTCAACTAATTCCCAAATATTTCATTAAAATGCATTCTGTTTGCATTCTTCAAGATGCTTCTACTGCTGAAAAGGGAAGACAAATGACTTCAAAATTGACACATTTGAGTAGACTTAAGGTGAATTTAAGTAAAATTATTGTAATTCGTAATTTAGGCTGGAAATCCTGAACTGTTGTGGGAAACCTGTAATCTCTGCTATCAAAATGAACCATCGAAATGATTACCTAGGTTTTTTAATTAACGTCGCACTGGAGCAAAACAGCGGGCTATTGGCGACAGTCCGGGATCAAACCCGAAGGAAAGATTCGAGGACATTTCCACGTTCTTTTGAAGCACGGTCAGATGTTGAGGTCACACCTGAGCTGGCACCCCACTCTCCAAACTTCCACACCACGCCAACGTGAGGACAAGAAACGATTAAAGCAAGAAAAGCAACACGAAAATTTATGTAACTAGGCACACTTGACGTGTTGACATTTATTTACCCGTTTGCTTAGTCTGCTTTGTCTTTCCAGCCACTTTTTCTACACAACAGCTAATTAGAGTGGAATATACAAATTAAGTTGTTTTCGAACCAAAGGGTATGTGCATTGATATTCATCACGAATATCAATGTCCATATGATTCGTTCTGAGACTTATTGAACAGAGAGAATACTTACTTTGTGAGAATTTTCAGTCTTGATTATTCTCATGGGTGGCACTCGGTTCACCCATTTTTCTTCCAATTCTTTTGATTTTTTTTGGGGGAGCGTGTACCATACGGGTTCACGGCTTCTTCGTGTTTGAAAATTGTTTTTAATTGTTCTATACATCTTCTTGGAGTGGCCCGTTGAGAGGTGGGCTGTGCACATGCTCCTTGGGTTTGGGAAAGGTCTCGGATCTTTAAGTTTTTTCTGCTGCGCGGTTTCGGTCCTTGCGAGTCTGTGGAAGTAGCTGCTGGTTGAGTTGCGTTACTTTGGGTGGACCGGCTTTGGTCGAGATCTATAAAGGAAAAAGAGATAAAGATATAATCTTATATCTTCGAAATTTCACATTAATCAAAAATATTAAAAGCATAATTTCAATTTCAGAATCAGCGGTTTTTATAACTATTTTAAAAACATCTCTGGGCATTGTGTTTATTGGAATAGAAGCCATTACACAATTTTTTGGTCAAATTCACGATGAGATTCAATTTGTAAATCATAATACTCCGTTAGAAATCTTACATTTTTCATTCCAATTTTACTAAAAGCCTGTGTTGATTCAGTTTAGAAAGTAGTGAGGATTTAGGGCATGATGTTTTGTGCCTTCCTTCAGATCAGCCGTAAACGTTCTTCAAAGAAATGAGAAACGTTCATAGCAAAAAAACCTTAAATTCTCTTATAAATTTAAAATAAAAGAAATATAGAATTACCTCTGGATCTGTAATCGCTGCGACGATTTGACTTGCCAATTTCATCCCCTCCTAAAATTCAAACAGATATCCTTACTATTCATATTCGATCGGAAAGTTTTCAATATGCGCACAATTAATTCAATAACCTGTTTCCATTTTAGACTTGGAACTTATTAAATTGAATTGAAGACTGGTCGAGACATAAATACAAACATATTAGGACCAAGAGTTTTTGGAGAAGTATGTTTTGTTATTAACACTCCAATTCGAAATGTTCTAAAAATCACGCTATAATAGGAAGTGAATCATTTGATATAGAAAATAAATGTACACTTCACTGTAAGAACTCAAGACTGAAGGAGGTTAATCGCATCTCCTAAGGTGTCTTTTGTCAAGCTCTACCAGTAGTACCACCTTCCGGTTGAAAACTACTCCAATTAACAATACGTTCTTAAACAATTCTAAAGAACTTATCACAATTTTGATTAAAGGAAAGTAATTTGACAGTAAATAATTGTAGAAATAGGGGCGGAGACCACTTGAGGAGAGACTACTAAGTAAGAAGGGAAACATGTTTTCCAATTCTTCCGTGTCAGGGCAAAAGGGGTTAATTCTGACTTTTGACGAGTCCAAAGGAGTCGAGTACATCATTCTAATTTACAAAAGTAAAACATGTTTAAAATCAAAATTATATGAATCAATCTAAATAACAATTATTTGTATCATGCTTCTTTTTCTTCCTGAACATTTGTGAGAAAGAGAAATATTCGTCTCTTAAAGATTCTGAGAAGTAGCCACTTTGACAACCCTTTTGCCCTCTGACACGGAAGAATTACAATATGGAATATGACACACAAAAAAGAATCAATCAAAGAGAAGAACTGTTGAATCGCATCTGCTCATTGAACGAAAAGACCTTAAGTGTGATGTTAACCGAGTAAAATAGATTTTCACATAAATGAGTTAGTGTTTGAAATTAATTATTTAAAACATTCTTATTTTAAAAAATACTCCAAAATCTCTCCTCGTCCTTACTTTTTTAGTTTTTCTTTGCCTTCGTTTCGTGGAGTAACTGGGTCCAGCTTCCTAGAAACAAAACAATCAAAATTTTTAGTTGAATTATCATGCTGAAAGCTAATTTATTGAAATAGGTTGTAGCTGAGACATCAAAATATTGCTTCCATTTGTACTATACTAGAGATTGAAGCACATATCTTAGTCCAATTCAGCATGAAATGTTACCATTTTTATATCGATATTCAGACTAGTTTCAAATATTTGATATAATTTCTAATAATTTCTGTTTTTTATCTGTATGTATCCAAATGACGTATTACTTCAACATAAGAAGTATATTTACAACAAAAATCAAAATCTCTTTTACAACATACATAGTAACAAAAAGAGGTAGAATTTCGTAAAAATATAAATTGCAATTTTTATTTAAAAAAACTTTTCATTATCAAATAAAAAATATTATCAAACACCGAAAAAAGTTCTTACCGCTGCAGTGGATGTGCTGGGTTGGTATTGTTCGCGCACCTAAGAAAGAAATAATTTTTGTAAGTAAAAATAAATATATTAATTGTACATCACACAATAATAGTTGTATAATAACTATATACCTGCAGCATTTATCACACTAATGTCGCGTATGCTACAGATTCATTAATATAATTAAATGTACCTCGTATCAACTCCATACATTATCATTGCATACTTCATTAGCAACCACTTCTTCATTCATATTTTGTTTTGTTATAACTATAGATACTCTTTTCCAAGTAAAAAGAAATTCAAATTAACAAAATATATCATTCCTTGATAAAAAATACTTTCACAAGGAACAAAAATATAAAAACCCTCATAACTAAAATATCAAAACATGGTGCACGCACTTATTTTCACGGTGATCATAATATATTTATTTTGAATTTCGACTAATAAGATAATTTTATAACAAAGTTGATCTGTGACAAATTAATTGACACTAGGATGACACATTAAAGTAAATTTACATTTCTAACAAATTCCATTCTATCTCTTATTTGATTGTTAAAACTACATATTGTTTTAAATGAGGTTTCGTGGTTGGTTCTTTGGTTTGGGGTTTATGGTGCAAGAGCCATATTGGACCCTGTTGAGCCAAACGCAAGGCATACAATATCAAGTAATAGTCAGAAACACACCCGGGGAGGAATGCACCTGCCAGGAATCGAACTTGTGCAGCCTACAACTCGAAGGTTGCCTTGACGGCCCCAGGTGGTTTCGTGAAAACTGTACGTACTAATAATGTATGGATCCAGTGATAGAAAAAATTATACTTATTCTTAATCAAATACCCCAACTCACTAAACTTCAACACAGTCAAAAGAAAATTGCGTTAAAAACCGGATATTACCAAACAATGATGTTTTTAGGGTCCTCATACTTTTGACTTGAAATTACGAAAACCTTCCATTGAATGAATTTTTCCAAAAAACCACAAACAGTTTACGGGCTATTTAATAAATATAATTATGTGAATGAAAAAAATGCATTAATTCTTCAAATACTTATTTCAGTAATTGGGGGGTTCAGACATTACAGGTCAAAATTAATTGTAGGGAAATAGTTTCATGTTCACTTCAACTAATTCCCAAATATTTCATTAAAATGCATTCTGTTTGCATTCTTCAAGATGCTTCTACTGCTGAAAAGGGAAGACAAATGACTTCAAAATTGACACATTTGAGTAGACTTGAGATGAATTTAAGTAAAATTATTGTAATTCGTACTTTAGGCTGGAAATCCTGAACAGTTGTGGGAAACCTGTAATCTCTGCTATCAAAATGAACCATCGAAATGATTACAGCAAGGTAGGTAGGTTTTTTAATTAACGTCGCACTGGAGCAAAACAGCGGGCTATTGGCGACAGTCCGGGATCAAACCCGAAGGAAAGATTCGAGGACATTTCCACGTTCTTTTGAAGCACGGTCAGATGTTGAGGTCACACCTGAGCTGGCACCCCACTCTCCAAACTTCCACACCACGCCAACGTGAGGACAAGAAACGATTAAAGCAAGAAAAGCAACACGAAAATTTATGTAACTAGGCACACTTGACGTGTTGACATTTATTTACCCGTTTGCTTAGTCTGCTTTGTCTTTCCAGCCACTTTTTCTACACAACAGCTAATTAGAGTGGAATATACAAATTAAGTTGTTTTCGAACCAAAGGGTATGTGCATTGATATTCATCACGAATATCAATGTCCATATGATTCGTTCTGAGACTTATTGAACAGAGAGAATACTTACTTTGTGAGAATTTTCAGTCTTGATTATTCTCATGGGTGGCACTCGGTTCACCCATTTTTCTTCCAATTCTTTTGATTTTTTTGGGGGAGCGTGTACCATACGGCTTCACGGCTTCTTCGTGTTTGAAAATTGTTTTTAATTGTTCTATACATCTTCTTGGAGTGGCCCGTTGAGGGGTGGGCTGTGCACATGCTCCTTGGGTTTGGGAAAGGTCTCGGATCTTTAGGTTTTTTCTGCTGCGCGGTTTCGGTCCTTGCGAGTTTGTGGAAGTAGCTGCTGGTTGAGTTGCGTTACTTTGGGTGGACCGGCTTTGGTCGAGATCTATAAAGGAAAAAGAGATAAAGATATAATCTTATATCTTCGAAATTTCACATTAATCAAAAATATTAAAAGCATAATTTCAATTTCAGAATCAGCGGTTTTTATAACTATTTTAAAAACATCTCTGGGCATTGTGTTTTATTGGAATAGAAGCCATTACACAATTTTTTGGTCAAATTCACGATGAGATTCAATTTGTAAATCATAATACTCCGTTAGAAATCTTACATTTTTCATTCCAATTTTACTAAAAGCCTGTGTTGATTCAGTTTAGAAAGTAGTGAGGATTTAGGGCATGATGTTTCGTGCCTTCCTTCAGATCAGCCATAAACGTTCTTCAAAGAAATGAGAAACGTTCATAGCAAAAAAACCTTAAATTCTCTTATAAATTTAAAATAAAAGAAATATAGAATTACCTCTGGATCTGTAATCGCTGCGACGATTTGACTTGCCAATTTCATCCCCTCCTAAAATTCAAACAGATATCCTTACTATTCATATTCGATCGGAAAGTTTTCAATATGCGCACAATTAATTCAATAACCTGTTTCCATTTTAGACTTGGAACTTATTAAATTGAATTGAAGACTGGTCGAGACATAAATACAAACATATTAGGACCAAGCGTTTTTGGAGAAGTATGTTTTGTTATTAACACTCCAATTCGAAATGTTCTAAAAATCACGCTATAATAGGAAGTGAATCATTTGATATAGAAAATAAATGTACACTTCACTGTAAGAACTCAAGACTGAAGGAGGTTAATCGCATCTCCTAAGGTGTCTTTTGTCAAGCTCTACCAGTAGTACCACCTTCCGGTTGAAAACTACTCCAATTAACAATACGTTCTTAAACAATTCTAAAGAACTTATCACAATTTTGATTAAAGGAAAGTAATTTGACAGTAAATAATTGTAGAAATAGGGGCGGAGACCACTTGAGGAGAGACTACTAAGTAAGAAGGGAAACATGTTTTCCAATTCTTCCGTGTCAGGGCAAAAGGGGTTAATTCTGACTTTTGACGAGTCCAAAGGAGTCGAGTACATCATTCTAATTTACAAAAGTAAAACATGTTTAAAATCAAAATTATATGAATCAATCTAAATAACAATTATTTGTATCATGCTTCTTTTTCTTCCTGAACATTTGTGAGAAAGAGAAATATTCGTCTCTTAAAGATTCTGAGAAGTAGCCACTTTGACAACAATTTTGCCCTCTGACACGGAAGAATTACAATATGGAATATGACACACAAAAAAGAATCAATCAAAGAGAAGAACTGTTGAATCGCATCTGCTCATTGAACGAAAAGACCTTAAGTGTGATGTTAACCGAGTAAAATAGATTTTCACATAAATGAGTTAGTGTTTGAAATTAATTATTTAAAACATTCTTATTTTAAAAAATACTCCAAAATCTCTCCTCGTTCTTACTTTTTTAGTTTTTCTTTGCCTTCGTTTCGTGGAGTAACTGGGTCCAGCTTCCTAGAAACAAAACAATCAAAATTTTTAGTTGAATTATCATGCTGAAAGCTAATTTATTGAAATAGGTTGTAGCTGAGACATCAAAATATTGCTTCCATTTGTACTATACTAGAGATTGAAGCACATATCTTAGTCCAATTCAGCATGAAATGTTACCATTTTTATATCGATATTCAGATTAGTTTCAAATATTTGATATAATTTCTAATAATTTCTGTTTTTTTATCTGTATGCATCCAAATGACGTATTACTTCAACATAAGAAGTATATTTACAACAAAAATCAAAATCTCTTTTACAACATACATAGTAACAAATCGAGGTAGAACTTCGTAAAAATATAAATTGTAATTTTTATTTAAAAAAAACTTTTCATTATCAAATACAAAATATTATCAAACACAGAAAAAAGTTCTTACCGCTGCAGTGGATGTGCTGGGTTGGTATTGTTCGCGCACCTAAGAAAGAAATAATTTTTGTAAGTAAAAATAAATATATTAATTGTACATCACACAATAATAGTTGTATAATAACTATATACCTGCAGCATTTATCACACTAATGTCGCGTATGCTACAGATTCATTAATATAATTAAATGTACCTCGTATCAACTCCATACATTATCATTGCATACTTCATTAGCAACCACTTCTTCATTCATATTTTGTTTTGTTATAACTATAGATACTCTTTTCCAAGTAAAAAGAAATTCAAATTAACAAAATATATCATTCCTTGATAAAAAATACTTTCACAAGGAACAAAAATATAAAAACCCTCATAACTAAAATATCAAAACATGGTGCACGCACTTATTTTCACGGTGATCATAATATATTTATTTTGAATTTCGACTAATAAGATAATTTTATAACAAAGTTGATCTGTGGCAAATTAATTGACACTAGGATGACACATTAAAGTAAATTTACATTTCTAACAAATTCCATTCTATCTCTTATTTGATTGTTAAAACTACATATTGTTTTAAATGAGGTTTCGTGGTTGGTTCTTTGGTTTGGGGTTTATGGTGCAAGAGCCATATTGGACCCTGTTGAGCCAAACGCAAGGCATACAATATCAAGTAATAGTCAGAAACACACCCGGGGAGGAATGCACCTGCCAGGAATCGAACTTGTGCAGCCTACAACTCGAAGGTTGCCTTGACGGCCCCAGGTGGTTTCGTGAAAACTGTACGTACTAATAATGTATGGATCCAGTGATAGAAAAAATTATACTTATTCTTAATCAAATACCCCAACTCACTAAACTTCAACACAGTCAAAAGAAAATTGCGTTAAAAACCGGATATTACCAAACAATGATGTTTTTAGGGTCCTCATACTTTTGACTTGAAATTACGAAAACCTTCCATTGAATGAATTTTTCCAAAAAACCACAAACAGTTTACGGGCTATTTAATAAATATAATTATGTGAATGAAAAAAATGCATTAATTCTTCAAATACTTATTTCAGTAATTGGGGGGTTCAGACATTACAGGTCAAAATTAATTGTAGGGAAATAGTTTCATGTTCACTTCAACTAATTCCCAAATATTTCATTAAAATGCATTCTGTTTGCATTCTTCAAGATGCTTCTACTGCTGAAAAGGGAAGACAAATGACTTCAAAATTGACACATTTGAGTAGACTTGAGGTGAATTTAAGTAAAATTATTGTAATTCGTAATTTAGGCTGGAAATCCTGAACAGTTGTGGGAAACCTGTAATCTCTGCTATCAAAATGAACCATCGAAATGATTACAGCAAGGTAGGTAGGTTTTTTAATTAACGTCGCACTGGAGCAAAACAGCGGGCTATTGGCGACAGTCCGGGATCAAACCCGAAGGAAAGATTCGAGGACATTTCCACGTTCTTTTGAAGCACGGTCAGATGTTGAGGTCACACCTGAGCTGGCACCCCACTCTCCAAACTTCCACACCACGCCAACGTGAGGACAAGAAACGATTAAAGCAAGAAAAGCAACACGAAAATTTATGTAACTAGGCACACTTGACGTGTTGACATTTATTTACCCGTTTGCTTAGTCTGCTTTGTCTTTCCAGCCACTTTTTCTACACAACAGCTAATTAGAGTGGAATATACAAATTAAGTTGTTTTCGAACCAAAGGGTATGTGCATTGATATTCATCACGAATATCAATGTCCATATGATTCGTTCTGAGACTTATTGAACAGAGAGAATACTTACTTTGTGAGAATTTTCAGTCTTGATTATTCTCATGGGTGGCACTCGGTTCACCCATTTTTCTTCCAATTCTTTTGATTTTTTTGGGGGAGCGTGTACCATACGGGTTCACGGCTTCTTCGTGTTTGAAAATTGTTTTTAATTGTTCTATACATCTTCTTGGAGTGGCCCGTTGAGGGGTGGGCTGTGCACATGCTCCTTGGGTTTGGGAAAGGTCTCGGATCTTTAAGTTTTTTCTGCTGCGCGGTTTCGGTCCTTGCGAGTCTGTGGAAGTAGCTGCTGGTTGAGTTGCGTTACTTTGGGTGGACCGGCTTTGGTCGAGATCTATAAAGGAAAAAGAGATAAAGATATAATCTTATATCTTCGAAATTTCACATTAATCAAAAATATTAAAAGCATAATTTCAATTTCAGAACCAGCGGTTTTTATAACTATTTTAAAAACATCTCTGGGCATTGTGTTTTATTGGAATAGAAGCCATTACACAATTTTTTGGTCAAATTCACGATGAGATTCAATTTGTAAATCATAATACTCCGTTAGAAATCTTACATTTTTCATTCCAATTTTACTAAAAGCCTGTGTTGATTCAGTTTAGAAAGTAGTGAGGATTTAGGGCATGATGTTTTGTGCCTTCCTTCAGATCAGCCATAAACGTTCTTCAAAGAAATGAGAAACGTTCATAGCAAAAAAACCTTAAATTCTCTTAAAAATTTAAAATAAAAGAAATATAGAATTACCTCTGGATCTGTAATCGTTGCGACGATTTGACTTGCCAATTTCATCCCCTCCTAAAATTCAAACAGATATCCTTACTATTCATATTCGATCGGAAAGTTTTCAATATGCGCACAATTAATTCAATAACCTGTTTCCATTTTAGACTTGGAACTTATTAAATTGAATTGAAGACTGGTCGAGACATAAATACAAACATATTAGGACCAAGCGTTTTTGGAGAAGTATGTTTTGTTATTAACACTCCAATTCGAAATGTTCTAAAAATCACGCTATAATAGGAAGTGAATCATTTGATATAGAAAATAAATGTACACTTCACTGTAAGAACTCAAGACTGAAGGAGGTTAATCGCATCTCCTAAGGTGTCTTTTGTCAAGCTCTACCAGTAGTACCACCTTCCGGTTGAAAACTACTCCAATTAACAATACGTTCTTAAACAATTCTAAAGAACTTATCACAATTTTGATTAAAGGAAAGTAATTTGACAGTAAATAATTGTAGAAATAGGGGCAGAGACCACTTGAGGAGAGACTACTAAGTAAGAAGGGAAACATGTTTTCCAATTCTTCCGTGTCAGGGCAAAAGGGGTTAATTCTGACTTTTGACGAGTCCAAAGGAGTCGAGTACATCATTCTAATTTACAAAAATAAAACATGTTTAAAATCAAAATTATATGAATCAATCTAAATAACAATTATTTGTATCATGCTTCTTTTTCTTCCTGAACATTTGTGAGAAAGAGAAATATTCGTCTCTTAAAGATTCTGAGAAGTAGCCACTTTGACAACCCTTTTGCCCTCTGACACGGAAGAATTACAATATGGAATATGACACACAAAAAAGAATCAATCAAAAGAGAAGAACTGTTGAATCGCATCTGCTCATTGAACGAAAAGACCTTAAGTGTGATGTTAACCGAGTAAAATAGATTTTCACATAAATGAGTTAGTGTTTGAAATTAATTATTTAAAACATTCTTATTTTAAAAAATACTCCAAAATCTCTCCTCGTCCTTACTTTTTTAGTTTTTCTTTGCCTTCGTTTCGTGGAGTAACTGGGTCCAGCTTCCTAGAAACAAAACAATCAAAATTTTTAGTTGAATTATCATGCTGAAAGCTAATTTATTGAAATAGGTTGTAGCTGAGACATCAAAATATTGCTTCCATTTGTACTATACTAGAGATTGAAGCACATATCTTAGTCCAATTCAGCATGAAATGTTACCATTTTTATATCGATATTCAGACTAGTTTCAAATATTTGATATAATTTCTAATAATTTCTGTTTTTTATCTGTATGTATCCAAATGACGTATTACTTCAACATAAGAAGTATATTTACAACAAAAATCAAAATCTCTTTTACAACATACATAGTAACAAAAAGAGGTAGAATTTCGTAAAAATATAAATTGCAATTTTTATTTAAAAAAACTTTTCATTATCAAATAAAAAATATTATCAAACACCGAAAAAAGTTCTTACCGCTGCAGTGGATGTGCTGGGTTGGTATTGTTCGCGCACCTAAGAAAGAAATAATTTTTGTAAGTAAAAATAAATATATTAATTGTACATCACACAATAATAGTTGTATAATAACTATATACCTGCAGCATTTATCACACTAATGTCGCGTATGCTACAGATTCATTAATATAATTAAATGTACCTCGTATCAACTCCATACATTATCATTGCATACTTCATTAGCAACCACTTCTTCATTCATATTTTGTTTTGTTATAACTATAGATACTCTTTTCCAAGTAAAAAGAAATTCAAATTAACAAAATATATCATTCCTTGATAAAAAATACTTTCACAAGGAACAAAAATATAAAAACCCTCATAACTAAAATATCAAAACATGGTGCACGCACTTATTTTCACGGTGATCATAATATATTTATTTTGAATTTCGACTAATAAGATAATTTTATAACAAAGTTGATCTGTGACAAATTAATTGACACTAGGATGACACATTAAAGTAAATTTACATTTCTAACAAATTCCATTCTATCTCTTATTTGATTGTTAAAACTACATATTGTTTTAAATGAGGTTTCGTGGTTGGTTCTTTGGTTTGGGGTTTATGGTGCAAGAGCCATATTGGACCCTGTTGAGCCAAACGCAAGGCATACAATATCAAGTAATAGTCAGAAACACACCCGGGGAGGAATGCACCTGCCAGGAATCGAACTTGTGCAGCCTACAACTCGAAGGTTGCCTTGACGGCCCCAGGTGGTTTCGTGAAAACTGTACGTACTAATAATGTATGGATCCAGTGATAGAAAAAATTATACTTATTCTTAATCAAATACCCCAACTCACTAAACTTCAACACAGTCAAAAGAAAATTGCGTTAAAAACCGGATATTACCAAACAATGATGTTTTTAGGGTCCTCATACTTTTGACTTGAAATTACGAAAACCTTCCATTGAATGAATTTTTCCAAAAAACCACAAACAGTTTACGGGCTATTTAATAAATATAATTATGTGAATGAAAAAAATGCATTAATTCTTCAAATACTTATTTCAGTAATTGGGGGGTTCAGACATTACAGGTCAAAATTAATTGTAGGGAAATAGTTTCATGTTCACTTCAACTAATTCCCAAATATTTCATTAAAATGCATTCTGTTTGCATTCTTCAAGATGCTTCTACTGCTGAAAAGGGAAGACAAATGACTTCAAAATTGACACATTTGAGTAGACTTGAGGTGAATTTAAGTAAAATTATTGTAATTCGTAATTTAGGCTGGAAATCCTGAACAGTTGTGGGAAACCTGTAATCTCTGCTATCAAAATGAACCATCGAAATGATTACAGCAAGGTAGGTAGGTTTTTTAATTAACGTCGCACTGGAGCAAAACAGCGGGCTATTGGCGACAGTCCGGGATCAAACCCGAAGGAAAGATTCGAGGACATTTCCACGTTCTTTTGAAGCACGGTCAGATGTTGAGGTCACACCTGAGCTGGCACCCCACTCTCCAAACTTCCACACCACGCCAACGTGAGGACAAGAAACGATTAAAGCAAGAAAAGCAACACGAAAATTTATGTAACTAGGCACACTTGACGTGTTGACATTTATTTACCCGTTTGCTTAGTCTGCTTTGTCTTTCCAGCCACTTTTTCTACACAACAGCTAATTAGAGTGGAATATACAAATTAAGTTGTTTTCGAACCAAAGGGTATGTGCATTGATATTCATCACGAATATCAATGTCCATATGATTCGTTCTGAGACTTATTGAACAGAGAGAATACTTACTTTGTGAGAATTTTCAGTCTTGATTATTCTCATGGGTGGCACTCGGTTCACCCATTTTTCTTCCAATTCTTTTGATTTTTTTGGGGGATACGGGTTCACGGCTTCTTCGTGTTTGAAAATTGTTTTTAATTGTTCCATACATCTTCTTGCCGTGGCCCGTTGAGGGGTGGGCTGTGCACATGCTCCTTGGGTTTGGGAAAGGTCTCGGATCTTTGGGTTTTTTCTGCTGCGCGGTTTCGGTCCTTGCGAGTCTGTGGAAGTAGCTGCTGGTTGAGTTGCGTTACTTTGGGTGGACCGGCTTTGGTCGAGATCTATAAAGGAAAAAGAGATAAAGATATAATCTTATATCTTCGAAATTTCACATTAATCAAAAATATTAAAAGCATAATTTCAATTTCAGAATCAGCGGTTTTTATAACTATTTTAAAAACATCTCTGGGCATTGTGTTTTATTGGAATAGAAGCCATTACACAATTTTTTGGTCAAATTCACGATGAGATTCAATTTGTAAATCATAATACTCCGTTAGAAATCTTACATTTTTCATTCCAATTTTACTAAAAGCCTGTGTTGATTCAGTTTAGAAAGTAGTGAGGATTTAGGGCATGATGTTTTGTGCCTTCCTTCAGATCAGCCATAAACGTTCTTCAAAGAAATGAGAAACGATCATAGCAAAAAAACCTTAAATTCTCTTATAAATTTAAAATAAAAGAAATATAGAATTACCTCTGGATCTGTAATCGCTGCGACGATTTGACTTGCCAATTTCATCCCCTCCCAAAATTCAAACAGATATCCTTACTATTCATATTCGATCGGAAAGTTTTCAATATGCGCACAATTAATTCAATAACCTGTTTCCATTTTAGACTTGGAACTTATTAAATTGAATTGAAGACTGGTCGAGACATAAATACAAACATATTAGGACCAAGAGTTTTTGGAGAAGTATGTTTTGTTATTAACACTCCAATTCGAAATGTTCTAAAAATCACGCTATAATAGGAAGTGAATCATTTGATATAGAAAATAAATGTACACTTCACTGTAAGAACTCAAGACTGAAGGAGGTTAATCGCATCTCCTAAGGTGTCTTTTGTCAAGCTCTACCAGTAGTACCACCTTCCGGTTGAAAACTACTCCAATTAACAATACGTTCTTAAACAATTCTAAAGAACTTATCACAATTTTGATTAAAGGAAAGTAATTTGACAGTAAATAATTGTAGAAATAGGGGCAGAGACCACTTGAGGAGAGACTACTAAGTAAGAAGGGAAACATGTTTTCCAATTCTTCCGTGTCAGGACAAAAGGGGTTAATTCTGACTTTTGACGAGTCCAAAGGAGTCGAGTACATCATTCTAATTTACAAAAATAAAACATGTTTAAAATCAAAAGTATATGAATCAATCTAAATAACAATTATTTGTATCATGCTTCTTTTTCTTCCTGAACATTTGTGAGAAAGAGAAATATTCGTCTCTTAAAGATTCTGAGAAGTAGCCACTTTGACAACCCTTTTGCCCTCTGACACGGAAGAATTACAATATGGAATATGACACACAAAAAAGAATCAATCAAAAGAGAAGAACTGTTGAATCGCATCTGCTCATTGAACGAAAACACCTTAAGTGTGATGTTAACCGAGTAAAATAGATTTTCACATAAATGAGTTAGTGTTTGAAATTAATTATTTAAAACATTCTTATTTTAAAAAATACTCCAAAATCTCTCCTCGTTCTTACTTTTTTAGTTTTTCTTTGCCTTCGTTTCGTGGAGTAACTGGGTCCAGCTTCCTAGAAACAAAACAATCAAAATTTTTAGTTGAATTATCATGCTGAAAGCTAATTTATTGAAATAGGTTGTAGCTGAGACATCAAAATATTGCTTCCATTTGTACTATACTAGAGATTGAAGCACATATCTTAGTCCAATTCAGCATGAAATGTTACCATTTTTATATCGATATTCAGACTAGTTTCAAATATTTGATATAATTTCTAATAATTTCTGTTTTTTTATCTGTATGCATCCAAATGACGTATTATTTCAACATAAGAAGTATATTTACAACAAAAATCAAAATCTCTTTTACAACATACATAGTAACAAATCGAGGTAGAACTTCGTAAAAATATAAATTGTAATTTTTATTTAAAAAAAACTTTTCATTATCAAATACAAAATATTATCAAACACAGAAAAAAGTTCTTACCGCTGCAGTGGATGTGCTGGGTTGGTATTGTTCGCGCACCTAAGAAAGAAATAATTTTTGTAAGTAAAAATAAATATATTAATTGTACATCACACAATAATAGTTGTATAATAACTATATACCTGCAGCATTTATCACACTAATGTCGCGTATGCTACAGATTCATTAATATAATTAAATGTACCTCGTATCAACTCCATACATTATCATTGCATACTTCATTAGCAACCACTTCTTCATTCATATTTTGTTTTGTTATAACTATAGATACTCTTTTCCAAGTAAAAAGAAATTCAAATTAACAAAATATATCATTCCTTGATAAAAAATACTTTCACAAGGAACAAAAATATAAAAACCCTCATAACTAAAATATCAAAACATGGTGCACGCACTTATTTTCACGGTGATCATAATATATTTATTTTGAATTTCGACTAATAAGATAATTTTATAACAAAGTTGATCTGTGACAAATTAATTGACACTAGGATGACACATTAAAGTAAATTTACATTTCTAACAAATTCCATTCTATCTCTTATTTGATTGTTAAAACTACATATTGTTTTAAATGAGGTTTCGTGGTTGGTTCTTTGGTTTGGGGTTTATGGTGCAAGAGCCATATTGGACCCTGTTGAGCCAAACGCAAGGCATACAATATCAAGTAATAGTCAGAAACACACCCGGGGAGGAATGCACCTGCCAGGAATCGAACTTGTGCAGCCTACAACTCGAAGGTTGCCTTGACGGCCCCAGGTGGTTTCGTGAAAACTGTACGTACTAATAATGTATGTGGATCCAGTGATAGAAAAAATTATACTTATTCTTAATCAAATACCCCAATGGATATCCATACCAATCAAATGGATATTTTAACCCTCCTGGTGGTTATATCGACAAGGTATCTCGTTATGAGGACTAGATCTTGATGGACCATATCTCGACATCATCAAAAACTCGGCAATGTTTTCATGACGTGATATCTCGTCATCAGCAAAATTGGTCAGATCTTGATGGACAAGGTATCACGTCGAAATCACTTGGAGGGTTAAGGAATTCGTAGCTAGCAATACGTTTTATTCAAAAAGAGTCTTTATGCGGAAGAGCTCATAGATTGTGCGGAAGATCCAAAATAATTTTATAGAAGACTACTCAAAGGAAGAGAAATGAATTGAAATATAGTGTATTCGTAGAGCCGCGCATCTGAGTCAATTCCTAAATAGCTTCTGTCTGTTGGCGGCACAATGAGACTAGCATCTGATATCTTGTTTAAATCCATTTATGTCTATATGCAAATTTCGTATCTCCTAATTATATGCGAATTAATCAAAAATTTAAGGCAACATTTATTTCTTATTGGCGCTAATTCATATTTCTAAAAAACTGCACTTCAAAAAGTAAGCACCTTGGTCGTGGTCTAAAAAGAAGATTCTTCACGTCACCTAAGTGCCTACTTTTTGGGGTTTGGAATGGAAAGGATCATTTATTGCATCACAACTGTTAAAGTACCCCATCCCTTAACACCAACGGTGGTTCCATGCGCAAAGGTGTGGCTTCCGAGCAGCAGAAGTTAGGCACTCATTCTTGAGCAGTACCTGGGAGGGTGACCACCTGAACTTCCGCGTGCTGGTTGTGTTTTAACTCCCCACAAAATTTTTTTTTAATTTCTCTCATTGATTTTTAAATCTCAGACCATTTAAATCATTGTAATTTTTACATCATCCTATTATGCAGTGTCTAACTAACTCCCCGGCACTACAGTCCATGTTGAACCTTGGCCTCCCTAACGATACGACTCCAAAGCGCCCTGTCTTGGGCTCTAGTCAACCAATTTTTTATTTTCATGTTTTTGAGGTATTTTTCGATCTCCTCACTCCATCTTTTCCTCGGCCTTCCCTGTTTTCTCTGGCCTTGACACTGATTCTTAAATATCTTTCTTGTGCCTCGGTTGTTATCCATTCTCTCCATGTGTCCCAACCATTGGATTTGTTTTTGAGTTTATCAAATTTATGATATCTTTTTCTCTAAATAATTTTTGGATTTCATGATTGTATCTCCTTCTCCATGCATCGCCTTCTTTGATTGGTCCAAATATGGCTCTCAAGATCTTTCTCTCCCAAGTTATCAACATTTTTTCATGTTTTGGAGTCAAAGTCCATGTCTCCGATCCATATATTACTCTTGGTTTAATGATGTCTTATACATTACTAGCAGTACCCGCACGGCGTTGCCCGTGACATCATTCTTGTCACTGGCAACGCCGATGTTCACTGATTCTCAAAATATTAAAAAGAAAAAACAATAACTTTAAGAATGAGTCCCACCACCACCCGATATGACACGGCAATGTCGCCTCATTCCTTCCACCTCACTGATTCTTGCTTAGAGAGCTTCATGATACACTATGTTGAATGTTCTTCCATTTGGCATGTCCAGTTTGGCATGCGGCATATCCAGAGTGAAGGTGGATGCATATTTGTAAGAAGCATAATCGGTGCCCCAATCTTCAACTCTAATATGAGCGAGGGTACTCCAGATGGCTCCAATTTGTTCAAAAACTCTGTTGTGTAGTTCACAGCCTAATCTGTGTCACATGTAGGTGTCGATAGATTTGTATTATAGAAATACAGAAATTAGTTATAAAAGTTATGAAAAACCACTACAATGTCAGCGAAATCAAAACCAAATTAAACAGTAATAAACAAAATTGCATAAATGATACAAATTCAAAAGTTATGAAATAACCCTACTGAAATAAAAATGTGATTCAATCTTTAAATATAACGCTATACTTTTAAAGTCTTAACGCTAACAAAAATAAAGTAGTTATTTACCTGAAATAAAAACGAGATTAAAATAGCAGAAATGATACAAATTCAAAAGTAAGTTATGAAATAACCATTACTGAAATAAAAATGTGATTCAATCTTTAAATATAACGCTATACTTTTAAAAAGACTCGAACGCTAAACCTCACTGATTCCGACAACCTAAATGAATCACAATGTCAGCGAAATCAAAACCAAATTATATATAAACAGTAATAAACAAAATTGCAGAAATGGTACAAATTCAAAAGTAAGTTATGAAATAACCACTTCATACTATTTGCGATAAAAAACCAAACAAAAACAGAAAGTAATACAAAAAATAACAAAGTTAATCAAGAGCGCTTTGAATACGTTGGATCGTCCGCAGCTGCATATATTTACACGGCTGCCTTAACAGACACCCTTTTTAGAAAGTAAACAGAGCCTTGCCAAGAGCAGAAGCTGTGATCTCTCTCACACACACTGTTGGCATTCTTAGAAACCAAATAATACAAAAATATGCCAATAAATTAATTAAAAATTTCTAGATTAAATTTTAAAATTCGAGCTTCGAAGGACATTGTCACCTTTAGGACTACCTGTGTGCCAAATTTCATAGCTGTAAGTGTTATAGATTCGTCTGGACACCGCACACACACAAGATACACAAACACTTCCTTTTATATAATAGTATTAGCTTTGTCTTCCTCGCAATTGCTTTAGATCTTATTATTTTTTGTAGCGCGGAAAAGCTCCGATTAGCCTGCACTAAGCCTGTTTTATTTCAGGCATAATATCATTATTTTCAGTAACAATTGATCCTAAATACCTAAATTCTTTAATTCTTTCGAACTTAACTGTATCATTTATCCTAAGTTCAGTATCTTCCTCACTTCCTGTGGTAAGATGCTTTATAGCAGGCACTCCGTAAGTTTCCTTTTTTAAATACTTATATATATATTAACTTACCGTGAATACCGAGGACTCCTCATCAGTCCAGCTGGACTTTGCCTTGTGGATCCAGCGTATTCTGAAAATTCCATCTTGCTCATCTTCCCAATAAAGATGGTTGCCAAAGACTCCGTTATCTAGAGATGGCACGATGAAGTCTTGTATTAGACGACAAGCCTGCAAGAAAGATTTCATAAATACTCTTTTCCCCGATTTTTATGGATATCTAAATAATATTTCTAAAGCGCTGATATTTTGTACCATGTTACTGGTAAACAACACCAAAAAGATTCACCTTATATTTTTTAAATAGTTTTTAGTATGCAATAATAATTATCAAATTAATTAATATTTATTAAATTAATGTTTGAAAAAATTATGGATTGGAACCATGTTTTGATGGGAAACGATTCAGAAGGACTTCTAATATGACCATGCTGAATTTCAGCACTTTCCAATGGTAAGTTTTTGCGTTACATTAAATTTTCCTCATTATGGCGATTTTAAGGGGCAATGAAAAGTTTAAAAAACGTCTGACAAACCTCGGATAATTCTCGGATCGCTTGCACTATTTCAGAATATTCTCATAACGCCGAAATTCGATAAGCTTGCTCAGACCTTTCGTTTTTCAATTACCAGAATTTCGTTTCTGTTTGTATTTAAGTGTTCCATTACATTCCATTTAATTAGATATATTATTTAGAAGTTAATTGTAATGAATTATTTTTATTTTCTGCCAAATATCACTAGACATGGGTAATTTCTTGGTGGTTTATGTATATTTCGACGAACTTTCCTTAAGTCTTTGGTTAAATACATTATAGTTTGTAGAATTCTGTTTCATAAAAATAAATGGAAACCTCTTTAAGTAAGGTGTTATTTCTTCTTATTTTAAAATGACTGGTAAAGTTAAAATAAAGTTATTCTAAAATAAGATATGTTACGTTAAATCAAAACGGATAGCCATACGTTGTAGTTTAAAGATATTTCTAAATTTTGACATATTTTCATTACAAGACGATTAAAATCAATTTAAGTTGTTTTTCATGTTTCATGGTATTATTGAAAGCTGTACTTCATAGTCAAGTAACTACATCTATCATTCTAACTAGGTACGTGGTTTCCATATAGAAACTGAGTCTCTCAACTGAAAAAAGTACCTAAAGGATTCGATTTAAAACTAAACTTTTCTGTTGGAGGAAAGCGAATTTAAAATACGACTTTACTGATCTTGGAATAATATCATAGTAAGGAAGTATATAAATTAGGACTGTTGAAAAATAGAAATTTTTTGTCTTAAGTGGAAGAAGGTCGAGGTTGCTTACTTGAAGTTGACATTCTTCGTATTCAACTTGGGTACCTGTGAAACATTCTTTGAAAGCAGTGATTTTGTAAAAAGTGTAATCTCTCTCTCGATTTTGAGTTTACTTTGTGTCTACACTGATGAAATTTATTTAAAAAACTAACTCCGTTATTCCACGTGCGGCTGAATAGAATTTTCAAGAAAAAATGAGTGCTTCAAAATAAATTAACTAGGAATGCCGTAACAGTTTAATTTGCCATTCTCTCACAATGATAATGTAATTCGAAAATATCGAATCCATGGTGCAAGGGTACCACAAATAATAAATATTGGTCGGAAATCAATTGATTTACCTTTATTGAAAAATACTATCTTCTATGTAGTATCTTTTACGTATACAATTTTCAAATGATCAATCTTATTCTATAATTTTTTGTCAAAGGTTGATTCTTAATTCGATTTTAAAATTACAATTTTCTGGAGATGTTTAGCGAAGTTAGTTACAGTTTTTAGTTACAGAAATTTAATTTTTCAGTTCAGGTTTACATTTGATGTGACCAAATTTTTAAAAACGACTTATTTGTACCCTTAATGGTAATTTATTCAAAATCTAAATTGAACTAATTCAATCAGAACTTCATGAGAAAGAACTTATTGTTAGATTATTTTGATGGTAGACTGAATAGTAGAGCTTTCAAGTATTGAAATAATAAAATCATAATTCCAATGGTATACAAAAAACATTGTTAAAATTTTTTAACACTTTTATGATTCACTGTGTATATGCTTTTGAATTATTTAAAGTAAAATGGATCAATGTGTGTATCGACATTTTGAAAAGAAATGTTAATGGATTAAACGTTAATCAAAACTCGGAATCGAAAGTGACTTATTTTTGTAAAGACAGGAAACCCAAGCTAAAGCTTGTAATAGTAGAAGATGTTGGTAGCCTAGTAATTAATTTCTCCTATGATATAGAAACGCCAACCCAGTCTAATTGTTATTGATCCCTTAAAACAAAAACTTAAGAATTTAACATTTCCCATGAAGCCAATTCAGACTCCACATATTCTGACCGTACATCAAATATTGAGTAGTGACAATCTGGGCCTTGTCTTCGTTGATTGAGAAAATGACTTTCAAATTTATTTTATATGCTTTTCGATTCACAAATTTTTTTCATCGCAGACGAATAGCCTGAAAAGAAATTGATTTTTGTATAAAGGTGAAAACGTTTGGTACGAACAAAAATTTGGAGTCTTTTTTTTTCAAAGCAGTGTTGCATAAGAGTTCAAATGGGGAATCCACTTGACTCGACCAGATGTGATTATCCGAACTGACAAATCCGTTCTCTCCTTCAACATAAACAAAGCATGTTTAACGTAAACTAGGCATGTTTTATGTTGAAGGGAAGGTCAAGGATTTTTTGAAGGGGCCAAACGCTTCGAAGTGAAAATGAAATCGCGATAGATTTCATCAAAAATTTGATTAGGACAGAACAAAAATAACAATCCAAAAAATAACTACAATCTAAAAAATGACCGAAAAATCAAAAATACTGAAAAACTGCATATCGTCGTTTTACTATCAAAACCTCGCAAGTCCAATTTTTTTTATACATGGAGTTTTAGCATTACTTGGTTACAAATATGCTTGCTAAACTTATTTCAAAAGCTCTTAAGTCTACATCAGTCTCTTAAAGCCCTTTCGTCGAATTTTTAAACTCGTATCTCATAACTGATCTACAATTTGATATCAAGTTTTTATCGTTCCTGAAACATTTTGATTTCAAGACTTACGAAGTTTTGATAGTAAAACGACGATATGTAGAACCAAGAGATGGCAAATGGAATTTCTTTTCGGGTAATGTCTTCGAAATGCTGGCAAAAAATTAAGTAAAAAAAAATCAGAATCCTGGTGATATTTTGGAACAATGCTCTATTCTATTACCTAATTGTGTTCGTTTCTTTTTTAAGTTTAATTTTAATTTCCAAAATATTAACACACCAAGAACTATTTCTTCCTAAAAATAGCCTTAACACCGCGAAACAAGTAGCATTGTTAGGAAAAAAATGCCAACTTCCCATTCGAAAACAAAGTGTCATGAAACAAATGGCATCTATCTGAAATTCCTGCGTTTACTTGTCATTTAATTTTGGTTTTGGGTTATGATAAAGATTGAGGTTTAAGTGTAATTAAATATTAATTTTTAACGTATTATTTCATTGTTTAGGTATTTTAAGTAATTATTATGTACATTGGAATGAATATTTTTGTAATACATAATGTTTGCACTGCTACCCATTTTCCATTTCTGTTGCTACTCTTATCTTAATGTTTAAAAAAGTAAACGCAAAATATCCAAAACGCATATTGCAGAAATGTGTCAAAATACTGTTTTATTCAACACAAAATTCTGTTTATACTTTCTCAGTTTCGTTTTTATCAAACTATGGCATGGTAAAAAGCTAATGTTTCTCACAAGTTTTGAAGATTCAAAATCTTTTTCCTAAAAGTGAATAGAATGATTTTTAAATGCTGTTAAAATATATACCAAACGGAAAAGAATATCAAAAATTGAGGAGGGAGTAACAATTTATACATTCTTAAAAATAGACTGAAGAATTTAATTTTTAAAAACTTGCGAAGAAAATTCAAAATTCTTCAGTAAGAAACTTTAAAATATATTAAGATTGAAGGAGATAATTTCCAGTGAGAGCCATACCAGAGAACAACGTGTATTTGAGAGATTCATATTTTTGGGTGCCGAGTCCACTTAATAGTGGTTGTCTCGACGAGATATCTCGCCATTTGCAAAAGACTGACCAAATCTTGATGGACGAGATATCTCGTCATTAGAAGAAAACTGACTAGATCTTGATCGCGTCATCATCAAAAAATGGGCAATATCCTGATGACGAGGTATCTCGTCACAAACAAAATTGGTCAGATCTGAATCGAAGAGTTATATCGTCGAAACTACTTGGAGGGTTAAATTTTAAGTCTAATTTAAATTACGAAAGACGAGTCAATCCTTTATCGTATTCGATTTGTCTCAATCATCTGAAAGGAAACTTAATACGCTTTGTTCAATAAACCTTTTTGCTACGAATTTCATTATCTAGAGTCTAATTTTAGTTTCGAGATGAATGATTATATGAATAGGCAGAAAAACCCTATTTATTTGTATTAGATATCGGTGTAAAATACTATGTCGTTTGTTGATTTGAAAATATCCAAATGTAATACAACCTTTAATTTGGTTTTAAGAAGCGCAAACCAAAGACATTTAGCAAAACTTGTCAGTATTTCAATTGATTTCTTTTCCAAATTTATATTTAATTAAATAGTGCTATAATCAATGCTATTTTTTTTAAATTGGCTTTCGATATGTCCTTTATTCTTTTTCATGACATTCATTACATCTATTCAATAATTTTCAAGAGCATTTTGCAGACTTTTCAGTTTCGGTCTGGCTTTTACACGAATTTTTGTTGCTGTCCTGGAAAAATCCCTAGCCTTGTAAGCTATACAAATAACGTAACTTAACATCTAACTTTTCAACTTTTAACTGATGGACAAGGAAAGTTTTACTGATACAAAAAGAAATCGTTACTAAGCGTGATGGTAACCATATAACCCAAGAAGAAATCCAACCTAAAAAGATCTAACAAGGATTAAAAATATTCAATTTACGAAGAATTTTTGAAATTACAGTAAAATTTAATTGCAATTTGAGATTGATAAGGCAACTCGTTTTAAAAGAACATGGAAAGCAAATTCGATTTTTGTTCTATATTATCATCCAGAAGTTTGTCAAATTTTCTCTGGAAAGCATAATTACATCTTCCAAATCGAAAACGTACTGAACAAGCCTATTTTTATATCAACTTTGAGTAGAACGTTTTTTCATCCATGAAACTCCATTTAATGTTAATTTCTCGGTAATAATCTTCGGAAGAATATTCTTGAGAATATTATCCAAGAGAATTTTCTTCGAAAGACGTAAAAATATTTATCAAAATATCATGTAATGGTATGAATAAAATAAATCTAAGGCTTACAGGGGGGAAAGTGAACATTTCAAATTTGTTCGAAGTGTGAATTATTAACTTCCTTGACATTACGCGCAGTTATTTTTAGAGTTCACTCGAAGACTTCGTTTACAATATATCCCCAACCAAAAGTTTAATGTGTACGCTGAACAACTATATGCATAAATATGGGGGTATGATGAGTTCGAAGTCTTCACCGTGGCAGTAGCATTATCAGCAATATATGAAAAATGTATCATGGTTTTAAATTAAAACAAAGAAACTGAACTAGAGTAAAAACATTGTGAATGATACATAAAATAGCTTCGCGGGTTTATTTCTGCATAAAAAAATTGCAAAATCCTAAAAAATGATATTTTTTAAATAGAATATTCTCCAAATTTCAATGTTTGGAGGATATTTTCATAGGAATATTGCTAACAACTCAACTATCTAAAAATGAAAACTATCATTTCTTGCTGATATGTAGGTCTTTTCAGGGAACCTAGCTCCTGAGGGGCTTTATCCCTTATCTGCTCAGAATAAAAACATCACAAAACAGATTGGGAGAGTTGAACTTCAATGGAAAATGCTCGGGCATAAATTTTAAAAAATACATAAAAATCATAATACAAGCGTATTAGGAAGAATGAAGGGAGGAGCAGAAAAAGGGGAGAAATAAAAGTTTAAAACTGCGCCCTCTATTGAGGAAGATTTTACAATTTCTGGAACAAACGCAAACGATTTTTCATTCGAAGTTAAAATATCATTTCTTCATGGAAAATTAACATTAAAAGGGGTCTCCAACCATTTTTGGAGGTGGGTCACCCACAAAAAACATTCCATGCTTGCTATTGGAGAGGAGTCGATTGCATCAGCGAACTGCCCTACTCTTTGAGTAAGGGATGCGCCCTAGTACATTTGTTTAGAGAAGCAAATGACAATTCCGTTTTGGTATGTACATCAAATTTCAAGTTAATTCTAGCTCTTCAATGGTGGTGGGTAAGTTAATTTCTTATTAATAAAGTTTTTATTTTGAACTTTCGGTTACCTAAAATTTTAGTCATACATGTAATTAAGGTTAAAATTATTGATGTTTATTGTACTGTCATGTTGGTAAAATACATAGGAATTTAACGGAAGAAAAAGTGACCATTATAAAAAATGGTCTTTTCAATACCACACTTTTTTAAATCTTGAAAATAAATAGCATAGATATGATAAGAACACCGACTTTCTTCAGATTTGCTCTGGTTTTGGTATCTGCCTTTATTCTTAAATTTGAGAACATTTCATTCCATTGATGTTTGGTTGGTAGTTGAATTTACCTCGCTTTGGAGCAAGCACAACGGACTATTGGAAACTATTTCAGTTATGACCACCTGAAGAGATGATTATCATTATATCCATTATTCTGGGCAGGCCTCAATATTGAATTTAATATTTTTCTGGATGTATAATTGATTAAAAACAAAACAACTTAATGACAGCGTTTTTTAAACAATCGGAACATACCAATTTTATTATATTTATAGCAGCAGTTAAAATTCTTAATCTGTTCCTCTTATTTTTAAAATAATTTTGCACTGAAATCAAATATCTGCTGTTCATGGGGCATTTACTAGCAATTTTTAGGTCATTAAAAATCAAGTCTCTTAATTATTAAGTAATACGTATCAAAGTAAATCTGAGAATTGTTTTCACAAATCGTTCGATGTGTGTTGAATCGTGATGCAGATTGACATATTTACAGATCATACTGTAAACTATACCAGGATCAAACGAGATTTGGAACATAGGCAAGTCTTCTAAGGTGAAAAAACATTTAAAATTTTTATTTCGATTTCCAATTTTTGCCTACGTGCTGCGCCAACAGTTTTGTTTTCAATTTCAGAGATGTTAATATTTTCCAAACATTTAAATTAGAGAGGATATTCTATTAAAAACCTCATTTTCAGGATATTCCAATTCCTTTATTGTAAAAATGAACCTGTAAAGTTTATTTTATGTAACATTCACACTATATATGTAGGGTTTGTTTCGTGTGATTCCACATAAGAAACAGTCAGTGAAAATGACAGACTGTTTATTTGGACGGACACAACGAAGAGACATAAAATACAAATTACATTGAGAAAAAAGAAAACAGCGCAGCTTTATGTCTGCACACACGAACGTTCCCTACTGAAAGTCTCCAATCCCGCGCAGAATCGCATTACATCATAAGTATGATGTCATGGGAGTATCGTGCTGCCATCTGGAGTCCATTTACAACAATCCTACATATATTGTCATATCCACTTATTTGGGCCACATCTATGGGTCTCAATATTGCATTTAATATTTTTCTGAATGTATAATAATAATTGGTTCAAAATAACTTAGCTAAATGACAGGTTTTTTAATAAACGAACTTTCTCTTGATATACGTACTTAAGTTATACATCAGCCAAATCTTGAGAAGTAATAGATTTTTTTTCGCACAGTTATAATTTTAAGATTGGATATAGGTTTGCTTTAGCGCCAAAAATTCATGATATATATTACACGAGGATTATTAAAACCAGTTGGGTTGGTTAAGTTTTCATTTCGTACGTATAAATGAAATTTTTCACTGTATCGTTCAAAAATATTTCTATTTAAAAAAATTTCCTGTTTTTGTATTTAATTTCAAATATGAAAAAATTCTAAATAATTTGTAAAAATAACGTTGAAAAGGGTGATGCTTGATTTTATATAGCATAAGTAGGATGTTTTGGGCAAAATTTAAATATTATTAGTGAATTTTGAAAAAGCTAGGTGGATTGTAGCTTTGCTTTGTATTTTAATTTTTTATCGCATAGATGTTTTAGATTTCCTTTTTGTTTAATTTTAGGGCATATTTTCTAGTTTATATATAATAAATACATTTTATTATTCAACGTTTTCTACCTATTTATTTTTGGACACAAAAATTTCAGCCCTGAAGCAATTAATTTTCGTTTTGGAGTATTTTTTAAAACAGATCACGAGACTTCTGAGACACGTTTTGGTCATTTTCGAATTCTTTGAAAAGTTTTTTCGGTAAAAATTGACTGTACGGTCACCCTTGGCGACTTTTTCAAAATCTCGCCAAAAGTCGCCAAAATGGCGACTTCTTGCACGAGCGAGATCTAAAGAAAACAGCGTAGTGAAAAATGGGTAAAAATGTGGAATCCGAGACATGTTTGTAGCCAAGCAATTTTTGTCGCCATCAAGATGACGTCCAAAGCCAGGATGTTCTTAAAATAAACCGCGGACTTTCCTACGCGAACAACCTTTTGTATAGTGCAATAATAAACGAGGAATGCACAAATAAGCAATAAGTAAAAAAAAATAAAAATAACGGTCTAATTAATCCTGTGGATGTTCTTAAAAAAACGCGGACTTTCGTACGCGAACAACCTTTTGTATAGGGCAATAATAAAAGAGGAATGCACAAATAAGCAATAATAAGTAAAAAAATTAAAATAACGGTCTAATTAATCCTGTGGATGTTCTTAAAAAAAAACTCGGACTTTCCTACGCGAACCTTTTGTATAGGGCAATAATAAATGAGGAATGCACAAATAAGCAATAATAAGTAAAAATAAATAAAACTTACGGTCTAATTAATCCTGTGGATGTTCTTAAAAAAAACGCGGACCTTCCTACGCGAACAACCTTTAGAATATTAAACCCAGATTTATTTTGAAAGTTTTTCTTGTTTAATTTGTTTTAAAAATATATATTTAAAAGATATATCCAATTCACTAAAAATTACCTTTTCTCTTGATGAAGATTTCACGAGAAAAAAATAAAATTCAAAAACACACTTTTCTTCATGATTAATACCCGTAAACACAATAATAAATCAATCACCTTCAAGCTCTCCGGTTTTGCTAATATATTCCGTTGCGACCCGGTGATATATTCCGTTGTGACCCGGTTAAGCGGTAACCAATTACAATCATTCTAAAAAGCTAAGACATCAACTAACACAAAAAGAATTCCAATTTTAAAACGGTAACCAATCATAGAACGCAAAACATCGATATTTTGTTAAAAAAATGCGTTCGTTAAAAAAAAAAAGAAGCGCTCTTTCCTTCCGAAAAACCAACCTTTTCCATAGGGCTGCCATAAATTTGGAGCACAGTTGCAAGGTTACCATACTTGACGATAAATCGCCACGGTCTCGGATTCGACATCTCACCCCAAATGGTATTTCGAAGACCAAAAGGAAATTCTTTGTATCGTATAAAATTTGGTTCTAAACAAAAGAAGTTTGACAATTTCATAAATAATGCTGCCCTCCGTTTTATCTACAACGAAGTTCGATTGTTAACGGTTGGTTACACGGGTTTGTTATTCATGAAAATCTTCCTCGTGGCGCCATTTACGAGGAACATTTTGAACTGCTTTTCTCTTAGCCTCGGAAAATATATGGTAATAATAAATTAGAATTAATGTTTTAAAACGAATTCGGAAATTTGAATGTGCTACGAGAGTCGTTAGAGAATTTAAGGAGTTTTATAGTCTTAACTTTCTTCGCTGAGACTACTGCTTTTTAGTGTCCTTCAAAACATTTTTCTACCTCTATTTCAAACGTAATTTTTAACGTGAATTAACTGTTGAAAATGTGCCTATTCTCAAGGGTTTTTTTCCGAATTTATCATCAAATTTCTATACGTATGTTCTGTACTAAAACTGTTTTGGTTTGAATTCATAACTAAATCATTTACAAGAAAAGAGCGTTCAAAAGCGAAATTGAGAATACACTAAAAATATAAAAAGTATTTTCAAATAAACTCTATATAGATTTCAAGGATTATTTTCATGAATTTACATAATGTAAGAACAATTCTACAGTTGTATAGAAACATGCTAGACATTGAACGAATGTAGATGCCTTTTTTTTAATTTAAATTTTTAAAAAAAATCATAAAAATTCTGCATAATTTTTGTCAAAAGAGAGGCACTATTTCTGTACTTTGGCAGAAAAAGAGCCTAAGTCCATTTTGAAAGTTTTTGATAACGCCTGATTTATTAATTTTAAAAGCAGCGTACAAAAAATACTTTCCAATGCTTTGATACTTTTATAATGGACATCTCAAAATCACCGAATTTGGGCATTGGCCCAATTTCTACTAAGGTACAGATTTATTTTGAAAGTTTTTCTTGTTTAATTTGTTTTAAAAATATATATTTAAAAGATATATCCAATTCACTAAAAATTACCTTTTCTCTTGATGAAGATTTCACGAGAAAAAAATAAAATTCAAAAACACTTTTCTTCATGATTAATACCCGTAAACACAAGCAATGTTTTTCATCCATTTTCGCGTTTTGAAAGAGTTTTCTTTTTAAAACTTTACGATCCATACACGAAAGAAAACATTTATTAGCGAGCAGTCATTAAACATTCTTCTCTTTTTTTCTGGTTCAACTACCCACATCATCTCTCCACCTGAACGAAGCAGGTAATGAAAGAGAGGTTGGGTTACAAAACTGCATAAATGTGGTTGTTACTCTTTTGGCGCAGCTTTGAACTGAAAACAAAGAGAAACCGACTGCCGACCGAGGTACATTCAAACGTCAGAGGGGGAAGTATGAATCATAATCTAACTCCGCCTAATAACGCCTTTTAAGGAAAGCAGAAACGACAGTAGTCATAGCTCTCTTAACTAAATAAATAAAAATCAAACTTACGACAACGGGATCGTTTTATATCGTTTTATCATAGTTCAAGTTAAAAGAAATATTTGAATCATTTCAAGACAAATTGCTTGAATATTACACTGCTGGCCACCGTAAATGCAACACCCTGAAGGAAGCATGCAAATAATATGAAATTTACAACATGCATTAGCGGAGGTGAGATATGCAAATGATTAGAATTTCAGCGCAGACGCACATCACGCGCGCCTGTGGCGCCACTTCAAAGCGCTATTTAAGGCTTGGAGATTTCGACGATTTCAAGTACGGCAATTGTGTTTTTCTTGTGGTTTTTTTAAAAAAAACGATCAATTATGCCTCGTAGAAAACAGCGATCATCTTTTGATCAAGTATCCGAGTTCGACAGAGGAAGGATAGTGGCCTACCGAGATTGTGGATTATCTTTCACGGAAATCGGTAGTCGTGTTGGACGAAACCAAACAACTGTAATGCGGATATGTGATCGTTGGATGCAGGAGGGTACGACGGACCGACGTGTTCGATCGCATCCACCTCAGTGCACCACTTCACGTGATGACAGGCATATTGTGCGTATGGCAGTGACGGATCGCTCAGCCACATCACGAACCATAGCACAGCACATTCAGTCTGTACCGCATCATCCAGTGTCTGCGCGTACCATTCGACGCCGTTTACAGCAGAGTGGTCTGTCCGCAAGACGTCCATTGCTTCGTCTACCCTTGACGCAGAACCACAGACGTTTCCGCCGCCAATGGTGCGATGAAAGAAGGATGTGGACGGCAGAATGGAATGAAATTGTCTTTACTGACGAGTCACGCTTCTGTCTGCAACACCACGATGGTCGGATTCGAGTCTGGAGACACCGTGGAGAGAGGATGCTGAACAGCTGCGTTATGCACCGCCACACTGGTCCTGCACCGGGTATTATGGTATGGGGCGGTATTGGATATCACTCTCGCACTCCTCTAGTACGCATTGCCGGTACTTTAAACAGCCAGCGCTACATCTCCGAGGTGTTGGAGCCAGTTGTCCTTCCTTACCTTCAGGGCTTGCCCACAGCCATATTTCAACAGGATAATGCGCGACCACACGTGGCACGCATTGTCCAAGGGTTCTTCGTCAATCGCCAGATTGAATTGCTTCCCTGGCCAGCTCGCTCTCCGGATCTTTCGCCGATAGAAAACATGTGGTCCATGGTTGCTCAACGATTGACCCAGAATACATCCCCAGCTGCCACACCAGATCAACTTTGGCAACGTGTGGAAGCTGCTTGGTCTGCTGTACCCCAAGAACACATCCAAAGTCTCTTTGAATCAATGCCGAGGCGTGTGGCAGCGGTGATCTCCAACAATGGCGGCTACTCTGGCTACTGATTTTGGCAGGAACCACACTTCACAGAAGTCTATAAATTTAATCATTTGATACTTGGTCAACATGTTATCTACAAAATAAATTTTGTTGTGATATCTCTTGTCTTTCTTGGTGTTGCAATTTGGGTGGCCAGCAGTGTAAATCATAACAGATCTTTTTATCATGTATCTGGTTAAGTGAAAAAAGTACGGTGAGAAAAGGAAATGGGGGGACAATCGATATAATATATAAAAAAAAATAGTAGAAAACGCATACTTCTGCAGAATTTTTAAAGTATTTTAAAAGGAGACGTAGTTTTGAGCTGTGAGTTTTATTAAATGATTAAGTTCTAACTTACTGAATTTTTGTTACATTATTGCTCAGACAGATGTATTTTTGAATTGGGAGATTTATTAATGGGCTTACTATACGGAGTTTTTTTAGTTGTAGATATTCGTGAAAAATGAAGCATATCAAGGGTATGTTTCAATACTCACCCATTATTTACAATTACCCAGCAAAATATTATAATGACACTTGAGCAATAAGCTATTTACTGGAGCCCGTTATATTCTTATCTCAACGGGCTTTTAAAAGCTAGGTCTTCCAATTAACAGCAAAATGTTTTTTACGGTTTTCAATTAAGGACGTTTATGAGAGAACTCTAAACTAGATTAAATGTGTAAACTTCTCATACGAACGTTTCAGTTCATAAGGAAGCAGGAAAATGGTATTTTTGTTTTTTAAGTTGCTTAAATTGAGACATTTTAATAATTTCAAATCCTTTCTCTGTTAGATCTTGCTGGATATCTTCGATTGGGGTAGTACTTTCTTTGATTTAGTTGGCCTTTCATATGAAGGGGTGATTACGTAATCTTCAATATTGATTGATTTAATATATTTCGACACACACGTTTACGTTGAGCTGGGGTTCTGAAGATGATTTTTAAATATTCTCACGATAGTTAGCTAGCTACAGTTTTTCAACCTTAGGGACAAGGGTATCTTTTTAAGCAAAATCGGTCTCACAGCTCCTCGTTTTCATAGTTTTGGCGAGGTTTTTTAAAAATTCACCCAAGGTCAGCGAAGATTTAGTCCTTTTTTTTAAAAACTAAAAGCGGTGGCAAAAATATTTTTTTGATTGAGAAAATTTTCCCAGGGGACGGCAATTTCGGTTATGACTCTGTGGTTATTAAATTTTCATAAAAATTTATTAAGAAAACATTTAGTTGTTTATTTTAAAAATTCAAATTTCTTTCTTAGATCTTCAACGACTGCTCCCTAGCAAACATAGCGACTGAAATTGTTTCTAAAATAGGGAGGCCTTAAGAGACATTTTTGCTACTTCTTTTAATAATTTATGCTACTATTTTACAAGTGTTTTGGCTTGGCAGCCCACCACAACCCAAGTCATCATAATGTCTAATTCGTTTTCTTTTTAAACATTAGTTCAAAAAAAGTAAAACGAATATTTTTCTGAACAGACCAAATCGAGGAAATTATTCTCCTACAAATCGCTTCCCCCATTTTACTGGGAAACAGAGCTCGCATTTCGGAGGGAAAAAATATCAAAAACGGCTCCAGTGGTTCGGCAAAGCGCTTTCGCCTACGCTTTGGAATTGCGAAATAGTACGAATTCTATATCCTAGTTAAAGACAATAAATCTATCGAATCGATTACGTAAACGGATACAGATAGAATATATATTTTTTCTCGGAATAGGAAATGAAAATGACCATCTGGAAGGATGTCAGCCCACTGATTCTGAGAACTGTTTTGCGCAATTATCAAGTTATTGCTCCACCTGAAAGCATCTTTTTCTGCCAACGTATTACGAAATGAATCAATTAATCGTTTGAGTAATCAGTACTTACAACGCAAAAAAAAGCGTATTCGCATGTAGAATTTCTTGTGACCGGAAAAACAAATTTCGGTGACTCGCAGTGACTCACGGTATCCAACGTTAATTTCAGAACATGGAACAATCTTATTTAATTCCATTTTTTTTTACTTGCCAACCACGAATTCACATAATGTTAAGAATTTTAGCTTTTGAGAAAACTAATTTTGCTCGTGTAGGATATAGGATTGGAATTGTCAGCGAAGATATTTTGACAAGGCAATGGCAAAAATTGGAATAAACAAGATTAAAATGCCAAATTTAATAACATTAAACGTGCAATTTACGACTCCCAAATTTGAGTAACACAACGAAGAGATTTCTTTAAAAGCTCCAAACTCTAGTTATAGCACATTTAAAAACATTAAGATAAAAATAATAATAATAATTCCATATTCGCTATATTTTAAAAGATAGATTTGAAGTGTTAAATTTACGAAATTCTTGATTGCAAAATTAAGTATACACTCAGCCTATCTCGGTCATAAAAACAATAAAAACGGAAATAAAGTTTTAATTTGAAACCGAATTTAAATTTTAAAATTTTGCTTCATTTGTTCAGTTTCTTTTGTACTTTCTCTTAAGTGCATTTTTCAAAAATTTTATAAAAAGAATAAAACTATTTGTTTTTCATTTTAGTAATGTTTTAGGGACTCGTAATGAAAAGATCGCATGAATTGTAAAAGATAAAAAAGGTTGCAAAAATTACACTAATGTGATAATAATTATGAAATCATCCAGAAACATAGGGAAATAAAGGGGGCTCTAGTCTCCCTCCCCTCCATTAGACAAAAAAAAACAGAATTTTAAATTTGTTCAATAAAACATGAATATGAATCTGAAAAAGCGAAAACAACTTATTCAAATCACATTATTTTCCAACTTGAGAGCAGATTTTTTCCTTATTTCCTCGAATTCGGCGCAGTTTTTTCCGTGTAAAGCTCACACTCCTTGAATGCATTTTATTATGATAACACCCGATATTTTCTTTCAGTCAAAAGGTTTTTTGTAGGTAGGTTCCAATGATTGCTGGTCATGTGCAACTACTCTTCCAATGGATATTAAAAAAATAAGCTGCCCAAAGGGTAAGTTAAAAGTGGTAAGCTGCAGTAATTTTCCTGAAGTTATGCATACAAACACATGACCTTCGATTGTTTTTGTACAAAGTTTTAGTCTAACTGGAACCATTATCGTATACGTAAAATCGAAATTTTCAATGGATTTCACTATTTTTTGACACAATAAATATGACTTCTTCAGTTTCTATTTATGATAGACAGGGTGAGGCAGACATAAATGGGTGCAAACCTTTTACCAACCACGCATCTTAGCATCAGCCAAAACGTTTTCAACATATATGCCTATTGAACCTTAGCAATAAATTCGTGTATCTGCTCCAACTGACGATACACACTATTCACACACTATTACAGAATATGCTCTGCATTTGACAGTGATTAATGACGTAACTCTATGTGTGATTTGAGCTTCCTTCAAATTAAAAAGTGATATTCAATGACGGATTGAAAAGTATCTTTAGCCAAGAAAACATTTAATAATTGTTCGATCATTTTAACGGGGAAATAGCAAGACAGATCGTGCATGTGACAATATTTTTAATCTTTATTTTTACTATATCCTTATAACATACATGAAAATAGCAAAAAGCGTGAGGTGGATTTATATTTTTGTGATCCAATGTACTTCGAGAGCTTTTTTCCCCTCTCTCTGCTTTAAAGACACTTGTATTTAGTGCAGCCCATGTTGGGTTCAATTGTTAACAATTTCCACTTATTTAATTTTCAATTTTGAAAAAAGAATTTTTTAAGTATCATTCATTATAAGTAGAAAAAGGTAAATGAAATTTCTGAACAGATTTATTTTGGAAAAGGGTAGGGTAACTAAATAAAAACCCTATGTTCATGGTTGAACTCCCTTATTTGTTTAACATTTATTAGTTATCCTATTCCAATATAAATATGTTCAGAAATTTTATTTACTTTTAACTAGTTATGATGAATGATACTTTTTTAATTAAAAATTAAATAAATTGAGATTGTTAACAATTGTGTGATTAACCAAAACTGGGCTGCACTAAATAGTGTCTTCAACAGAGCAGAGAGAGGAAAAAACAATAACTTAATCTAAAAAACTTAAACTCTCGGAGTACAGTAGATACAAAAATATTCGTCCACCTAAGTTTTTTAATATTTTCATGCATTTTATTAGGATGCAGTGAAAACAGCGATTTAAAATTTTACCATATACACGCTCTGACTACCTATTCCCCCCGGTCAAAAAAGGAAAAGAAAAAAATCGATTTTTTTTTAAATCATAAAAATAGGATTTATATGATTTTAATTAATCCCTTGTCGTACAAGTTTAAACTTGTTAAACATAGACGCACAAATTAGTGTAGCTTCTAGATAGTTTTGATTTATGTTAAACATTAATATTTGTAATGAATAACATTAATGTGTTAAGAAATATAGCAGGGTAAATTTTTTAAAGTTAATCGCATGAGAGTTAAATAGAGCAGCACAACAAATACCATGCGTAAGCAATGTTTTCCCATCTTGTTCTAGAGCGGTTTAGATTATTTTTGATTTTAACGCATAGCTGAGAATGGCATGGAATTTTTTGGACCACTAACACCACATTATAATATAGAAATTCCTCAATTATTTTTGTAAAGTAATTAATTGGTTAAAGACTTGTTTTTGAGAAAAAATTCATATCACCAATATCAACAAAATTCATGAAAACATTCCAACTTCTCATATTATAAAGGTTTATGTGCGAAATAGGAATGCTTTTTTTAATTTTTATCATAAACAGATTACTTAATTTATTTGATAGTTAACTTATTTGAAGAAAATAACAGGCATCTTGTTCATAGATATTTAATTTTCAATATTAATAAACTTAAGCAAAATGGAATTTTAATTTTGATTTAAATCAGTGATTTTTTAAATGAAAATAACTCGATTTAAATCAAGCTGATTTAAATCGGCATACCCTGCGTCAAAATAAACGAATAATTATTAAAAGTTATAACTAAAGATACTTTTCAATCCGCCATTGAGTATCACTTTTTAATTCGAAGGAAGCTCAAATTTAAGTTTGGTCATTAACCACTGTCAAATCCAGATCATATTTCTGTAATAGTGTGTATCGTCAGATATACGAATTTATTGCTAAGGTTCCAGTATTGCTATATGTGCAGCGCACACGTTAAATTAAAATTATTGGTCGGAGATCTATCACTATCAAACACTTTGAATGAACTCGAAAATAACTACACATATAATCAAAAGAAACTAATTCTCACTCTGAGCAAAATTGTTGGAAAGAGCAGAATACAAAAATAATTTAAATGTTTATTTTTTTCTACTGTTAGCCTCAGAAGTGCAACATCTTTATTTATTCTTAATGATCAATTAAAAATATATTGCATGGCATTTTTATGGCCGTATAAAAAATCTCGTTTATTTTTCTCTCGCAGAATGCTCCATAAAATAACGATTGATAATATTAAATATCTATATAAATTATAAATACTTGTATAAAATAGCATCAAGTAGACATAAATTATAAATACTTGCATAAAATAGCATCAAGTAAAGAGACCGTGCCTTTCAATTTTTGTTATACGCATGGGTCAAGTGACTAACAATTTTAATTCAAAGAGAAACTTAAGTTATGAACCCATTAACAGTATCTCGAAATAAACTTACGAAAAAAAATTATAAGTAGGTGTTTAGTAAAAATGAGCATTTTTTTAATCAAAAACATTTTTAAAAAAATCGAATAAAGGCAGCGTAAACAACCTAATTATAAGCAACATGAAATCACAAATGCGTCAAATATTTAATAATAATAAATATAAGTTGTTGATTTTCTTACCGGCATGATGGATCAAGACAGCATCAGAAAAAATCCTTTTACCAGTTTCACGTATGATGCACTTCCTGTATGCACTTTACTCTCGATTCTCCAACCTACAATTAGAGATAGACACAACTGTTATTTTCCGATAACAGTGTTAAATGTTATTGCGGTTTAATATGATATAGACTTTTTTGTGGCAACTCTTTTGTAGCGAGACTGAAAGCAATCTTAAGGAGTGAGACAAATTGAAAGAAAAGAGGTTTTGATATGTTGATTTTCATATTTTTGTTTAACGCATTTGTACTCTTTTACAGAATATACCTAATTCTGTTTTTGCACGAACTTTTTTAACACGAATTCAAAATAAATACAGGTAACCCCCGTATAACACGGCACTTCTATAGCACGGATTCACTCTAACACGTTTCGAGAATTGGGAACATCCCCGTATAACACGGTGCTTTTATGGAATGATTGGAACAACGATGCGAAAAGGACGACATTATGAAAGTTTAATTTAAACGGTGTAGCATGGGAATATCCTAAGAACTACATGCGCGGATATTATCTCGAGATAAATTAAATAAAAAGTAACTTAGCTTAGAAGAGACATGGCATCTCTCGGGGATCCCCGCTCGTCATCAAAAAGAAAAAATGGCAAGAACGCTTAACGCGTTTCTTTCTCACAAAACTGGAAAGTCGTTGGACTGAGGCGAAAAAAAAGAGAGCGTATTCTTCCTCTCCACGCTTTTTATCAGTTTTTCAGGGGGTCGCAAATCAGGGGAGATGGTCTTGTCAATCAAGGGAGCTGGACTTCCTGAATCGCTGTTTTTAAACTAGCTCATCTGTAATTTGTTAGACGGACACACGACATGGCATGACGTAACTTACTGGAAGATTCTTAGCATAGTTAATGAACGTCCTGGAGAGAGGGAGAAAACGGAATTGAGAAATAAATGACTTAAAAAATAAATGGCATCACTGATCTCGTGGCTGTCACTCAGAGGATGAGGATATGTTGCCAAAAAGAAAACACCCTCGGTTAATAGTGCTTAGTGATGACGAGGAAAACATTGTTTAATTCATATTAATATGTATTACTTCTTAAGAAAATTTTAATAAAGATATTTATCTTAATTATGAAAATATAATAGCATGTTTTTTAATTTTTGGAACCTAACCCAACCCCCCCCCCTTTTCGTACTAGTTCTTTGTTTCTTATAACACGGATTCGCATAACATGGCAATATTTTGGAACATAACTCCCGTGTTATACGGGAGTTACCTGTATTTCATTCTCTTTTTACGCGAGTCATTTTGATTTAACAGGAGCGGTCCATTGCAATTTCTAACAATTTTTTTTTTGCCTAAATTCTAAGAAAACAAAATTTTATTTGTGGCGTAATGGATCATTTCTATTTTTTATATGTATAACAGCTAGTGTGTGTTTTGAAACGCTTGCTTTCCTCTAGATACATTACATAAGGTTTTTATTGTTGAATTTGGTGCACATCTACCGTATTCGTGCATTGTAATTCATCATCATATACAAGAGATATTGTCAAGGAAAAGATGGAAAGGCTCTGGTAATATGGATAGAAGATAAGTCACAAAAAAAGAGTACCAGTAGATGGAAATGCTATCAAGCAAACAGCACTAAGAATTTATAGACAGATTCAAGGAAAAGAACCAAGTACTTCATCTCAGTTAAACAGAAAGCATGAATTTTCTGCAAGTACAGGTTGGATGACAGGGTTTCTTAAAAGGCATGCTCTTCATAATATAAAAATTAAAGGTGAAACTGCATCTGCAGATGAATCGGCTGCTAAAGTATTCCCGCAGGAACTTGCTAAAATTATTAAAGATGGAGGATACACTCCTGATCAAGTGTGGAATGCAGATGAAAGTGGTCTCTTCTGCAAACGAATGCCGAACAGAACGTATGTAGCCAAATCGCAAAAAACTGCTGGTGGTTTTAAGGTAGTTAAGGATCGTGTGACCTTTATTATTTTGCTCCAACGCTTCAGGAGATCGTATGTTGAAACCACTGCTGGTAAATCGAGCCCCAAACCCACGTTCAATGAAAGGTGTAGATATCAATAAATTGTCTGTTCACTGGATGGCAAACAAGAAGGCCTGGGTGACCACTGCTATCTTTACAGAATGGTTTAACAAATATTTCGTCCCAGAAGTCAGACGTTACATGAATGTGAAAGGTCTCGAATTTAAAGTTCTTCTGATTCGTGACAATGCACCCGGCCATCCTGTCTTGGAACACCCATACTTAAAAATTTTATTTCTGCCACCTAATACTACATCTTTGATACAACCGCTAGACCAAGGTATAATTGCGACATTTAAAACATACTACGTAAAACGAACATTCCAACACGTTTTGGACAAACTGAATGATGAAACACTAACAGTCATTGATGTGTGGAAGAAATTCTCAATTATGGATTGTATCATTTTGTCAAACATGACCCTAATGAGGAACGCGCTGGGAAGTTTCAACGTGAACTGAAGTTGTTGACAGCCTCTTATGAGAATTATATAATGGCCTAACCCAAACACGAACACAACGGTTAATAACTGAATTCGTTCGTAAAACCGGTGAAACATCAGCACCAGAGGAAACTCGTGCTGATTTGGATCAAGAGATCACAGAAAGAATTTCATTAATAAAGGAAGAAGACGATGTCCACGTCATTTCTAGAGAAAGCAGTGATATTCCAGTCTTGCGCCGTTTATTGTCAGAAAGTGAATAAAAAAAAATTTATGTGAAAAACAGATTTTTTTTGTTTATGAAGAATTTTTTTTCATTTTCATTACATATTATTACATGTGCATTTTGTTAAAATAAAATAATAAGCTTAAAACGAATATTTTCATATGGTTTTTTTTTAATTATTTTGGTAAACATTTACTGTACGGTCACCCTTGGCGACTTTTACAAAATCTCGCCAAAAGTCGCCAAAATGGCGACTTCTTGCACGAGCGAGATCTAAAGAAAACAGCGTAGTGAAAAATGGGTAAAGATGTAGAATCCGAGACATGTTTGTAGCCAAGCAATTTTTGTCGCTATCAAGATGGCGTCCAAAGCCAGGATGTTCTTAAAAAAACCGCGGACTTTCCTACGCGAACAACCTTTTGTATAGGGCAATAATAAACGAGGAATGCACAAATAAGCAATAATAAGTAAAAAAATTAAAATAACGGTCTAATTAATCCTGTGGATGTTCTTTAAAAAAACGCGGACTTTCCTACGCGAACCTTTTGTATAGGGCAATAATAAATGAGGAATGCACAAATAAGCAATAAGTAAAAAAAAAATAGAAATAACAGTCTAATTAATCCTGTGGATGTTCTTAAAAAAAAACGCGGACTTTCGTACGCGAACAACCTTTTGTATAGGGCAATAATAAACGAGGAATGCACAAATAAGCAATAAGTAAAAAAAAATAAAAATAACGGTCTAATTAATCCTGTGGATGTTCTTAAAAAAACGCGGACTTTCGTACGCGAACAACCTTTTGTATAGGGCAATAATAAATGAGGAATGCAGAAATAAGTAAAAAAAATAACGGTCTAATTAATCCTGTGGATATTCTTAAAGAAAACGCGGACTTTCCTACGCGAACAATCTTTTGTATAGGGCAATAATAAATGAGGAATACACAAATAAGTAAAAATAAATAAAATTTACGGTCTAATTAATCCTGTGGATGTTCTTAAAAAAAAACGCGGACTTTCCTACGCGAACAACCCTTTGAATAGGGCAATAATAAATTTCCTTCCGAAAAACCAACCTTTTCCAAGGTCCAATAGGGTTGCTGCAATTCCTTGTCGGGTCGGATGGGGGTTGCCATATAAAAAATTTATCGCCAATGTGGAAAAAATCGCGCCAAGGGTGACCGTACAGTAAATCTGATCCCATGAGGTTTGTAAGCCCTGAAGTGCCCCCTGAACCTGAATTCCAAGAAGCATTCCATTAGCCAATAGAAAATTGTGAGTGGTCTTTTAGATTTGTTTGTGTTCTTAGGTAGTGAGGTTAATTAATGTCGCACTGGAGCATCACAACGGGCTCTTGTCGACGGTCCGGAATCAATCCCAAATGGAAAGATCAGAGGACAACACTTCGTAATTTTCAACCATGTCAGGTGACGATTGTGTTCTTAGGAAATGTAAGATCAGCGATGGCTCATCATCCCAGTATAAAAACCTGAAAAACTTTACCGTTTGCCCTCCATGAATTTGACTTCAGATTTAAGTCAGAATGCGACTTTATCGCCATAACAAAAGCTCACGCGATGGCATTGCTGGAGCCATCAAACGGTTAGCTGCTAGAACAAATTTCCATAAACCATATGTTTGGACACGTCAATCAATTCTGTGCTTGATGAGTTTACAGAATAGAACTCAGGATTAACAAACAGCAGGTTTATTAACAATAAATACGTAATGACAGAGAGCGCAGTCGTCTCTCGCAAGTAACAGATAAAATAAAAAACAGGGGAGACTGAGCAGAGCCCCTTTGAACAGACATGCAGGCGTACTGATCCCCCGAATGGTCGGGTTGTCTGCGCGCCATCTAGTTGGAAAATACACAAAATTAATCTCTAAAATTCTCATTAAATCCTTATGAACTGCAATACTGTTCTTTTTGGCGAACAATTCTTTCTGTTCCGTTCTTTTTTAAAAGAACTGTTCTTTAACCTGCTCTTCTGATCACTGTTCTCAATTGTCTACTCGAAATGCGCAAGCCCTGTTCCTCCTCCTATACTGTGGCGCCAGCAGTTTTCGCGATAGACAGACAGGGACTGATTTTTTTTGACATATCTTTCTTAGTAGTACTTTGTAAGCATGGATATTATAAACAAAATATAAATGACTCTTCTGCTAGCTTTTTTTTAGAGGTTTTCTTTAGCTTTGACAGGAAGAAAACGAAAGATAAAATTATTGGGAGTCTTCGAATTGCTGATTGATTGATTTTTTATGGAGCAAGGGACAAGTCTGTCCAAGCTGAGTCAAACTATCAGTAATTAAGTAAAGAAAATTAGAATATATCCGTTTTTTGAAGAAGTTCTTTTTTCAAAACGTTTAAATTATCTGTGTCCCCAATGGTAGCTAATAATGTTCCGATTCTGAACCATCTCAAGTAAGGTTTCCCAAACAGATATCAGGTGCCTAGGACAAAACAAATTCTCAAACGAAATTCATAATTTTTTTTAGGTTCTAATGTCATTTTTAGATCATTAAAATCCAGGACCCGATAATCACTTGGAAAACTTCTAAGCATAGCTTTATGCAATAGGGTAGGTAGATAATTAAAGTCGCACTAGAACAACACAACAGGCTATTGGCGAAGGTCCGTGATCCATCCAGAAGGAAACGATCCGAGGACAACACGTAATTTTGAATCACGTTATGCAATAGGAAGTTGTCCTTTAAAAGATTATAATCACTTAGAAAACGCATACCGGGATTACCACTTGGAAAGTAAAAAGTAGTTTGTCAAAAAAACCAGGTTAATTATATAATTTTTTTTTTATCTAAACACATTCGAAATATAAAAAATCTAAGTCAAAAAATCACTTTCGCTTTTCAACACATTAGTTTTATGGTGTGATGCTTGTTTCAGAAATTTCTTTAAAATCGTAATAGTTGACTTAATGAGATCCCTTTTCAACCTGTAGAGAAAGAATGAGACACCCGATCCGAATCTCAATTATTTCAGTGAAATAAGTCCACGCATTTGAAATTTTGCTTTCCATTTCTTCGTAAAATCCGGTTTTAAAAGTTAAAAGCATTGCAAATCCTAAGAACGAGTTGAAGCGACACCACCAGAGAAAGCTAGACAATAAAATCTTGATCAGTAATACTAAAAAAAATGCTTAAAACTAAAAATTCATCACCATGTCATTGCCTAACAATTATAAAATTTCACAATTATCGCGCTAGTCTTCTCACAAACCTAACGTCGGGGCTTGATTCAGTCGAGAACAGATTGAGAACAGTTCCGGGAGCAGTCCATCGACATCAGAGCGAGACCTGTTCCAGGAGCAATCGTGAGAGATCAGCTCCGCGAACAGTTCATCCGGAACAGCTCCGAGAACGGAGAACAGTTTGAAAGCATGACATAACTTGAAATTCTCAATATAAAGATTGAGAATTTAAAATGTTCATGTTAAAATTGTAGCAATTTCAAAATGAATTTTCGATCTGAATACTAAGTCAATACATTTGGGCTTCTTTTATTATCGTCTACGCTATCCCTGCTTGCTGGATTTTTTCTTTTGAGCTTGAATTTTGTTAAAATCTTAGTTAACGTGACGGCTTTGGCGTTATTTCAGTTCTTTGTCACTAAGCCCTACCAATGATATAATGGACTAAAAGAAAGCCATAATGTTTTGCGGGGATAAAATATAGATTGGAATGTTCGACCTTTGTTGTAAAAAATGCTTCGCCTCGTACTTCTTCCATAGTGATCTCATTATTCGCTGTAAATGCCATCAATTCTTAACGGTTGACACCTCAGTATTTTAAATACTAATAATATTTTTAAAAAATTATTCGATCATTTCTGCAGAAGTAGGATACAAAAAAACCGGAGCAATCAAGCAGATTGTTCCGGTTGCGAATGACGAATGAATCAGGTAGAGGTTCATTTTAAATTCATGTACGTTGTTGCCACTCGGGAATCAAGAAATAATGTCAATTTCTCTGACACGTTCGTTGGTGAATTGTATGTACAGGAAAAGAAACACAATGAAATATTGCCAGACTGCCTGCCAGAAAGTCATTCAGCAGGATAGACAATTAAAAATTCATAAAATTTCTATATTTAAAAATGTTCTAATTAATGTCTAGCGGGTCGTTCAGGCGCTAGGTCTAGACCACGTGCTCTCAAATATTTTCCCCAAGTAAACAGCACATTTAAAAGTAATACTAAAATCTAAGACTAAAGAATGCAAAAAAAGATTGAAAATCTCGTAGCTGTTGATTTTAAATTGTTATATATCCATCGTTGCCATTCGGTAATAAAGAAATAATGTCGATTTCTCTACCACGTACGATAGTGAATATACTATTTGTATAGGTAATAATTATAGAAGAAAAATTGCCAAACCATCTGCTTTTCGACTACATATGTCATTCAGCAGGATGTTAAAAATTAATCGAATAACTACATTTAAAAATCTTTTAAACAAATTCCTATCGGTCGTTCGGCTGCTAAGCCTTTTTATAAGATCACGTTCTCCCAAATATTTTCCCACAGTAACAGCACATTTAAAAGAAATACTAAAACTAAGACGAAATTTTGTTGGACAGGCAATACAATGAAATGTAACTAGAAAAAAATACTCATTTGCGTAGGATGCAAAACGGATTGAAAATCTAACGAATGAGATTTTACCGTTTCAAAACTATAATTTCTGCTCCCAATTCAACAATCTTACAAAATCATACAGCCTTACGCAAAAGAGAAATAAGTAAAAAAATTTTAAAAAATTAAATATATAAGCAAATTGTATTAATTTAAATTAAGTTTTAAATGCAATTTGATACAAATTGAGTAATTATTCTCTTAATTCAACAAGCTTATATATCCTATGCACAAGAAAAATGTGTTAAGTTTATAAAACTGGGTAAATTAAGCAAATACTGTTGATTTAAATACAAATTTTAATAAATTAATGCAGATAAAGTAATTAATTCCATCAAATTCAGAAATACCTGCTTTGACAAAGACTCAAAACCATTTATAAAAGCAGAGGTATCTGTGTGAAGTTATGATTAATTATCCCACAGATTTTAACAAAGCAGAAAAACCAATCATAAAAATTTTCATACTAACAGTGTCGCAAAAAAATAAAATTAACAAATTTTAAAACAATATTATTCAATGTGATATTAAAATCTTTTAATACGACGGTTGCACGTTGAATATTTATGTAATAAACAGTTGTTTCCATTCAAATAACTTCCAGGAGCATTATTTCACCATTTTCGCCACTGCCCTTGCTCGCCTAAATTATCTTTCCCTGAACTCCAATCTGCCCACATTATTTTAGAATGATGTGGAAAATTACTTAAGAGTTATTAATAAACGTCAATATTAAGATAGAAAATCATATTTGCATAAAATTTTTGCAGAAATGGAAATATTAGTTCGTAAAAAATAAGATGGAAAATGTTATTAGGAAAAATAAGCAAAGGGAAATTCTATATTTAAAGACTATATCATATGTATTTATTTTTATGAAACATAATACAGAAGCAGTTTTAAACATTGAAGAAAGGTTTCGCAATTTTTTTAAAATTTGATTTATGAACTATAATAGTGTTTGATATACTGATGAATTTTTATGTTCTGACTAGAAAAACCAACTACACAAATTCAGAGTATACAGAAAAATGACATTGTCTGGAAATTTCTTCATAATTGAAATTTCTAACCATTCCCATACAAGTGTTAGGTAAAGATAGTAAAGACAAAAGTTAATTCTTTACACAGCTTGGACAAATTTGATAAAACAAGTATGAAATTAAATGAAAATAGTACAACAGTAATGAAAAATAATGATTATTCATAATAAATTTAAAATAATATAGTATTTCTTTGCATATAATTTGTGAGCGCCATATTTTATTTCATCTGTTGGATTATTTGGGCCATTTTTATAACCTTTATAGCAACGCCGTTAAACGAGTTTTCAGATTCGTTAATTGACTTCTCAATTTTAATAATATAGGGAAATTTGAAGTATTAAAATTTACTATGCCATTTGACTGTCTACTATGAGTTCATGAATTTATAGATGGGCTGTTATCTTGATAGCAGTTTAAATAGCAGGTTATTGGGAAAAAAGGATAGAAAATGTTATCGAAAACATTCACGGCACCAGACGAGGCTCTAGATACATCTGTACCCTTAAAATTAGCTGTTAATGTCAATATTAAACGTTTTATTATAACAGCTAAATTTGTCCGTGTTGGTTGCTAACTGCTAATAAAACTTAAATTAACAGTTAAAAATAACATCGCAAAATTAGCAGCACTGAACTGTTATAAAAAAGTTTTACCCATCTCTATGAATTCAACATTTAATTACAAGCATATAATATTTTTGCATAATTGTCAACAGTACTCGGTATTTAAGAAAAAAATGTACAAAAAAAATGTAAAAAAAAAAATAATGCATTTTAAGAGCTCCTATAATTTGAAATGTGTTTCAATGCTCAGCCGCATTCGCTCATCGACACATACGATTAAAAATTCATAACTTAAGCTTATTTTTATTTTGACTTTAAATTAAAAATTATATATATATATATATATATATATATATATATAGTCCTAGCAAAAACTAAAATATTCCATAACTTTTAAAATCCTCAATAATAACAAATAAACTATAAACTTAGTTACAGTGTGTGTGTGTGTGCGTGTGTGTGTAAAAAAGCTTTAATACGTTTACACAAACATTTTTGACCATCTATTTTTATTCGCACCCAGAATGCTATGCAAAATAATTAATATGTTACTATTGACTATTATATATCTGATCAAAATATATTTGAATAGGACCGGAATATATTTCCAAAGAAAATAGAAATTCCACTGATTATGAATACAAATAAACACATTGAGAAATAAAATTTATGTATAAATGAGAAATCCTTAATTATCCAGAAAATAAAATAAAGAATTTTTCTTTTATTCTTTAAAATTTATTGAAATAGGGAGTAAACGTTTCCTAAATTTTGTATACTTTTAGTATGGCACTGGAAAACTAATAAATAATTCTCCAACCTAAGAATTAATATATTAACTGGATGAAAAATTTCTACATCTCCTATCTACATGTAAGTACATTCACATATATTTATCCGAGCTTCAGAAAATATATCAACATTTATTAATATAAATTTCATTCAGTACGCATTCAACAAAATTGAAATATAGCTCCAAGATAATACAAACATATACAAAAATGCTCACAAACTAGGTTTATTTTATCCAGATAAAATGGGAATCGCATGTAATGTAAAAGGAGTAAGTGCATATCCACCCCTTTTTTTAAATAATGGCTATTCCATTAATACTATAATTGAAATTTTAGTCAATTGAATTTAATTCTTTATATGTTCAATCATGAAAGTGCAACATAAAAGTTTATCAAGTTTATATATATGGAAACTGAATTTATCTAATTTTCATAAAACTGCTTAGCACTCAAATTGCGAAATTTTTCAAGATGGCGATTGTGTTTCCTTTAGAAAATGGCAAATGGCGGGATTTTGCTTACAAGTTGAATAATTCAAATATTTTACTTAGACCATATTGTCGTGAATCAAATTCAATTCACTATTTAATCACAATCAAATGACCCTGTAATTTAAACGTCTTTACATAAGAAAATAGCATCTTAAACAATTTTTACATGAGTCGCACTAACGTGCCAAATAACTCTAATTGAGCTTTATTGCGCTCTAATAAAATGAGTGAAACTTGAAAAGAGTGAGAGTACACGACTCAAAGTTAATAAATATAGCATTATTAATTTAATAGAAGAGAAAAACTTTTTCACTCACAATCTTTAAATAGCTCAATTTTATTATCTCATTAGCCATAAGGGTAAATTTCTTAATTCGAAATAAATTTCCTCGTTGTGCAACTGATTTTCGGATATCTGAACACTGTTCTTGATCGACCACAATAATAGAACAAATTAATTTAGTACGTGGAAAACGTTTGATTAATCGAAAAAAAACCAGGTCAATTATTCACATGTACAATTTAAATTTAATCACAATATCACATTAAAAAACAACGTTTTTGGTAGCCAATTGATTAAGAAAATAATTTTCTAAAATTGTTTTAATTCGTGGATTAATCTATGTATTTTATAAACGTATGATTTAGATATTGTTATTTCATTGGAACAATATCTAAATCATACGATTTTTCGAACATCTGAACATGGTTCTTGATCGACCACAATAATAGAAAAAATTCGTTTTAGAATGTGGATAACGTTTGAATAAACTAAAAATGAAACCCAGGTCAATAATTATTCCCATATACAATTCAATAACACTATCATTAAAAAAACAACAATTATGCAATTAGCAGGATTATTTTTCTTACGTTAAGAACTGAAAATTATGTTTCATACGACGTTAGTTCCAATGAAATAGCAATATCTAAATCATACGTTTATAAAATACATCGATTAATCCACGAATTAAAACAATTTTAGAAAAATATTTTCTCTATCAATTAATTGGCTACCAAACAGCAGATTTAGCTATACACACATGAAAAGTGCGCGGTTTAAAATTCCAAGAGTTTACATACCTTCAAGATGGAAACCAAAATATGTTATGAAGAGTAGAATTATGGGACTGGACTGGACTGGACAAAAAGTTCCGGAGCACCCGCTGCGCAGCAGCTCATCTCATCGAAAACAGAAAAGAGTCAGAAATTAGATTGCTTAAACTTATATACTATAGGTTGGGTGGGCTGGACATCATAAAGGTCAGAGAATTATGGGTCTTCAGTAGGCGTTTTTATATCAAAGCTATGCTACGTCAGCAATCCATGATTGGCTATTAAACATTTCGAATTATCCAATAATATTATAAAAGTATCACACCACTTTTCTTTTCCAGGGTTGCAAACTTTGGGGGATGTCTAGTTCTTTCGTTTGGAAAATTGCCAATTTCCGGCCTTCCAAATTCAGAAACGTTTAGGAAATGTATACCTTATAAGGCTACGGACGTTTCTCGTGCTCTCTATATTCTTGATTCCCACAATAAGATTTTTCACATGCAAAGATATTTTTGGCGCTTTTTGAGGGAAGAAAAAAATTCGTAATCTCAAGTAGAAGGGTCTTTCTCTGCCATGATTTGCTCCGAGGTGATCATTGTGACGCAAACTGTTCGGGAAATGTAAATGTTTTTTGAAGAAAGCGAAATGCGTTCGTGATTATTTTTCGAGAATTTTCCACATTACATTATTTGACGAATTGTTAGCATTTATTCGCATCCTTTTCGATGTCGTAAACAATTTTTCATCCAACTCGAGAACATAGTTACGTAAAATAACCTCGGGCCGTATCCGGTCCACGGTGGTATTTGATCTATCAACACTGGGTCAGAATAGATTTGATATCTCGATTAGGTTGGTTAGTTGAGTTGGGTTTTATGACGCAAGAGCCACATTTGGCCAATCTGCGCCAAACACAAGGCAGACAACATTAAGTGATGAACAAACACACAAGGAAAGTTTTACTGACACAGAAGACAGGAATCGAACCAGAAGTTAAAAATCGCCTTTTCGATGGCAAAATCAAAAATACTGATCTACGTTATTTCATTCTTTTCGTGTTGATTAATTGAATATGTATAAATGGAATGTAGTTTTAAATCATTTACGCTCTAAAGTATGAAATAAATAATTCTCTTAATAATAACTCTTTAGGGTTTGGGGTTCCAGAGGAAACTATTTTACAGCATAATAAAAAAGCTCAACTATAATGTAAAAAAAATTATATATATTTTAAAATCACTCAATAAAAAGTAGTTTTCGCTTCAATCTTTTCAGAATCAGGAAGCCTTTGGAATGTTTTTTTTATTTTGCTGCACTTTTCTCGTACACACATCACACTCGACCAAAAATTACTTTTCACTTTTATCGTAGGAATAAAAACATTTTTGTTGCATCTAATTGTGTAAAAAAATTGTATTTGTTAGGGATCTTATCATGTTCTTTCAGTTCCTTTTAAAAAGCCAAGGTCACGCAATTATTTATTGCTTCGGAAAGGTCGTTAATAAAGACAGATAATCACGAATCCCTTCACGGGATCACAAAACTAATGAGAATTCCAATAGCCTGTTTTATTTCACTGGTTAACAAATTCTGCTATACTGTAGTACTTTAAAATGTATGCATTATGAAAGTGCTGTTCATCAAAGATATATTACATGAAGAGAGGTAACGTAGGATTTTACACTCTTGAGCTCTATGCAAAAGGCTGATTTAACAAAATTAAAAGAAGCTGAATTTCCATTTTTTGCTTTCATAAGCAGCCGATGTACTGAAAAATAGGAAATTTGTTCCCAGGTTTATGGACATTTTCTAAGCTTCATATTCTTGTTCCACACAACAAGAGCTTTTTACACGTGCAGAGATATTTTAATTTCGATGTATTTTTAGGGCCTTACAATTCATCTTCTCAAGTGCGTTGATCCTTCTCTGTCATCGATTGCTTTGAGTATGGTAAACTCTCCATGGAATGTAAATGTTTGTAGAAGGAGAGAGAGGAAATATTTTCGATTATCATTATTAGAGCAGTTAGTTAGCCCAGCAGTTTATTAGAGCAAAATATATAAACTCTTCTGATGAATTATTAATATTAATTCTTATTAGTTGTGATATAGGTAACACTTTCTACGAAGTGGATATCTACATCCGTAAAGGAACATGAAAAATACACTGAATAAAAGAGTTTGGGGGTTGGATTGGATTTTAGGTTTTATGGCTAATAAGGAGCACTTTCTTGAAAACTGCTGTCCTTTTGCTAGAAACTTTTTAGACAGTTGGATCTGTAAAATGTACATATGATATACTTTCAACGGGGCACATTCGTCTCAACCACAGTTTGAAATATTGCAATCAGTTGAATAGAAATTTATAATACAAGCATCAGAAAATAAGTTCTTATGTTAATAAATTCTAAATCATTTCTTAGTTATGAATTATCATTAGTATCATTATTGGTAGCTATTCTTCACTAGAAATTAAAACACAAAGGTAAATTTCAAAATATTCCTTAAAAATGCCTTTTTAAAACATACACGACAAATTTATCTCATTTAAGTGACTCTTAAAATTTATTTGAAAGGATTTATGAATTAACATAGTGAGTCTTAGTTCATTTCAAAAAATATTTCCCTACAATGCACCTGCATTATGCAATAGAAATAATCCTCAGTTATATGTTATACTGATTTTGCAAAGGCCGAGTGAATTTTGAACTGGTAATATTAAACTAATTCATGTTGGTTTTCAGCAGAATCTAATCAAGTGGTTGTCCATTTATTTAACTGTAAGTCTTTTTTGTTAGATATCTTTCTTGAAAGTTTTTACAGTACTTCTGGAGGCCCCAGGAAACTGATTTAAGTGTCCTCTGCTTTTTAATTTTTTAATTAACGACTTATTTGATATGTTTGAGCAGATGATCTTAATTAAAATTTATAAATGTCTCTCAACATATCATGATTGTGAAATGTTACAGGTTGAATTCGATAAGTTGAACCTTTGGTATGCAAGGGAAATAGAATATTCACACTTCTTTTGCAAGATGAAAGAACTTAACCAAATTGATTCCTCAAGACTTCTTGATGAGATAAGTATTCATGTTCCTTCATATAATGTATGTTAAAAAAATCATTATAAAGAAACATTTTATATCATAGAAGCGTAAAATATCAACCAATTTTCCAATTTATGAAGATCACAAACAGCTTACCACCAAGCCAGGGTATTTTCTTTCGCAATTCCGAAGTATCTTAAAATGTTATATATCTTTGACTTAGAAAACTAAAATCTTGTTATTTGATTATTAGAGATTGCGTGCTTTTCATGTTCTCATGCTTTTCTTCTGTGTTTTTTGTATTTATATTGTTGCTTTGCCTTCAGTTTGATTTTACATTTATTCCACTGTCGTAAAAATGGATTTTTCTGAAGGTCAGTATGAAGTAATAAACTGAGTAGGGAAGTATGAAGTAATATAATCGACCATTGATAAAAACATTTAACATTCATTTTCAATGCTCGATTTTACATTTTAAGCACCTTTTTCTATTTTAACTTATAGAGACAAAAAATATTCATTACACACAGTTCATTAACTATATATATATAGAACAAATTCTTTCATAACTGTCATACCTTCCTACAAAAGATATGAAAATCAATTTAACATGGGAAATTCTCCATGGGAATACTTACCAGTGAAGACATAAAGTAAAAAACACTGATAGTTGTCTTGGTTTTTGCAAAGCATGTTTCTTGCCAAGTAATGCAACGTTTTCTGTTCGATTGCAGATAGCAATTAATTTTCTATAGAAATAGATCACCAGTTCAGACAGCATATCAAAAATACTCTGATAGATGTATTTCATTACTATGATGCGTTTCTACGTATTTGCAAAAGATATTCTTAAGAGAGCAACATAGTGTTTTCTCTTGGATTCAAAATTGCAGCTTTTCATAAAAATAGTTCACAAGTTTAGACACAGTTTAAAAAATACTGTGATGGATGTATTTCATCACAATTATGCAATTCTAGATTTTTACAAATCATATTTTTTTGAAAGTAATGTAGTGTTTACTGTTGGACTCAAAGTAGTAGAGGTACTTTACCATAGATATAATTTACCAGTTGAGACTCATTGTAAAAAATTCTCATTATTTATGTATTTCATTACTATGTTGCATTTATCAATTTTTTTAAAGCATATGATTTTGCGATCGCAATAGAATTTTCTGTTGGACTCAAAAGAACAGTTATATTTCCATCGATATAGGTTCCCAGTTGACAAAATGTCAAATATTCTCTACGAGTGGTTCGGTATATGTTTATGTATATGTTTCATTACTATTATGCATTTCTCGGTTGAGACAAAATATCATTAATTAATAGTTAAGACAAAATATAATGAATTAATAGTTAAGACAAAATATCATTAATTAATAGTTGAGACAAAATATCATAAATACTCTGCTATATGCATTTTATTACTATTATGCATTTCTAGGTTATAGCAATACATATTATTTTGAAAGCAATATAGTGTTTTCTGCAGAACTGTAAATATTAGGAAGTTTAGCATAGATATAATTTACCAGTTGAGACTGCTAGTAAAAAATACTCATTATTCATGTATTTCATTACTATGTTGCATTTATCAATTTTTTCAAAGCATATGATTTTGCAATCACAATAGAATTTGCCTTTAAACTTAAATTAGCAGTTATATTTCCATAGAAATAGGTCCCCATTTGAGACAAAATATCAAATTTCTCTGATGTATGTGTGTTCCTTACTATTATGCATTTCTGGGTTTTCGCAATGCATATTCTTTTGAAAGCAATATAGTATTTTCTATTGAATTCTAAGATAGATAGATAATAAAATTTCTGCATTTCTAGGTTTTTGCAAAGCATATTCTTTTCAAAGCAATAAAGTGTTTGTTTTCTGGTGCTCTCAAAATGGCTGTTCCACAGAAATAGTTTACATGTGGAGTCAGAATGTAAAAATTTCTCTCGTGGATGTATTTTCATTACTCTAATGCATTTCTAGGTGCAATAAATAATCTTTTGAAATCAAAAACTGTTTCTCTGTTGGACTCAAAATAATAGGTAATTTTAATGGAAATAGTTTACCAGTTGAGAATGAATATAAAAAATACTCTAATTTATATATTTCATTATTGTGATGCATTTCTAGGTTTTTGAAAAACATATATTTGCAGGAAATATAGTGTTTTCTCTTGGACTCAAACTAGCAGTTAATTTTTAATACAATAGTTTACCAGTGATAATAGAATGTAGAAATAATTATCCTGATGAATTTTATTTCATCACTGTTATGCATTTCTAGGTGTTTTCCATGCACATTTATCTCCACTTGTAAATTATTTGTATGGAAAACTAACTTCCATTTTGAGTTTAACAGAAATTTCTTTGAAAAGGATTATACTTTATAAAAATCTAGGAATGCATAAAAGTAATGAAATACATCTATCAGAGTATTTTTGATATTCTTTCTCAACTGATGACGTATTTCTATGGAAAACTATTGCTATAAACAGTCCAAGAGGAAACATTGCATTGCTTGCAAATGGATATGCTTTGCAAAAACCAAGAAATACATTATAGTAATAAAAAAACATCCATCAGAGAAATTTTTACCTTCTGTCTCCACTGGTGAACTATTTCTTTGGAAAACTATCTTCTGTTTTAAGTTGTGCAGAAAACACATTGCTTTCAAAAGAATATGTTTCGTAGAAATGTATCAATGTCATGAAATATACCCATGAGAACATTAATTACTTATATTGATTCAAGATATAATGTTTTTATATGGTTTCTCCACTTGTAAACTACGTTTAAGGTGAACTAACTACTATTTTGGAGTCCAACAGAAGCCACTACATTGCTTTAGAGCAGGGGTGTCAAACTGACGGGCCGCATGCGGGCTTTGCATTTCTTCAAAAAATTACCTCGCGGGCCGCATGCGGCCCCCGAGGTAATTTTTTGAAGCCCACGATGCTCTGAAGTAAAATGAAAACAGGACAATATGTTACGAAGAAAATGGCACTTGGGGAGATCGAGGCAATACCGTACACACAATTTTAATTAATTGATTTCCAGAATAATTCGGTTTTGAAAGACATATCAAGAAGTAGGAATTCCCAAAATATATTCTTATTTAGGTAAAAAATACCCGGAAATTAAAAAGTTTGCTGCACAAATTTTATGCTATTTTGGGAGTACGTACTTGTGTGAGCAACTATTTTCGTCCATGCAATTAAATAAAACGACCTACAGATCAAGATTAACTGATAAACATCTATATGCCATAATGCAGATTGTCTGTTCTCAGTCTTTGAATCCAGATATTGGAAAACTCTAATAGGAGGAAAGCGCTGGCAAGTTTCCGGTAAAAAAAATATTAATTTTAGTTTTATAAATACATTCAATTAAATAAACGTTTAAATAAAAGAAATTATATAGCAATGTTATAAATTATTACCCTAAATTCACTTAATTACATAATGTGTTTTAATTATCCTATCCATATTCCTGAATCCTCACTTCAAAATATAATTTTAAGAAAATTTGTAAATGTGATGTGGCTCGCGTAAATCTTACCAGTTGCATTAAATGGCCCATGTTTTAATTGAGTTTGACACCTCTGCTTTAAAGGAATATGCTTTGCATAATGCATCACAGTTATGAAATTCGACCATCAAAGTATTTTTACATTCTGTCTCCTCCGGTGAACTTTTTCTATGGAAAAGGAACTACTATTTTGAGTCCACCACTTTGTTGCTTTCAGAAGAATATGCTTTGTAGAAACGTAGAATTGTATTCTAGTATTGAAATATATCCATTTGAGTATTAATTCAGAATATAATATTTTCAAATTATGTCCCCCACCTGTATGGTGAACTATTTTTCTGTGTTCAACACTTTATTACTTGCAAAAGCGAATAACACAAGCATCAAAAAATTTTAGTTCAATACTGTTAGGATAGATTTTATGCTGATTGTTTTTTGAAACTGCAACTCTTATGCACTGGAAATAATTTTGAAATTTTCGAACATGCTGACTAAGGCAGTTTCTGAGATTGGAATATGCAACGTACAAACCCCAACAACCCTCTGCCTTATTCTCAAAAACGTTTGATTTTCTAAAAGAATGCCCAGTGTTCTTCCTCCTTGATCCCTAAATACCATAATTTAAAAGGAGCATTGCTTTGAATGATTTTTTGGACTGTTCTCAGGTTATCTACGAATTAAGACTTATATTTTATCTGTGGTGCACGAAGCTTCGATTTTCTATGAAAAACTATTTCAGGCATGTGCTTGTGATAGCTTTTTAATTCAAAAATTATTTCAAGGAAGATTCTAGCCCCCTTGGACATTCCCCATCAAAACATCTATGCTTTTGAAGAGTGTTTTTTTAAATAATTAATATAAATTTTATTCTTCCCGTCTACTTGCAAGTACGCGCCCAGCAATCCACTCAGGAACGGCCCTTATACTGATACATTGAACAAGTTTTCTATGCATGAATGTTGCCTATCATTTTAAATATTTCTATGTACGTATAATCAGAATTATTTACAAGACAAGATGAAACAAATTTGTCCACTGCATATATAGCATTTTCTATCAACAAAAAATACACGTTGAATGTGAAAAGTTTTGCTTCGTATTGTACTTCAGCTCTCGTTGCTGTGCCTTTTCGATTAGAGAAAGTATTAACTTTTGAAAACTCTCATTAGTTAATTTATATAGCGAATGATTATTTGTAATTCACATAGTTCCTTTTCACTTTTATACTTCGATATTTGATTTTATGTTTCATTTTTCTATTTTACGATTTTGCCTTAATTTTTTCAGATATAATTTGTGATCCACATAATGTAGAATTTTTACACGTATAACATCTGTAAATTTAAATGAAGTGTATTTTTATAATTTTTCTTCATATTAATACCACTTCGAAGTTGACTCACAAAGCCTTTGAAAAACTATGTTAGCATACTGCTCTTCAAAGGGTTTAACGTTTCTGTTGTTGTTTCTAATTCCTCTAATTCCGCACATGCTAGACCGGGTCCATGAAACCACTCGTCTTTAAAGAGCCCAAAACCAGGAAATAATTCTCAGAAAGATCATGGGAATCCAAACTGACACCCGAAAGCATGTTAGCCGGGGAAACCAATGTTTTTTTTATCCGGTTAAACACAGTAGGAATAAAGGAATAGTTAGGATTACAAATGAAGATGGATGACAAAGTCTGCTACGAAAATTAAAATTCAATTTATAAAGTATCGCCCAATTCGAATGTTTACAAGATGGAAAATCCTTCATACATACATTTAAAACTTTTCTTAGAAAACAGAAAAATGTTTTCCGTCCGTATTTTTCGCAAGGGTATTTATATTGCTGAGAAGAAAATTGTTAAATTCAGAATTTGGCAAGAATAAAATGTGTGCTATCAAACTGCCGCCCAATGCATTTTCGGGAAATTATTGAGGGCATGAAAGATTAGATCAATGGTTCCCCAACTTTTCAGGACTCCTCTAAAACTTTCGAGCACCCTTTGAGATTTTAACGTTGTATAGAACTTTGTAGACCTGTATAAAATCAGTGTTCGTTATTTTTTCCAATTAAAGGGGGTTGATATTTAGATCTATGTTAAATAGATTATAAAATGCCAAAATTTTAAGTTTTGGATTAGTCGTCACAATTTAAAGTTCTGAAACAGAAAAAGAGTTTTGAAGTTAAAAATAAAACATCAAGTATGATACAAATTCTTATCGACCTCAAAATGGATACCTTAATCATAATGCTGCATGATTCCGCTTTTTAGCAATTAGTATAGTAATGTTTGGTTTATTGTCTGATAATTTTAATATTCAGTCATTCAAATTCAACTTAAATTTCAAATACATGATTGTAGAACATATTTTAGTACTCTTTTTTAGAATATGAGAACGTTTTTTAGAATATAAGAATGGGAGAAAATTTTTGAATATTTTATTTTTTCCTGAAAGGTTTTATATATTTACCTTGTGAAATATTGCATGTTTCCGCTGACCCCCCCTGAAACGTTATTGCGAATCTCTGGGAGTCCGTAGACACATTTTGGGAACCACTGCTCCAGATTCTTTCCATATATTTGTGTTTTCGGTACATTTCATTTTGTTTTATAGATCACTGTTAATAGTATCTATGTATTATATTAAACCCTCATGTTAAGAGGGGGCAGTCCATTTACACAAAATATTGAGAGGGCCCAAAGGGGGTCCAGCCCCAAGAGTGTGGAGTTCCAGGTATCGAATAAAATATTAGCATGCTGGTCAAATACTGAAATTCAGAGACGCAGATTTAGTCCGAGTCCTGGTAATAAGGATGAACTTCAAAGTTATTTTTAGCTTAAAAAGGCTCACAAATAATACTCGGTAATCATTTCTAAAGAACTTGTGAATACCGAAGCCTGTTTCCCCCTCCCTCCCTCTCCCGCGAAAAATCTCTTTCTTTTTTGCAGCTGGTGCATGTGAACCGTAAAGAACACGTGCTGTGTATGATTCTTCTATTATTTTTTTAGGAATCGTTTTTGCAAGCTTGGCACTAATAAATCAAATGTGACAGAATTCAGAACTATCCGTTGCTATGATCTGTTCGCATTCAGTATTTTCAAGGACATCCAGCTTTCTGATGAAACTTTTTTCAATGCTTGAGCATTGAATAATTATTTATCTAAATTTTAACCACCTTCTATCAAGTTCTCACAATTAAAAGTCGGATATATTTTCTTCGTACTTTTCTGGGCTTGACCGGATTGCACACTTGGCTAAAATTTTCAGATTTGAAATGAAATACGACAAAAATTCATTTGAGGGTGATGCAATCTCACTATATTCCCTTGCATTTTGTTTGTTCCCAGAAGAGCTTATGGTGTCTGTCACGTGTGCTATCGTTGAAAATCATCAATATTTATTTTGTGCAAAATAGACGATTTTTGTGTACTTTTCCAAACACAAAATTTTACCTGAACAAAATATTGGGCGACGTCCAAAATGACCCTTTTTCGGCATCAACTTTTTGAGCATGTTCTGAGAATAAATAGAATTTCAGAATATTCTGCAATTCCGTCGACTATCTAGAATCTAGATAGCTCGAATCATACAGGACTTCAACAAAATTTCAGGTTGGAAAAAATGGCTTGCAACGATACAGATAAAATGTTGATCGAAAGATATTTCTGAATATAGAAAAAATTTCGATGTTAAAGGCATGATTCATGTTAAATATTAATATTCCGGGTCTGTGGTTTTCTTTTAGATAAAAAATTATTGCTCTTATGTTTTCAAAGAATTGTGACTAAAACTTTTGCGCACAAAATTATAATATTTCCAGTCTTATTCCTGATTATATTTTACTGAATTACATTTGATTAATTATTAATGTTTTGCGGCGAAATTTAGGAGCAGCAGCCTTTCATCTCATAACACTCATAAGCCGATTACTAAGTTTTGCTGATTTGCTCTGAAAAGCTATTTCTGATTATAAAGTTCAATCTTTCGAATTGAATACTACATGAAACGAAAAGGAAAAATTCTAGAATATTCTTTTCCAAATTAGTTTTTGAGTAACACATTATAATAATTTTAAAGTACTTGTTTAAATCATGTAACCTTTGAGATACGTATATTTGGCTCGCAAAATCATTTGTACACCAGAGAAAATATGTATTCGTTTTAGAAACTATGATTGCTTTGGAAGTATTAAGTTAGTATACGAGTTTGGATACCTTGCAGCATATTTACCCAAATTAGAGAGAAGCTCAGGTTATAAAGATACAAATTGTTGGGAACTGTTCGTTAGGCAAAAGAGACCCGTTCCTATGAATAGCAAACAAATTTTTCAGCATCGGAATGAATCCAAAACTTAAAAACAATTATAACTTAGTTGAGGAACAACATTTTACAACCTTATCCATTATTGAAAAGCTTAAGACCTCAAACTCCTTCTGGTGATTGTCTCGGCGAGGTATCTCCCTTCATTAGCAAAACTGACCAGATTTTGATGGACGAGTTATCTCGTCATTTGCAAAATTGATCAGATCGTGATGGACAAGATATCTCGCCGAAACCACTTGGAGAGTTAAAGGTTCAAAATTATTCTCGCTCTGATCGACCTGATCTCTTCCAACTTTACTTCTAATCGAACATCTTTTTATTTTAACTTCTAAAAATTTATGAATTTCTTTCTACATGTGAAATCAAACCGTTTAATCCGAATACAGACATTTTGCATGTTTTAAAGGAAATAAATATTAAAAATATCTCTGTGCTTTTGAAACAAATGATATTTTAGGAATGATTTCTTAACACAAATGCATATGTAATGTGAAGTATACAAAGTGATATCGCGCTTTTTAAAATGAATGATGCAGTTATTTACAAAAAGTGAAAATGGAATTGCGATTTTCATACTATAAATTTGCATAACTTACTTAGTCCCAGGTCTTCAAATTAATAATTGAAATAAAAACAAATGGCTGGAGCAAGAAATTATGTCTTTTATTATGGTAAATTAAGCAATGTATTTCAACAATATGCTGCAGTTTCTATATTGATACAAAATAAATAAATAAAACAAATGGCACATACAAAATTGTTACCTTAATACTACTACTATTTACTTATAATACTAAGTTTTCTGTCAAAAAAGTGTGATGTTTTTAAACAGTTTTTTCCATGATTCTTTGGAACAGTTTATTTTCGGTATTGTCCAGCTCCATTTTCTGATGGAGATGTTGAGTTTTCTTATTCTTCATCGAAAAACTGGTCATTTACCTTAACTAGCTGCTTCAACGTAATACATACATACCCATACAAGACGACTTCACATAAATAGATATACAAAACTGTAAGTTCGTAATACTACTTTTATCTACTAATTAATACTACTACAACAGAAGCAATGTTGAATGTAAAAGTATATGGACATTCCCACAAAACATCCATAATCATATAAATACAAACTCATACAAAGTTGTCTCTCTCTATCATACTACTAATACTACAATTAAAGCGTTGCTGAATATAAAAGCAATGCATTCATATTCATGAGAAACATACATCATTATATAAATGCATACTCATAACAAAATTGTCTTAATCCTTAAATGCTACTTCTACTTATAATACTAATAGTCTAAAGATTTTCTAATAGTCTAAAAAAATAGTCTGATGAAAAATGTCTAATAGACTAAAGAAAAAGGCTAAACATTTTCTTTTGAAAAGTTTTACTTGGTTCTTTGGAAGAGTTTGTTTCTTTTCAGTATGCGTTCAATTCCTTTCCTTGATGAAGGTGGTAAGTTCTCTGATCTGGACGGGATCATAAAATTATTGGCAATTGCATCAGAGATAATGACTTCAACGTTGGTAGAATGTCTCTTCATCATCTTCATACCCTTCTTCAATGAATCTCAAACCAGGTATATATGGAATACTTTTCTTCATATTGCGCCAATGAAGCGATGTTGAATGTAAAAGTATCTCTTCTTCAATAAATCCACAGATCAGTAGTCCACAGATGTCTTGGCTCTACGCTTCTAGGTCTTTTCATTCAAGCATAGATGTGCGCTTTCTTGACTGGATATCTTTCGAAATCATCTTAGTACCCATTTTCACAAATGTAGGCAGAGGATCTCAACTTGTGAAACTAACGATTCTTTTCGGTCCTTTGAAAATGTCCACACACGATAGCTTCATTCTCAATTGACTTCACAAAAGTATTCAGTGAATCTCCACTGGCAAAGTTGTTAACTTATCCTTGTTCTTCATACGTATACAAAAGCTTTCCACTCTCATCTGGTTTTATCAATACATTCAGTGAATCTCCACAAACGAAATTTTCAGCTCTTGTTTGTTCTTTGGATGTGAACACAATCTCGTCATTCTCATTTGTCGTTGCAAGTACTTTAATGGTCTATAGTTTCATCCCGTAATTTTTGTTCGCAGCTTGAATCGATCTGTTTCTATATTTATCATCGTTGTTTATTTCTGAGGCACCTTTGACAGATTCTGTATAGGCGTGTTTCATCACTTTTCTTTCAGTTGCCATTACATTAATATTTCCTTCTTCAAACAAATCTGCATCCACCTTTTCCACTTTATCACTGTTGAAAGACATGACCAATGTGAAATATGCCGTCAACATTAAATATAAGTTACATTTCCAATGGTAATCAGATGAAAAGGTCCCCAAATCCAAGGACATCTATATATTAATACGTGAAGAAAAAACTTTGTACTCCTTTTTAAGCACATTGCGCGCACGGAGGAGTATGAGATTTGGCATAATTAAAGTTCATATGGAGAAGGAGTGCAGCAGAAAGATAAAATTAATGTATAATATGCGTTATAAATATATTAAATTAAACAAAATAAAACATTCATTGTTTACGTTCATATACTGTAATCTATATATTAATACGTGAAGAAAAAACTTTGTACCCCTTTTTAAGCACATTGCGCGCTCGGAGGAGTATGAGATTTGGCATAATTTGCCACCACATAAGTTAGTATTGAAAGTTAATTGCATCGTTTTGCTGATCAGAAACTTAAATACAAAGGAAGAATTAGTCAATGGAACAAGAATGCGCATCAAATTTATGCATCGTAATACTATTGATTGCGAAGTTTTAACTGGAACCGCACGCAATAAGAGAATTTTGATTCCACGTATAAATTTAACATATTCCGGAACTATTTTACCATTTAACTTTCAAAGAACTCAATTTCTAATTATACCTGCATTTGCGATGACAATAAATAAGTCTCAAGGACAAACATTCGAAAAACTTGGAATTTTATTGAAGCAGCCAGTTTTTACACATGGTCAATTGTACGTCGCAGCAAGTAGAGTTCGATCATTCGATGGTTTGAGATTTTATATTTCAGAATATAACGGTCAAGGGCATTTAGCAAACGATGAAAGAGTTTTTACAAAAAACATCGTCTACACAGAAGTTTTGAATCCTCCTATGCATTGTTCATTGTCGAACTATTTCAAGTTCAATGACAACATTTATTTTTTTAACCACCCGGTTTTTTTATTTAAATAAAAAATATATAAAAAATACGAAGCACGTATTCCTTTTTTCATTTTTTGGATTTTTTTTTATTTAAATTTTATATAATTTGAAAAAGATAGGCAAATTAACTGTGTAGCCTTGGCGAAACCTGTGGCCAGTATAGCAATAAATAAAAACCCAAGAAAATGTCAAACAACGCGTTATTGTTTTTTAGATATGGCTTAACCAAGCTGTACTGCATCTTACCTATGACGTATTTGTACATGCTCGCAGCTTACGTAATTGAACAGAATTCAAAAAATTATATGCAATGAATATAGAGGTATACTCTTTGACAAAAGAACCTTATTAACGTTCAAACTAAAAAATTAAATGAATTATGGTCGAATTTCGACCACTAGTATAAATAACCCTGCAATAAACTCAGGTGTATTCATGTTCAACTCAAAAATAGAAAGTTTGTCGCTAAGAAATCACAACCGAAATAGAATTGATTTTTCAGTTACAAATAGTATAAACAAATATTAATAAATAATAATAAATAAATAATAACTATAAACAAATATTAATTAATAGTAAGCAAAACAAGTTCAACTATAAACAAATATTAATAAATAGTATAGACAAATATTAATAAATAATAATAATAAATAATAATAACTATAAACAAATATTAATTAATAGTAAGCAAAACAAGTTTAACTATAAACAAATATTAATAAATAGTATAAACAAATATTAATAAATAAATAATAATAACTATAAACAAATATTAATAAATAAATAATAATAACTATAAACAAATATTAATAAATAAATAATAATAACTATAAACAAATATTAATAAATAAATAATAATAACTGTAAACAAATATTAATAAATAGTAATGAATTCAGAGAATAGAGCACATGGCCCCAAACGAACATTCCCCTTATGGTTGTAAGGAATTTGGCGGAATTCTACATTATTTGGCGATTTTTCGCTTGCGCCCGGCTAACGGAAAAGTACCTTAATTTTTTTCAATCTTTTAACTGTCATTGTGGAAATACTTAATCTTTAACTTGTATTTTTGCTGTTCCCTAGCCAAATAAAAAAAATAAACTGCAAATGGAAGACTTTATTAATTTATACGTAGATACCCAGTATGAATTTGCCGAGAAAACTATAGGCAATCATTTCTAGTTTTCATGTCACGGCATCTCGTATAAGAGAAAAGTACAGGCGCCAGCCGTGTATGGCGCCTTCTGGGCGCGTCACTTGATTTTTATCATGTTTTTGTTGTTCTTAAAAGAACAGAACTTATGTTTAAAAAGAATACTCTTTTAACCCATCTGTGGGTCAAGGACTTCCTTGTCCGTTGGAAGGCAACGTGTGCAACAAATACTGTTCTTTCTTGGTATTTTATATTTGTTCTTTTGAAATTCTCTCTCCCTTTCACTACGGGGTCATTCCATGTGATATGAGCAAAAATCAGAAAAACCTGTGGCCGTAGGGTGACGGATTTTCATGAAATTTGCTACAGGGGTTAAGTTTATGCATAAATAACGATATCCCAAATATTTTGTCTCAAAATGAAATATTTTAGAAGTTTCAGGCATTTTAAGCAGTTGTGAAATCGCTTGGTCTTGCATGTTTGAAGATCTCTTTCTCAAAAATTACTTAACGTAGACCACAATATTTCATATTTTTGTAATCTATGAAGAATTCTCTTTTTATCTACTTGGAAACAATAATTTTAAACATCATATTTTATTTAAGAATTAGTAGCGAAAATGGAAAATAGTCGATTTTGATAGAATTAAAAAGGTTTCTATGGGCTAAAGGAACTTAAACGTATCGTTAAAATTCATACCAGATACAGTGCTAGGTATTATAAAACTACTGTTGAAGTTTGGAAGTCGACTTTTATTTCCTTCATCTCCCAAACAGCAAAGGAAAATTATAAAATGGCGGTTTTCCACTTAAAATAGTCACGCAAAATGAAATGAAGGACAGCTCTGAAGAAAACTATATTTTGGAAAGATATAATTTAATATGTCTATTGCATGTAAAAAAAAATTCAGGATTGTATTTTGAGTCCCGAAGTAACAATAATAGAATTAGTAAAACGAAAAAACACGTTCTGGCCTTCCAATCAATTGGCGATTGAAAGTTTCGTCGCCAAACGCCTATTCGGATGTTCTACGACGGGTTACCATATTCCATCAGTATCGCAATAACTGGCAATGTTTATTATCGCCAATCATAGCATTTCCTTCCCATTCCATGCGTATTACCGTTACCACCGAGATAACAAGGCCTGACCGCTGCCGTCATGGCGTCTCCCTAGTAGTCATACGTGCGATACGAACGACCACCGCCGTATTGGAATATTCAAAGCCTAATACAGTGAAATCTGTCTACAACGATACATAATATATTCTATATACGTCGAGACCACAGGAAAATATTGTTATACGTTATTGCAAATTATTATAGCAGTTTGTAAATATGGTTTTTCCCTAGTCAAAACTATGATAATCTCAGAATGAAACTTTTACACCCTCGCGTCTTTCTTCCTTATTTACTAACGATAACAGAGTGTGCGTAAATAGTAAAAGCAATAACTTATTAAAAAACCAGCCAAAATTATATCGTAAATTCAATTAAAAAATAGCGAAAAACTCGCTTATGACTTTTATTAACTAAAATACACACGTCAATCAAGCTTAATACCGCCCAATATCATAGTTTCTCAAATGTGACCATAAATCAAAAAGAAAAGAAAACCCTTTCTCAGTCTAAAGAAATCTAATTAATGTTTTCTTCATCATTAAATCTGTAAAAATGGGAAATCAAAGCAATTGAAGCGATTATTATCATAGTTGGCTGAAGAATTTTTCATTGATATTTCATTTATAAAATTCAAACAATTTTCAATAATTTCCAAATCATTAACGTGACAGGGTGTTTTGATTTGATTGTTATCTAAACAGAAATTTCTTGGCCATATAAATGTTTCCATTTTCAGATTTGAATGTATTACAACAGTGTAATTTGTTGCAGGTCCTGGATTAAAACAAATTCTGAAAAAAGTAACTTTTGACTCCTCAATTAGTTTAAACCAATTTTGTTTATGGGGTAATGAATCCAGAATTTCTAGTAGCCTATTAAAATTTTGAAAAGAAATAGATTCATGATGAGCAATGAACTCAGATTTGCTTTCGTTGATAGCTCTCAATAAATTGAATTGATCAGTTTCACGAATTTTATCTTCCCTGCTTTTACGAACGGTGGGACAAGTTTTCGAGAGATATTTAGGGCAATTCGGAAATATACTTGGTATAGTACCAACTTTTAAACGGAGACGTTTCATGGAAAAGGTAGAACACTCACCAGTTTTTTTTGTTGAATTTCGATACATTCCGGACGATATCATCGTTTTGAAAATGAAGTTCGCAGACTTAGCTGCGTTTTGATGGTGTAAAGTCGGCTCGTGGAATCGCCCTGAGCCATCTTTTTCTAATATTTTTATCCTCTGGAAAGGAGAGAACCGCCATATTTGGTGCATCACCATATCTATAATTTCCAGAGCAAGTAGGTACACAGCATCTAAAGGGCATTTTGGATAGCCTCGTGGTTAAGCCTAAAGAAATCGGTCTGGACACACGTTAAACGTGTTGTTTGACGAAAGCCTTTAACACCTTGACACTGTAATGTTCCACAAATGTTATATAACAATATTTAACTGCAGCTGCACTTGCTTTCCGGTAAAATAGTATAAAAAACCCTAATTTCTTACGCTACATTAAAGGTAATCCACAAGTAGTCGGCCATGCTTGTTATGACTACTAGTAAGCGAGTCACGTGATCGAAACGTCACAGCGGTCTGGCCTTGTTATCTCGGTGGTAACGGTATTACTCGTTTCAAATGGAAACAATGAAACCCTAAATCAACAATGAAATACCAAATTATTTTTAACTTTTGAAGGAAATTTTAAGAGCAGGACATCAAATCACAATTATAAAAGCTTAAACATTTAAAACCTTTACTTGATTGTCTTCAAATTCACTTTCAATCTGATAAAGGTCTCTTGTGTCGTAGTTGCATAAATTGAAATTTTCCTAGTGCTGCCGAATCTTGAAATCTTTACTTATTTCATTAGTGATTGTGATAAATATGGAAAAAGGATTCGTGTGAGTTATGTACATTTGGGAGAATCAAGTTTAACAACGATGTTTAAATTCTTTTACTCTCTCAAAATTAGTGTTTACCTGACTAATAATGCTTAATATTTACAAAACGCATTTAATATTCACAAGTAGTAGTATTTAATACTTACGTTTCCAAAGGGAAAAGCAAATCGAAAAGACTTCTCTAACAAAATTGACTTTTCACCTAATTATTTTACTGATGGAAACGCTCCTTGGATTAAGCAAAAAAGACTTTAAAAAGAATTTCTTGTAAAATTTTGCACGTGCACCATAATAATAGTTATATTTCATTCTTATACGCATTTTTTATGTTGTCGGAGGTACTCATTATTAGCTGCGATAAAAAGTAAAATGTGCGTCAAATTACAAATTTTCCCGAGACAAAAATAATCAAATTACAATTATGAAAATTTCTGGACATATAATAGACATCTTGCTCTTTTATGTTGAAAAGTTTTGATGTTCTTGGAGCTTTCCCTCACAGTGAAATATGCATTTTTAAAAAGTGAAAAATCGTATTTTTCCCTAATTTTTACTTTTAAATGTTTTTTTATTTATAAAGGAGTAGAAATACAATCACCAAATTACTTCGCGCTATTTGTTAGGAAAGGCTCTTCTTTAAGAATAATTTTTAATATTGTCTTTCCATTTCTAGAGATACCAGAGCAATTTGAAATTTTTATCAAATTGGCAAAATTTCTATTTTCATCGATCCCTCAGATTCAGCAATGACGACTATTAAATGATAATCTCACGTTTCCTAAGAGACCCTTTTCTATAGAATGCAACGATATAAAAAATTTTAATTTGTGTCTATAACTTATTGAAATACAGGGTCGCAAAGAGGCCAGTTTTAGTGCTAGAAAATCTAAATTTGTGTGACCTTGAACTTTAAATGTCAATAATTGACAAAATACAGATTTCAGAAACCTAATATTTTGCAGGTGATCATTACTATATGTGACCTATTTAAAAACTGATTTTCATTCAAATCAGTGATATGTCAGCCACAGCCGATTTGCTCATTTTGCGTGGATTGCGTCTGGATACCCTACTCGTGTATCCAGACGTAATAATGGGGTTCCTGGCAAACTCTGAAGATGAAGTTCCCCTTACAAACTCAATTTTAATTTCGGACGTTTCAGGAAAAATCCGATCAAATAAAACATTTAGGCCTCTGCTCACTGTGATTTTTATGGAGAAACTGTTTAGGGTAACGAAAATTAAACATATTGTTTTCAATGTAGACTCGAGCATTGGTAATTATTTAGATGAGGTAACTAAATAAATACAACCCGTTCTGTTTAGAGGGTGTCCAAATTGTTTAAGTATCTCATCTGTGGGAATAGAACGTATATGTTCGGGCCTGTTCGCGCGCATGGGTAATTTTTTAATAGACCACTGGTGCGCAAACCGTGGGTCGCGACCCCTCTGGTCGCTTGAAAATTTTTGTGGGTCGCCAAATTCAAAGAAATTTATTTGAAATAAAGATATAAGACTTTTTTTCAACAAGTATCAGGTACCAGTAAAATAGTGAAATGAGATATTTATAAAAAAAAGAACTATATTTTTTAAGAAAGCAATTGTCTGTATTAGTATATAATACCTATACTTCGGCAACCGGCAGGCGAACAGACATAGTGATAAAAGATAATTGTCAATTTGATATGCCCTTTACCTACTCTGGTGGGATCCATATGCAACTTGGGTCGGTCTGACGTTTGGCAGTAGCCATCATTACTACAGCTTTTTCAATCTAGGTGTGCACCCCTGCTATTTAGTCTTTATACTGTGATCACAGTTAGCACCGTGCAATTCTTTCCGTCTGTGCCTCAGTAGTTCGGTTTTGCTGCTTCTTAACGTTCATTCAAGTGCATTCTGTAATTCTGTTTATACGTATACTGCTTTTGCTAATTTTAAGTAATATTTGCAATCGGCTATGTACATAACATATTTTTAAGTATAGTACAGTTCAGTAGCGTGCTCGGAGGACAATAATAAACAATTAATTAAAAATCAATATGGATATTAAAATGTTTATAAAGAAAAACTGTTTTTTTTTTAATATTTTGTATTATTTTTTTCGTTTTAGATTTTTTCGAAAATCAATTATCCTCAACTGATATTTCGTGGAAAACGCTACAAGGGTAGTTACTATTTTAAAACGTATAAGGGAGCAGTGAGTTCTGTTTTTATTACAGATGGCGGCACACTAAACAAAGCCTGCTTTTGCAGTTTAAGTGCGAGTACAAATTTAAGATCATAGTAAGATGAATTTTGAAAAGTAAACGCGAATTGTAATTTTTAAATATATATTTTACCATCTTTGGAGTAAGTAATGTTGTTAAACATAATTATATTAAATCACTATAATTAATTTTGTACTTGTTTTGTATTTTTTTAAGTAAGCTCCAATATTTGTATGTTATGATTCACTGTAACCTCTGTGTACAATATAGATGTGTGCTCGACTGGCAACACCAGTTGAGATATTTCCTTGCCTCGATTACCATGTGTAAATTTTTACTTGAACGTTGCATTTTTTATTTCAAGTAGCGAACATGTGCAATTGGTATAAAGAGATGTTTCTGTTATAATTTAGTTTTCTTTTCTTCAATTCTCGTCTGAATAAACTACAAATAAACATGATTTATACAGAGTAATCCCGGACTTTATTTTCTTCCCACGTGGTAGCCTCACGTGATTGAACAAACGCAAAGAAATGAAATATTGTATATTTATAATTTAGTTTTAGTTTTAATACCCTCATGATGGTATTGGGATGATAAATGGCTAAAAATAGATACCCAACGTCTAGAAAATGAAAAGAATGACAATACAAATGAGAATGATGGGTCAACATCCAATGAACTTAAAAAAACTGTGAATGAATTCAATGGCACTGTTTCTGCATAAAAAATATCGAACAAAATGTGCTATCTAATAAAAAATTGAGAAAATATCAAGAAGAGTTTATTAAATATGGATTTACATGTTGCGTTGTTAATGGGAAAGAACATCCGTTGTGTGTTAATTGCAGGGATAAATTAGCAAATGAAAGTATGAAACCTGCTAAATTAAAAGGACATTTGGAAACCAAACATAAATAATTAGCAAATAAATCAGAAACATTTAAAAAAAAACGAGCTGAAAGTGTGAAAAATCAAAATGTATTTTTGAAAAATACACAATTGCTGAGAAGGCTTTACGGGCATCCTTAGAAGTTTCATATTTAATAGGAAAAAATTTGAAACCACATACAATTGGAGAACCACTCATTCTTCCTTCAGCAATTAAAAAGACATAATTTATTCAAAGAGAAACATATGGTAACGATTTAAAAACGATACCATTATCAAGAGATACCGTTTCTCGGCGAATTTCCGCCATATCACGTAATATACATATAATCAGTTCTGTTAAATCGATTACAAAACTATGTATTTGCTCTACAACTTGACGAAACTACAGACATTTCTAAAGTGTCTCAATTAATTGTTTATGTGAGATACGTTTATGAAGAAGACATATCAGAAAATTTTTTATGTTGTAAAAAATTGGAAGGAAAAACAAATGGAGAGAAAATATTTGAAATTATTCTGATATTTTGGGGAAACAAATGACCTTACCTGGACACACTGTGTCGCGGTTTGCTCTGATGGTGCTGCTGCATTAACAGGTAGTAATAAAGGACTAAGAGGGTTAATAAAGAAAATTGCTCCCCATACAGTATTCAACCATTGCATGATACATAGACAAGCTCTTGTTGCAAAAGACATTGATGAAAAATTGCACAAGATATTACAGGATGCTGTTATTGTAATTATTACATTAAAAGCAACAGCTCCCTAAACAGTCGTCTCTTTTCAATACTTTGTGATGAGATGGGTTCTGTGTATGAGACATTATTACTACATACCGAAGTCAGATGGCTCTCACGCGGCAAAATACTGCGACGTATTTTCGATTTGAGAAACGAAGTTTACATTTTTTGGTAGAAAAGAAACATTGGCAAGTTCATTCATTAATGAAGATTGGCTCGGAAAACTCAGTTGCATGGCTGACATTTTCGAAAAACTTAGCGATTTGAATGTAAGTCTACAGGGAGAGAATACAAACATTTTAACATCGAGCATTAAAATTGGAGCTTATAAAAATAAGCTGATACTTTGGCAAGGAGAATTGAGCAAAAACAACACAGACATGTTCCCGTGCTTTTCAGAATTTAATAAAGAAAATAATATAGATTTCTTGATATTTAAAAACACCATTTCCCGTCATATGATAAAATTGGGAGAAAACTCTTCTAGATAATGAATTAGGTTAGATACGTGATCCATTTTCGTTTGATATTTTTAAATCCAATATCTCTTTAAATGAAAAAGAACATTTAATTGATGTTTCAAGCGATGAAACATTGCGCATTCAATTTAAGTCTGACTTGCCAGAAATTTTGGTTAACGATTGGAAACGAATATGCCGATTTGAAGAAAAAGGCAATTAATATTTTGATTCAGTTTGCATCGACCTACTTATGTGAAACCGGTTTTTCTTAATTAGTTGCCATTAAAACAAAATATCGATCTCGATTGGATCCAGAGGATGACTTACGGCTTGCGATTTCCAATACAGATCCGAACATAGAAGCAATCATGAGCTCTGTCCAAGCACATACCTCACATTGAATTCTTATGTTGTAAATTTTTTAAAGTATTTTCCATTAAAAAATATTTATACCCATATGCATAAATAAAACCATTGCTTCATAAAATTATGTGTTTTATTCAGACCTCTAATAAGGCACAAACAGAAACGCAAATCCCAAACAGAATTCAACTTTAACTACGTTGATGATTAAAAAAACGTCTATTGTCTATCCAGGGGTCGCGACAAAATAGTAAACAAAATTGGGGGACGGAAATGAAAATAGTTTGCGCACCACTGCTTTAGACAGCTATGGTTGCTTTACCAGTGTTGATCGAAAAACAATTTTTCCGAAACAAATTAAATTACGATATTTATGTTTGAACTGACTTTTTAGTTCTTCCCATGATGTAAATAAATTATAGATATTTTATTGATGAAGAAAGAATATTTTAAAATATTTATATTTGCAAGGAAATTCAAGAAAGATTTTCAGGTGTTCAAGGATGATTTTCAAGGAAAGTTGGTGTATATATTTCGACCAACTTTCCTTAAATAATTTATTGAATACGTAATGATTTGTAGAATTCTGTAATTTGTAGAATTTGTAGAATAATAATTCATAAACTTTTTAGGTAAGGCGTGTAACTTATTTTAAAATGTCCGGAATAGATACATGTGAATCCTCCGTTGAAAGCAGTGATTTTCTTTCTTAAAAATTTTGTAAAATCGACCTGCTTTTTGAAAAATTTTTATCTATTCAGTTTAATTTGTCTACACCGATTACATTTATTTCTAACCCAAGCACCGTTATTCGGAAAAGCACAAACGAAAAACTCATTGATCATAAAAGCGTAAATTTGCTACTTGATATCTGGCAGCACCAGAATTAATGTTTACTTTTTTTATAAAACTTTGTAGAACTTTCTAGAAAGTTGGGGAAACGGAAACTTTCTTGGACTCATGATGGAGAACATTCCAACACCTCGATTCTTAGCTGGTCGTATTTAAAGGAAGCTAACTCGGTAAGTCTTCCAGTTTATCATCTTTCAATGAATTTGACAGTTTTAATTCGCTCTTTTAGTTGATTGTATAAGTGTTTCCTACTTTATTCGACAGTGATAGTGTACATTTTGGATTTATATTTCTAAACTGATGTAAGTACTTCATAATTTTGAATTTGTTTCTTCGTTAATTTTAGCTTTTTATTGTATTCTATAATAGATTTCATTGTTCAGTGAGAGTGTGCCTTTTGCTTAATTTATGAAATAACTTTTTGTATTCTTTTACAGATTTCTTTGCTGTAGCAATGCCTCCAAGGAAGAGGAAGGCGATCGGCCAAGTACAGTCAACAGCTAAGATGGTGAAAGATAAGCGTAGTCGAGAAACTTCCGAGGAGAGGAATAGAAGACTTGCGATTGCGAGAGAGAGAGGTACTACATTTAGAGCAACAGAGATGGCACAGCAGCGTGAGGTCCGACTGCAGGATAAGAGAGATAGTCAAACGATCACGGACTGCGCACCATTTTAACTTTGCATTGGAAGGATTCCCCTACGTTTCACATAAAGACTACTCGCTGCATGCAAGTGTTACCATCGGGAAAATGGAAATGGTTTGTAGTTACTGTCAAGCCAAAAAGTTTAAATCAGAGTCTACTGGTATTTGCTTCAAAAATGGAAAAGTTAATCTCTGCCAACTGGAACCACCACCACAAGAACTTTTGACTTACACATCAGGAGATACGTCAGAGTCGAAGCATTTTCTTAGTAACATCAGAAAATACAACTCATGTTTCCAAATGACATCATTCGGCGCCACATCAGTTGGTGGACAGCCCGGATTTCCGTCGACATTCAAGGTGCAAGGGCAGATTTACCATAGAGCGGGATCGTTGTTTCCGCTGCCAGATCAAGCACCAAAATTTCTACAACAATATTTTATTCAAAACGAACAAATGGAAACTGATCAGAGGTGCGCCTACATCTCGGGAACAAGACGTCAGATTGTGTTAAACTTACAGAGGATATTTCATGAGCACAATAATCTTATTAAAACGTTTGAAACAGCATTGGAACGATGCCAACAGATGAATATAAAGTAGTCATAAGAGCAGACCGAAGACCAGCAGGTGAACACGAGCGGCGCTTTAACTCTCCTGAAGCAGATGAAGTCGCGGTGGTTATATCAGGCGATGAGTTTCATCAACGGGATATCGTTAGTAGATAGAAAATGCGGGTTCTAAATCAGTGGTGGAGAAGGTGGAGAAATCGAGTGGAGTTGAGTTGTACCGGAAGTGACGTCACGACCGGAAGTGACGTCACAACCGGAAGTAGAGTTGAGTTGTACCGGAAGTGACGTCATAACCGGGAGTTGAGTTGTACCGGAAGTGACGTCATACCTAGTGGAGTTGAGTTGTTAGTTTCGTTTTCAATTTTGAGTTGAGTTTAGTTGTTTTCTTCCTGCTTCGAGTGGAGTTGAGTTGTTAGTTTCGGTTTCTCGGATTTCGTCGAATAACACGTGTTTACGTTTTGGACTTGCGAATTTCAGAGGGATTGGATTTAAGGCGAATTTCAGAGCGGTTGGATTTAAGAGCTGATTTTTCTGTAACTCGTAGCGCCATCTATTAGTACTTTTTGAGTAAAAAAATAATAAAATCTTTAAAACATGTGATATTTTTTGCTGGGATCGAACTGACTACCAAAAAGTACTCGTAGTCGAGTGTTAGTTGGATGAGAATATAACCATTCGGCCACGAATACCTGGTTACTTACCGAAATATAATCAATTTAAATCTGAATACATTAAGTGCGTAATTGGCTGTTAAAATAGTATAGATTGCTCCACCACATCAATAAGTTCGATCAGTTTTTATCTGCGTTTCTGACATAGAAAGGTGAATGTGGTGGAGAATGACGTCATTCCAACGTGTTCAAACGTGGAATCAAACACGTGGTGGAGAATGACGTCAATCTAACGTGTTCAAACGTGGAATCAAACATGTGGTGGAGAATGTGGTGGAGAATGACGTCAATCTAACGTGTTCAAACGTGGAATCAAACATGTGGTGGAGAATGACGTCAATCTAACGTGTTCAAACGTGAAATCAAACACATGTGGTAGGCAATGAAGTCACTCGAGAGTAGAGTAGAGTTGAGTAGTAAGTTTACCTCCGCGTTTCTGACATGAAAACGTGAATGTGGAGAAGAAAAGTTTTAGTACCGAATCTGGCAATGGTATGTAATAAGGTTATTTGTGGACTCGCAGAATGGCAACACCTGGACCCATTCTAACAGGTCTGACCAGTAAGATTCTTTTGACTGCAAAATATCCCAGAGGAGGACGTGTCGCTGCCCTGAAATCTTGGAAGTGATATCACTTGTATCTTCAAACGTGTTCATTCCTGTTCCTTAGTGCTTTTAGTGGAAAAACATGAAGCGATCATTTCCTTTTGGATATACTTTACCCTTTACAGATCAAAAAGTGGATATGCTTTCTGAGGCCGATTCGTCCTGAAACCAGTCCTTTTGTCATCTACCCTTCTGAACTCCAAGGCATTGAGTACACCCCTCTTTCATGTCTGAAACTAGCCTTTTGTTATCTACCCTCCTGCATTCCAAAGCATTGTACGTACTTGTCCTGCATTCCAAGGGATCGGCCCCTACCTGTATTTCAAGATAGTACGTGTAGTCGTTTCGCATTCTCATTCTATCCTGTGAGCGTGTGTAGCGCTTTCTCATTTTCCTGCCTCTTATACTTAACCTGTGTGTGTGAGAGAGGGACGCATTCTCATTTTTCTCATAGAACTTTGCAAGCCAGTATACCATATGTAATGAATACACACGTTTGTGGACTTTGCAGCAACACCTACAGCTCCAAGTTTAATTTGGAACGTCATGTTTCTTCCGTGCATAACGAGGAGTCATTTCCGTGCATATTATGTGAGCGAAACTTTAATAGAAAATCAACCCTTCAGCGACACGTAGCCAGTGTACACGAAAACAATGATTTCCGTTGTGATGTGTGCAATAAGGCATTTTCAAGACTTGACGCACTTACGCGACATAAAAAAAGCCTCCATCAACAACCTCCAAAAAGAAAAAAACCCGGCGAGGCTAACCCTGAGAAAAGCAAGCGGCCCAGACGCAGTGAAAACTTTCAAGGGGGTAATAATGTGAATCCTGGACCATCAACGGGTGGAGTGAATCCTGGACCATCAACATCAGCGGGTGGAGTGAATCCTGAAGCATCGACATCAACGAGTGGAGCTTCTTCTCGAACTGTGCGACGGAAAGAGAGTGCGTTTGGAAATCGTCTCTCTACTTGGACTCTTTCGAACCCGCAAGGCATACTAGATGTCTCCGAGTTTATGGAGGCAAAGAGGAGCGCAGCTGTGGAACTAATTACAGAAATTGTTCATCAGCAGAATGCAGTAAAGGTAAATTTTCTACTTATATGTATCTATGAACGTTTCTCGGAAGGCTCACTTTTCAAAGAGTGTTCTTTTAAAACTAAAAATGTTGCATTATTATCTATAAATGAAATTGACTACGCTTTCAGTATTGCTTCAGAAAAAATTTTAAAAGAAAGCGAAGAATTTGAAATGAAGGATTCAGGTTGGGCCCTTAAATCTATTGTTAAATTGGAAATACGATGTAATAAATATTTACCTTTACGAGGAACTAGTTTTATAGAGTTACCAAATGAAATAAAATTAAAACGTGCGGTTGTAAATGTTAGAAATTCAGACAATGAATGTTTTCGTTGGGCCATTTTAGCTGCATTATTTCCAGCAGATCAAAATACATCCAGAGTTTCAAACTATGTCAACTTTAAGGATGCTTTTAACTTTTCTGGGATAAGTTTCCCTACAAAACCAGAAGAAATAAAAATATTTGACAAAAACAATAATGATATTTCTATTAACGTTTACTCTTTTTGTAAAGATATGATGATTTTTCCATTAGTAGTCACACCCAAAATTAAAAATAAACACGTTGATCTTTTATTTATTAAAGAGAAAGAAAAATCTCATTATTGTACAATTACTAGTCTTTCACGTCTTGTTTCAAGTCAATTAACCAAAGGAAAGCGAAGACATTTCATTTGTAGACGATGTTTAAGCTTTTTTAGTTCAAACGATAGTTTAACTTTACACTCTGAGCTTTGCAAAATGAATGTTCCTTGCAAAATAGAGATGCCTTCTGAAGAGAAGAAGTGGGTTTTTTTTAATAATTTCAAGCATTCTCAATACGTGCCTTACGTTATTTATGCTGATTTTGAAACATTGACTGAAAAAGTATCCACCTGTGCTCCTTTTGATGATGATTGCTCATACACTAACGTGTACGAAAAGCACAAGCCTGTAAGCTTCTGCTATTACGTAGTCGGTCGAGGAGAAACCAAACCTCCGGTAGTTTATAGAGGAGAAGATGCTTCGCGGAAATTCATAGAATGCCTTCAGATGGAGGCGCAGATCATCGAGTCAAAGTACACAAACTTTGTGCCGATGAAGGAATTGAATGAGTCGCAGAAAAAACTCCATGAATCAAATGTGTGCTTCATCTGTCAGAAGCCAATCTCAGCTGGAGACATAAAAGTGAGGGATCATGACCATGTGACTGGGAATTACCGAGGACCGGCACATGCGTCATGTAATTTCAACTACAAACTGCCAAATTTTATCCCGGTTTTTCTCCATAACCTCGCAGGTTATGACTCGCATCTTTTTATTCGGGAATTAGCGGAGGACTCTAAAAACATAACCGTGATTCCGAATACAGAAGAAAGATACATCTCGATTAGCAAAAAAACCGGGAATAAATTTAATTTGAGGTTTTTGGACACAATGAAATTCATGGCCAGTAGTTTAGATACCCTCGCGAATAATCTCCTACAACATGAATTTCACCATACGAAGAATCATTTTCCTTCAAATTGGAAACTTATGATAAGAAAGGGTGTGTACCCGTATGATTACATGGATTCCATGGATAAATTTTCCGAAACACAACTTCCATCTCAAGAAAAATTTTATAATGTGTTAAATAAAACAGCAACTACGGATAGTGATTACGCTCATGCAAAAAATGTGTGGAAATCTTTCAACATTAAAACCCTCGGAGAATATTCGGACTTATATGTTAAAACTGATGTTTTACTGCTCTGCGACGTTTTCGAAAATTTTCGAAAACTATGCATGGCATCCTACAAGCTAGATCCTGCATGGTATTATACCGCTCCAGGACTATCTTGGGATGCCATGTTGAAGAGTACCGGAGTGAAAATAGAACTTTTAACAGATTATGACATGCTTATGTTTGTCGAACAAGGAATCAGGGGAGGAGTTTCTCAATGTTCTCATCGACATGCTAAAGCAAATAATAAATATATGTCTAATTATGATGATTCTCAGCCCTCCAGCTACCTTCTCTACCTAGACGCCAATAATTTGTATGGTTGGGCGATGTCCCAGAAACTACCTCTCAAAGGATTTGAGTGGTGCAACATTATTGATATAGATACACTGCGTAATGATGACCAAAATGGATACATTTTAGATGTGGACTTGGAGTATCCACAGGAACTCCATGATCTACATAGTGATTATCCATTAGCTGCCCTAAATGCCGTTCCTCCTGGGTATAAGGAAAATCGCTTACTACTAACGCTCACTCACAAGGAGAGGTATGTTATTCATCATAAATCTCTTTTGCATTATTTGGATTTAGGTCTAAAATTAAAAAAAATTAACAGAGCTATAAAATTTATAGAAACAGATTGGTTAAAAACTTATATAGAACTGAATACAAATATGAGAGCAATAGCTAAAAACTCTTTTGAAAAAGATTTTTTTAAACTCATGAACAACTCTATATTTGGAAAAACCATCGAAAATATTCGACGAAGAGTTGACATTCGGTTATGCTCAAACGAAAAGTCCGCTTCAAAATTGATAGCTAAACCTAATTTTAATCGCAGGACAATTTTTTCAGAAAATTTAGTAGCCATTCATATGCAAAAAACTAAACTAATTTTTAACAAACCCATCTGTATTGGTATGTCAATACTGGACATATCCAAAACTTTAATGACTGATTTTCACTATAATGTGATAAAAAATGAATATGACGTAAAAGCAAAACTATTATATACTGATACGGACTCTTTTATTTATCATATTCGCACAAATGATTTTTTCGAAGATATTAAAAAAAATTTGGACCTTTATGACACTTCAGATTTCCCAGAAAACAATAAATATGATATTCCCAAATTAAATAAGAAAATAGTAGGTAAAATGAAGGACGAGAATAGTGGTAGTATTATGACCGAATTCGTAGGGTTAAGGTCAAAAATGTACTCGTACAAAGTCGAAGGTAGGAAGGTAGTTAAGAAACTGAAAGGCATCAAAAAACAGTCAATTGAACAAAGCATTAACTTTGATGACTATCTAAAATGCCTATTACATAAACGAAATAAGCATGCAAAGATGAATCTAATCAAATCCAAGCATCATACTTTGTATTCAATAACCCAAAATAAACTTGCCCTCTCCTCCACTGATTCCAAACGATACGTTCTCGATGATGGTATTCATACGCTACCTTGGGGGCATTACTCGCTTGTCTGATGTAATGTATATATGTATATTTGCTCTAAATTCTTTCGTATTGTGCTATACTGAACGCTTTCGTATTTTGCTGTACTGAATGCTTTCGTATTTTGCTGTACTGATTGCTTTTGTATTTGATTTAAAAAAATTAATATGAGATGTATTATATATATATATATATATATATATATATATATATATATATATATATATATATATATATATATATATATATATAAATTCTATGTGTTACTATACTAGATGTTAAAAATATTTTCCCTAACTTTACCCCAGAAATTCATTGTGTTTTGTCAAGGAACATGGAATTATGCTTATAAAAAAAAAAGAAAAAAGAAGTATTAATGACTTGGCCATATGGGTCAGTTTACTATTGAGGGGTACATTATTGTTTACATACATGCTCTGATTATGATTATTTAATAAACGATTTTTTTTTCTTTAAAAAAATGTTTCTCTCTTTATTTAAACTTACAAACAAGTATTTTTCTCATGTTATGGTTACAATCTGCAATTTGTTATGAAAAAGTTATTGCATTAGAAAACTGATTTCTCTACCACTATTTTGAAAGCATGATATATATAATCTACCATTGGACAAGATTTATATATATTTTTTGATAGAAAGTAGATGAAATTATAAGGAAGTATAGTTTGAGTTTTTTTACTATTTCTAGTAGAAATATCAGTAAAGTAACAGAAGTTGCATCTCTGTAACTGGACTGAATGGGTAAAGACGAGTTAGCTCAGTATTATGAAGACCCTAGCTTACCAGGGAGCTTTGGTGGAATAAATGCCTTGTATCAAGCAATGAAAGGGAAAGTTCCAAAAAAGACTATCAAAGAATGGTTGGAGAGTCAGAATGCATACACCCTACATAAAAGCGTTCGTCGCAACTTTCTGCGAAACAGAGTTATTGTTGGGGGAATCGATTTTCAATGCCAATCGGATTTAGTAGACATGTTAAGTGTTGTAAAATACAACGATGGTTATCGATATCTGTTAACATGTATAGATATTTTTTCTAAATATGCATGGGTCATAACTTTGAAACGGAAAAATGGATCTAGCATTGTAAATGCATTTAAGTCAATTTTCAAGGAAAGAAAACCGAAAAAATTACAAACAGATCAAGGAACTGAATTTACAAATAAATCATTTCAATCTTATTTAAAATCTGTCCAAGTAAAGTTTTTCACGACAAATAATGAAACCAAAGCTAGTGTTGTTGAAAGATTCAATCGTACTTTGAAAACGAAAATGTGGAAATACTTTACCAATAAAAACACCTATCGATTTATAGATGTCTTAGACCAACTCGTACACAGTTATAATCATACACTCCATCGCAGCATAAAAAAAGAACCTATTAATGTAACAGTTGAAAATCAAAAACAAGTGTGGAATACCTTATATGGAGATGTAAATAAAACTAATGTTAAGGAGATTCCATTCAAATTTCAGGTTGGAGACTTCGTTAGGGTTGCAAAGACTAAATTAACATTTGAGAAAGGATATGAAAATAATTGGTCCGAGGAAATATTTACGATTCAGCGTTGTATACGTAGAAAGCTACCAGTATATAAGATAAAAGATTTAATGGGAGAAATAATCACTGGTACATTTTACTCAGAAGAACTGCAGAAAGTTAAAAAATCGCATTCTTTTCATGTTGAGAAAATTTTAAAGAAGAGAGTAGTTAAGAAACGTTTGGAATACTTTGTCAAGTTTAGAGGTTATCCTCGCAAATTTAACGCCTGGATTCATTCCCAAAGACTTATTTTCGATAAATTGAGTCTGCTCATTAAATTTGTTTCGCTTCCATAACCCACAATGAGTTTCTACGTCACACTGCCCAGCGACAGCTCTATCGAGTTTTATCCTGGCAACACAATGTCTCACTTCTACACGAAACTCCCCAAACGTCTAGAACTCTCAGGTGAATGGGAAGTTGGATTAGTTGAAATAATTTATCCCAGAATGTGGAATAACATTATTGATGGTGAAAATTCTTTCGAATATGATTTAGGAAACGGAGTAAAAACGAATGGAAAAATAGCGTGCGGATTTTATGATTCTCCGATTGACATTTTAAATGCATTTCCGAAGCACATAAAAATTCAAATGAAATATAACAAACACACAAAAAAGGTGGTGTTGCAGCTCACTAACGGAGCAAAACTGCGATTATCCAAGGGATTAGCTGAAAACTTAGGTTTTGAACCTAATAAAGTGATTGGAGAAAATATTATTCCAGGAAATGGAGGCATAGATACAGTAATCACTGAGAGTCCTTTTGTTGCGGATCCTAATGTTGATTTACATTTGCTGTACGTTTACACCGATATCATTCAGCCTGAATTTGTTGGTGGGGTCTTAGCTCCTCTTTTACGAACTCTGACAGTGAAGGGAAGAGATGGTGACATGATTCAAGAACAATTTGAGAGACCTCATTATTTATCAGTTTCCAGAAAAAATTTTGACTCGATTGAAATCGTTATAAGGACACACACTGGTCGTTACGTCTCATTTGAACGCGGGAAGTTGATAGTGAAACTACATTTTCGCTTGAGATATTTGTAATCTCTAGAACAAAATGTATCAACCTTATCGTTGTTGCACCAAAACATTTGAAGACTATTATACTCAGCAAGCAGGTAATGGCTTGTCATATTACAAAGGCATCTCTCTGCAGAAAGGAAGTGGCTTGGGTGGAATTTTTCGAAGCATGTTTAGGATGGTTTTTCCTTTATTTAAATCAGGTGCGAAAGCATTGGGAAAGCAAGCACTTCGATCTGGGGTGGATATTGCAAATGATTACTTGCAAGGTAAAGATGTAAAGTCAGCTATCAAAGACCGAGCTAAAGAAGCAACGAAAACTTTAACCGATAAAGTATCCACTCGAGTGAAATCAATGGTTGGAGGAAATAAAAGGAAACGCACAAATAAGAAACGCATCATTCGAAAGAAGTATCGCAAGCTGTGTGCACCTGACATATTCTCATAATCTTTAGCATGGCCTTAATACGAAATGATTCCCTACCCTCTGTGAAATCTGAACTGGACTTATTTCTTATGCCACCGACTCAAACAGCTATTGAAAAAGGGCAGTGGTCTGAATTTTATCCCATAGCTAATATTCGTGATGGTGGACCTATCGAATTCAACATATCTGGTAGTGGTGAGGAATACATCGATTTATCAGCAACCCAACTCTATGTAAAAGTTAAAGTTGTAAAGGACAATGCAGTTTTACCAGAAAATGAAAAAGTTGCTCCATGTAACTTATTTCTTCACTCGTTATTTTCCCAAGTCGATGTGAGTTTGAATGAGCGTCTAATTTCATCATCCAGTAACACTTACCCTTACCGAGCTTACATTGAGACTTTGCTCAATTACGGCTCTGATTATAAGAAAAGCTTCCTAACTTCAGAATGCTTCTACAAAGATACAGCAGGACACTTTGATGAAACCGATCCTTCAAGTGAAAATGCAGGGTTGAAGAAACGGGCTTCTATGATTGAAAAGAGTAAAGTTTTAGATATGATTGGAAATTTACATTGCGACTTGTTTTATCAAGATCGTCTATTACTCAACTTGGTAGACTTAAAGTTAAAGTTAATACGCAGCAAACCGGAGTTTTGTCTCATTGCTCCTCAAAAAGCAAATTATGACGTTGTTATTGAACATGCATCCCTTTTCATCCGGAAAGTGAAAGTCAGTCCAGGTGTTTTAATTGGACATGCCAAAGCCTTAGAAAAATCATCTGCAAAATATCCAATGGATCGAGTTTTGTGTAAGCTATATTCAGTATCGAAAGGTTCTTTCTCATTTTCACAGGATAACATATTTTCTGGGCAACTCCCGAAACGGATAGTTGTAACATGTGTCGATCATGATTCATTTAGTGGCACTTACCCAACAAACCCATTTTACCTCAAGCATAACCATGTAAATTTCATAGGCGTTTACGTAGATGGAAATCCTATCAGCTACAAACCCTTGGATCCTAATTATGCCGACGGCCAATTTATTCGTGCTTACAATAGTTTGCTCCTAGGAAGTGAAAAACTCTCATCCAATAAAGGTATCTATATTAACAGAGATGAGTTTTCCGAAGGGTACACGCTATATGCCTTTGACTTAACACCAGACTTGGGTGATGGCAACCATTTAAATTTAATTCATCAAGGAAATCTTCGCATTGAAATAAAGTTTGCAAACGCTTTACCGAAAACTGTTTCAGTGCTGGTATATGCAGAATTTCAAAACGTGATCGAAATTACGAAGTCTAGAAATATTTTGTGTGATTTTTCGATATGAATGTGGTACAATTGAATAACATTTTACGAAGTGATGCATACACACGTTTATATTTTGTTGGAGTTTTCCCAAGTGATCGAATTCCCAAGAATTTTAAGAGTTTTCCGGCTGCATTTATTTTAAACACCGATCCTCATCACAAACCAGGGACTCATTGGTTAGCTGTTTATATGAAATCACCAACAAGTGTAGAGTTTTTCGATTCGTTCGGTCAACCACCTTCGTATTTTTTGGGCTACATACATGACTACTTCAAAAAAGTTCCGCATGTGGTCTACAACGACATACCTCTTCAAAGTGTTAAAACTGCTGTTTGTGGACAATATTGTGTATACTTTTTGTATCAAAGATCTAGAAGTAGATCTATGGAATTTACTGTTAAATTATTTGATAGACAGTCTACAAATAATGATATACGTGTGTATAACTTTGTGAAAAAAATTTCGAATATACATGTACCTTTATTTCAATAAAAAAAGTATAAGTAATCGCCCTAGTCTTTACTTCTGTCATTTGTAACCATGAATTCATTCGCTTTAAAGCATCCTTTCACTGCTCTTGTCTGTGGACCTACATCATCAGGCAAGTCGCATTTTTTGAAAAAATTGATAAACAGCCACACAGATATAATTCATCCTACCCTTGATAAAATAGTGTGGTTTTATGGAATCTATCAAAAGTTATACGATGAGATGCCAAATATCATCTTTGTAGAAGGAATACCCGAAAACTTTAAGCAATATTTAGGATATAATACACTTTTTATATATGACGATTTAATTTCTGAATGTGGCAGTGATAAAAGAATAACAAACTTGTATACAAAAGGATCTCATCATATGAATTTATCTGTGATGACTGTAACGCAAAATTTGTTTCATAAAGGAAAAGAATTCAGAGAAATTTCATTAAACTGTCATTACATGTTTTTATTTAAATCGCGACGTGATGTAAGTCAAATTATACACCTCGGTCGACAACTCTACCCTCGAAATTTACATTTTTTTCTTGAAGTGTTTGAGGACGCCACGAAAAAGCCTTTCAGCTATTTACTTGTAGATTTGAAATCTGAAACAGAAGAGAGTATGCGACTGCGTACAAAAATCCTTCCAGGAGAAGAAACTTGTGTTTATCAGTTAAAATAAATAAACTCCCAACTTGCAAATAATTCATTGTTCATCATGCCTTTAACAGAAGGAGACGTGCAACGGATGAGACTTTTAACTGTATGCCCCACAAAATGTCGGAAAGCCTTTTTAAAAAATCTTCCGAAATCTAGCATCCATTGCATAGCTGAATGTTGTTTGAACACTTTAAAAGGGAATGTTCCTTTAACAGATGAACAGAAGAAAAAACTTTCTCGTCATAAGCATACGCTTAGAGACCTAGCAGATAAAAAAGTAACCCTCACTAAAAAGCGAAAAATTATTATTCAAAAAGGAGGGTTTTTAAATATCTTAATTCCCGCAGCACTCACTGTCTTGACTACTCTACTTAACAAGTAAAAACATGCAATATGCAAGGAAAATGATTTTAGTTCCAGAGGAGAGATTATCAAGACATATACCTTCAGACGAACAGCTGAGTGAATTAGATTGTGAGATGAAAAGTATTTTAGTTAATAAAATGGATGATGATGAAAAAATTAAGTTATACAATCAAGTATTGCAGAGGAGGATTAACGTGAATGTATTGAATCCACCATCTGTATCAATTAATTCAGAACTGTCAGATAATCCAGAGAAGGAAACAGATATTGCGAATGAGAAAGAAAGAACGTTAAATGTGGAGGAGATGGTGCTCAAGACCGTTCCCAAAAACTTAATTGGATTAACTACAAATATTATTCTTTATTTAAAACGCAATAAAGAGGTTGTTTCTTGGATGCCTAATGGAGAATTTGTGTATAAAGGTAAAATATATAGTGAAAAGTTCTAATATTGTTGACCTGATAGACCGTTTAGTGCGAAAAAGAAAGATGGATAAGTACGTGAATGGACAAGAACAGTTTAAAGATGCACTTAAGGAAATTAACTTCCCCAGTTCCTTTGTAAAAAATAAATTTGCTATACCTCAACAACTCGGTAAGGCAGTGAGGGTAATGAAAGAAGTGATGCCTACCCCAACCCCAAAACGAGTCTGTAATTGGCTTCCTCTGTAAATCATCAGTTATTTCCCCGCTATAAAAATCCATAAGTAGATGAGGCTTTCAAGTTTCAAGCAGTATATATTGATTATAATCAAGGTCTATGTCTCATTTCAAGCAATGGAACTCATCCAGAGAAGAGCATTTTCTGTTCTTATTTTCATGGGAATCTCAGCATTCATATTTGGCCTTACAATGATACTCGATAAAGGTTATGTAACAATTTGTGATAGTGATGGAATCATAGATGATTACTCTTTAAATATGTGTAATGATACAATGGAATTACATCTATCTGGAGAAAGAAAAATTACAATTCATTCTCCAAAACAGAAACAGCCGCGTCAAAGATCTCTAGAAAGTTTTTCAGAAAATCTTTGAAAGAGAAAAAAATGTCAATGTTACAAATCTATTCAATTTGTGAACTTGCAATCTATTAAATGTTAAATACACGGAAGCTTGTAAGGGAATGTTTATTTTGTGTACATGTCTGTGTTTGAATAAACTTGTCTTTTACAGAAATATGTTACTTGTTTGTCATTTTTTTAGTTCTAATAACAGACGGTATAATATACAATTCTAAATGTGTCAAATGACACTGCAGTAAGTAAAAGTATGTATACAAATACAAAAAAAAAGAAAAGTAATAAAATAAGTACTTATACATTTTAAAATAAAGAGAGACACATTTGAAAAAGATAAACAAAGAATTTATTGATTATACATATATATATATACAAAACATATTTATATTCTTTAACATGTAAAACTATCAGATTTATCATTAACATAAAGCCTCCGTACTGTTTCGTACAGAGTTGTTGTATTTACAAAACGTAGAACGTCAAAATCAAAGAATAAATACCTCAAGGACATATTCTCCGAAGTTAAAGTTTCTCCGAATCTATTCCAGTCGATTTCATATAAAGCGTTTAGGAAATACCGATCGTAACGTTCACTTAAACTCATAGTCATACATTCATGCCCAAGTTGATTTTCAAAGTTGTTTTCACATCCAAAACAATTCATCATTTTCTTTATTTTTTCCGAAATGAGTACTTTTAGATGTTTAGCCACTCTGTCGGTAAGTTCGCTCACTTTCTCAGATCTATCAGGATCGCCGTAATATTTCTCATCGGTTCCTGCTCCACGTTTCACGAATTCTTCTTTCACAAAATAATCGAGGGATTCATTAACAAATCCTTCATTAATGGCTTCAGTAATTTCCTCCGATACAGCTTCCAGTCGATCCAATTGTTTCACAGAGAGAAGAATGCGCGTTGCAGTTAGTTGAAAAGCACAGTCTTTCTTTTGAAACATATTTTGAAAACTCACACATTTCTCGTTTCCCCGAATTTCTTTGGAGAGTAAAAGGCTTCTTGAAACGATAATAACATCGCTAGCGTTCTTTGAGCGAAAGCTAGGAATTGCTTCGTAGAAGGCTTTCCAGACTTTAGGAAGCAAAGAAACTCCCTCTCTGGAAGGCTGCAGCACTCCCTGCTGATCTCTGTAATAATGACGAATATGCACGCGGATAATTCCCTTGAAGCAAGAGACAACAGCAAATTTGGTATCACCCAAATGGAAGCTATTTGGACCTAGTTCATTCATTGATGAATCAGATACTTGAGATGAAAGTACATCGGCCCCAGAATGCATATTCACTTTTTGATCTGTAAAGGGTAAAGTATATCCAAAAGGAAATGATCGCTTCATGTTTTTCCACTAAAAGCACTAAGGAACAGGAATGAACACGTTTGAAGATACAAGTGATATCACTTCCAAGATTTCAGGGCAGCGACACGTCCTCCTCTGGGATATTTTGCAGTCAAAAGAATCTTACTGGTCAGACCTGTTAGAATGGGTCCAGGTGTTGCCATTCTGCGAGTCCACAAATAACCTTATTACATACCATTGCCAGATTCGGTACTAAAACTTTTCTTCTCCACATTCACGTTTTCATGTCAGAAACGCGGAGGTAAACTTACTACTCAACTCTACTCTACTCTCGAGTGACTTCATTGCCTACCACATGTGTTTGATTTCACGTTTGAACACGTTAGATTGACGTCATTCTCCACCACATGTTTGATTCCACGTTTGAACACGTTAGATTGACGTCATTCTCCACCACATTCTCCACCACATGTTTGATTCCACGTTTGAACACGTTAGATTGACGTCATTCTCCACCACATTCTCCACCACGTGTTTGATTCCACGTTTGAACACGTTGGAATGACGTCATTCTCCACCACATTCTCCACCACATGTTTGATTCCACGTTTGAACACGTTAGATTGACGTCATTCTCCACCACATGTTTGATTCCACGTTTGAACACGTTAGATTGACGTCATTCTCCACCACGTGTTTGATTCCACGTTTGAACACGTTGGAATGACGTCATTCTCCACCACATTCACCTTTCTATGTCAGAAACGAAGATAAAAACTGATCGAACTTATTGATGTGGTGGAGCAATCTATACTATTTTAACAGCCAATTACGCACTTAATGTATTCAGATTTAAATTGATTATATTTCGGTAAGTAACCAGGTATTCGTGGCCGAATGGTTATATTCTCATCCAACTAACACTCGACTACGAGTACTTTTTGGTAGTCAGTTCGATCCCAGCAAAAAATATCACATCTTTTAGTTTTAAAAATATGTTTTAAAGATTTTATTATTTTTTTACTCAAAAAGTACTAATAGATGGCGCTACGAGTTACAGAAAAATCAGCTCTTAAATCCAACCGCTCTGAAATTCGCCTTAAATCCAATCCCTCTGAAATTCGCAAGTCCAAAACGTAAACACGTGTTATTCGACGAAATCCGAGAAACCGAAACTAACAACTCAACTCCACTCGAAGCAGGAAGAAAACAACTAAACTCAACTCAAAATTGAAAACGAAACTAACAACTCAACTCCACTAGGTATGACGTCACTTCCGGTACAACTCAACTCCACTTCCGGTTATGACATCAATTCCGGTACAACTCAACTCCACTTCCGGTTATGACATCACTTCCGGTACAAATCAACTCCACTTCCGGTTATGACGTCACTTCCGGTCGTGACGTCACTTCCGGTCGTGACGTCACTTCCGGTACAACTCAACCACTCGATTTCTCCACCTTCTCCACCACTGATTTAGAACCCGCATTTTCTATCTACTATCGTTATTCAACGACGAGGTAAATCATTGTAGCGCATTTCGGAAACACATCGATCTTATGATGCTCTGCAGTACCCAGTGATATTCCCCCACATGGTGAAGATGGATATCATTTTAATCTGAGGCAGATCAACACAAGAACAGGTGAAACAACGAGCAAGAAAGTTTCAGCGATGGATTTCTATGCGTACAGATTAATGGTTCGAGATACTGAGCAGTACCACGTATTGAACTGCAGGCAATTGTTTCATCAGTTCATCGTCGATATGTACGCAAAAGTCGAGAGTGAGCGTCTCCTTTACATTCGTCTAAATCAACGTAAACTGAGAGTTGACGAATATATTCACCTGAGAGATGCTGTGGCAAATGACGGGAACGTTGAAAACCTCGGTGCCTTAGTCATACTACCAGCTACATTTACAGGCAGTCCCAGACACATGCACGAATACACGCAAGATGCTATGACGTACGTGAGGACGTACGGGAGACCAGACTTATTTATCACCTTCACCTGCAATCCGACTTGGACGGAGATAAAACAGGTTCTTACCAATGGTCAATTACCCAGTGAGCGCCACGACTTGATTGCGAGAATATTTAAATAGAAGCAGTTTAAACTGATTGACGTTATAACAAAGGGCCATGTATTTGGAGTGCCGAGATGCTGGATGTATACGATTGAATTATTATTTTATTTCTATGAGGAGTTTTATATTTTTACATGAATATTATGAATATTTGATTGATAAAAAAAGAATATTTAAAATATTTCATTTTTCATAATTTACATTTTGTAATGGAACACGAAAAACTTCAACTCATTAATCATAAAAGCGTAATTTTGTTATTTTAGATTTTGCAAACCGGAATTAGTGTTTTATTATTTTATAAATTTGATTTAGAATCCCGTGTTTGTCTGTTTGAGTTAACACAGCAAAATGTTGCAGTCATATTTGATCATTCTCAATTTCATAAATCATTATCGTCTTTATCAATATTTTCAAATGTCTTTTTTCGAATTGCTCTATTTCAGAATAAACTCAGGAAGTCGAAATTCGACACTGCGCATCATTCGTATTTTAGAATTCTGCATTTTTTCTTCGGAATTTCGTTTCTGTTCGTATTTATGTCTTAATCTTTTACATATTGCAATATATTCAGGAATAAAATGCATATATTTGCGTCCGAAGTATATTGTAGAAGCTATGAAAAAGTTAAAACGTATTTTCCGTACAACTTAAATGATTGCATTTTTCTGTGAAAGAAAAGTGATTATTCTAATTCACTTTTCAGGCAACATTTAACCATTTCAACCCGAGCAACGCCGGGTAATTCAGCTAGTTTACTATAAAATAACGAATGTGTTCACCGCTAAATTGAGAACGAGGTACTGAGAAACCGGAGTTGTTTAGATGCGCGGCTATCGTGCGGCGACGTGGGGAACTGCGGCACAAATTGCACGCAAGGTGGATGTACGTCGCCGCAACGTCACCGGAGGTATGTGTGCGCTGCACTATCGGATCTCCTGTATCTCAGACCGCATTTGAGCCGCGGTGGCCCGGTTGGAAGAGTAACGGACTAGTAACCGAAGGGTTGCGAGTTCGAATCCAGCCAAAACACCGTCGTGTACAAAGGGGGCTGGTGCACGTTAAATCTGTCGTGGCCTCAAATGTCCTCTTTGGAGAGTGGGGTGACAGCTCAGGTGTTGCCTCGTCATCTGCCCGTGGTTCAAAATTACGTGGTGTTGTCCTCGAACCTTTCCCTTTGGGATTGATCCCGAATCGTCACCGATAGCCCGTTGTTTTGCTCCCGTGTGATATTAATTAAAAATACCAAATTGAAGCTGTTAGAGGCAGCTTTTAAATTAAGACACATTTGTTTCATTATTTCAATTTCTAAAGTTGGCAACTGCTGAAGTTTCGATTTCATGAATCACGAAGGGCTTAATGTTTTGGGAATGATTCTGGCCACAGTATTGTATCGTTTATTGGATATTCCAATTAGGAAGAATGGAGACAAAAGCCTGATTCTGTAGCTATAAGTCTCAAGGAAATCAACCAACCAAGGTCATTCTGGCCACAGAGTAAATGCAGCTAAGTCTCAAGGAAACCAACCAACCAATGTTTTGAGAATGCCGCGTTTCTAAAATCAAGTTTGTTAGAATTGGCGGGATTTCATACTTTTGTAAACTTAACATTTGAATATGTTTCGAAAAATTCTTAAGCGATCTCATGATCATATTTCTTCGTTTGATAATCAATCCAGCAGTTCTAACAGCTCCTCAAATCTACCAGAATCACTTTTCCCCACATTACCCAATGAAATTTTAGAGATGATTTTCAGCTATCTTTCTGCTCGAGATTTAGTTGCTATCCAATCGTTGAATATTCAAAGATTTACAGAAATAAGTCTTACTTTCAAGTATGATCTTCCTATTTTTTCTTCTAAAACTCGTATCAAATGTTTTGGATGTTGAGGGAGAAACGCAATGTTTATTGCTATTGTGCTAACAAAGATTTTGCTATTTCTTAATGGTTAATATATCTATTTTGAAAATTTGATCAGTAAATATAAATGTTTGCTTCAGGTACAAAGATGTTTCTCACTTACGTGAAGCAGCCAGTAATTGACCAGTTAATTCACATAATATTTGATAAAATCTTATTTCAAAGTTCAGAATGATGATTGGACCAGTAATTAACCACCACCCATCCTGAAACAGACTACAATTAAAATTTCAAATAAAATTCAAATTGAAGCATTAGTGCAAATATTTTAGCAATCACCAGAAAATTTCTATCAAATATAGCTTGGCTAAATATTTTCTAAATTCTAAGTATTAAAAACAAGACAAGTTATCTAATATAAAACTAATAAGCATGATAATGGTTGGCACTAAAGAAACAAGAAAGCTAGCTAAAATATATTGCAAGCTAATATTGAACAATTAAATAAAAGTTGCTATCCTATTGAAGAATTCTTTGGCATTGTTATAACAGAAACGAAAGTAAACCACTCCATCATTTTCTCCATAACCCAAACAAAATCAACATTTTCATCTTGCATTTCCACATCAGATATTTTGCCTTTCTAACTTCATCTTGTAATTTTTAAGACTGCTGACAATTTATATATTCTGTTCCAGTGATTCCAACCTCTTCCAATAATTGACCACCATATATCCAGAAATTGATCACCTGTCAAATATTGGATATAATCATTTTTTATATTTAATTTACACAAAACAATTGCCTAACACTTAGTCATGAGCCTAACACAGTTATATTTTCATAGAAATACGTCCCCTTTTGAGACAAAATATCATAAATTCTCTGATGTATGTATATGTTGCCTTACTATTATGCATTTGTAGGTCTTAGCAATGCACAATCTTTTGAAAGCAGTCTAGTGTTTTCTGTTGGACTCTAAATACTAGAAAGTTTGCATAGATATAATTTACCAGATGAGACTGATTGTAAAAAGTACTCATTCATGTATTTCATTGCTATGTTGCATTTATCAATTTTTTCAAAGCATATTTTGCAATCACAAAAAAAAATTTTGCACTCAAAAGGACAGTTATATTTCCATAGAAATATGTCCCCAGTTGAGACAAAATGTCAAAAATTCTCAGATGTATGTTTCATTGCTATTATGCATTTCTCTAGGATTTAGCAATGCATATTCTTTTGAAAGCAATATAGTATTTTCTGTTGGACTCTAAATAGTAGCAAGATTAGCATATATATAATTTACCTGTTGAGACTGAGTGAAAAAAACAAGCATCAGAGCTTGGTACTATTAATGATGCTGGCCTGTGTTCTAAAAAGTATTTTTTAATTTAGTTTGATACAATGAACTCAAAATTATAGATTTAACTCTCACAAAATCTAACAAAAAGGGAAGAGTACATTAAATATTATCTCGTAAGCACCTAATTACTTATCGAACAGCAGGTAAACAACCACAGATACTGTAATTGAAAAGTTTGTGCTACAAGGTGATCTTGAGTAGTCTTCATATTCAACACTGAATATTAAGTTATTTTTAGGTTTAACAAACTGACTTGTTGCCTTGTTTCACCTGTAATTGACATTAAAAGGCTTTCTGATATAAAATTTTGTTTTCAGATGTGCTGATTTCTCTGTATGCAATACTATTCAAGCAGATGAAGTGTCAGCTTTTTTCACAAGAGACAGAGCAGCATACATTCGAGAAATAAACTTCAATAATGTATTTTTTGTAAAAGCTAGCAATTTAGAAAAGTATATTATAAGATGCAAGCATTTGATAAAATTATCTGCATACGAATGTGGATTGACGTATACAAACATTCTTTGCATACTTCTTCACTGCAAGAAGCTGGAGGAGCTGTATTGGAGCGTATTGAAGAAGGAAACCTCCCTTTCGTATGATGACAAAGACAATACAAATCACAAGCTTAAAAAGTTATACTTGAGTGTAAAGACAAGTGTACTTGGAAGCTTTATAATCGTATGCGATCTTCTTGCGAAATGCATTTGTTCAGAAGAAGTTTGTGTGAATGTGTCTCCTTATTTCACAATGTCATTACCTCCTTCCAGGAGTAGGGAGACATTTGCAGGCAAGCTGGCCTGGATCACTAATTGTCCTGTTAGCATTGTAGTACATGGCAGGATTGAAGGCTGTCATGCCTTAGTGGAAGAAATGATGAATAAACTGATGACAGTGCATAATTTTGAAATTGCAAAAATAGATGAAGAAAAATGTAATTTTCTTTTTTCTTCCAGTTTTAAGGAATTTTATTTGTTAGTGCTGAATTTGTTTTTGTGTGGTACTGTAGCATTCACATCTGCATATGCAACAGGTTTTACCAAAGGTTTGGAGAATCTAAACTTAAAATCAAATACTTTCTCTTACCATCTTTAAGTACACTACATCTTAGTACATGTACGGTTGGCAGACATCGCAATGTCTTTCAACATGAAATGCAATAAACCATCCTAAGTATTCCGTTTGAGGCTGCTAATGTCGCAGGGGCTCAGTGGGTTCACCCAGTGCGCTACCAACATGCGAATTGTAGGCGGCATATGTTTGCTTCCTGTCAGATTTGATGTGACACTCGAACCTTCATACCTCGTGATTTATTCTTATCCCATGGGGTGTACTGCGTCTGGCAAACAAGGGGGTCACGACCATAGCAATCTTTCTATACTTTCTCCTCTCTTTGTCCCTTACCTTTCTTTTCATAATTACTTAACATTGTCTTGTGTTGAGTGCAACTTGGCCATTGGGCCATAAAACCCAAAACCAACTAACCGTTGATTCAACCCTGGGTGTATTTCTGTCTTCTGTAAAAATTTTCTTAGTGTGTGTATGTCCATTACTTATTTTGTTTGTCATGTGCTTGACCAGATCCAGATATGGCCTTTACAACCTAAAACCCAACCATCCATTGAGATGTCAACAGCACTATCAGTATCTATTCTATCTATCCCTACTTGTAGGTAGCCTATTTATGCCAAGAATTTTTTATGTTTCAAATCCAATGTGATGCATTAGTACATAATCAACCAGCAAAATATTAAAAACAAAATACACTGTGCATAAATGTTGACAAATAATTTGAGACGTGTTTAAAAATATTGTGTCTTAAATTTCTTACTAACAAACACTTCAATCAAATTAACATAAGCTAATATAGGACTCAAGAAAATGAAAGCCACCTAATTTTACAGCTAATTTAATTTTAAAAAGTCAGGAACTTTAAATTATTTTTCCAGGTATTTGCTATACTGGAAAGTTCAAAATTCGACCTCATTGTTAGAAGCTTATTCAATTGAAGATTTCAATTCTTTGACTTGCCTTCTTTTGGCTTAGTTATTGAAAACGTTATAACTTACTGTATTAAGTAAGTCAAGTATATATATTGACTAGTTTACACAATCACCTCAAATTCCCTGAACTTTTGCATTGCATCTATATTTATTTTGAATCTTATTAACAGGAGATTGTTCTAACAATGAATATAAGACTAATCTATTGTATGGATTTTAAAGCTTCAAATTTCATTGTCATGTTTTTAGTGTTTTAAAAATTTTCTTCCTGTGTAACTACTAGTTTATATCTTTTTAGTTTTAAAGTCTATATGGATGCAAATTCTGTTTTATGATCAAATAACATTATTTTAAATATTTTTACTATTGGTTGTCTACTATTTTGCATTTGCAGTAAATCTTATTACCAGGCTCTGATTTTGCTGGCCTAAAATGTATAAAAATGACCTAACATGCCTTAAAATGTGAAAGATGAACAAATGTGATTGATTCAAAGATTGTGATTTGATTAATGCAATCTGGAAAAGGACCAAAATTTGGTAAGTTTTCCAGGTGACAACTTTCGAGGTTTTGCTGTATTTTCAAATGTTAATTTAGGATTTGTAAGAAATGCAATGCCCATTTATACCACCCTTCAAAATTTTAGCATCATAATTTCTTGGCAAATTCTAAAAAATTGGTACTCTGCTATTCTATAAAGTTGATCTGTAGAAATCAAATAATAATTAATGTTTGATTATTTTAATGTTTTTTTTACTTCGGTGAATGAATTGAAAATGCATTTCTCTTTTTAGCCAAAGAAAATCTATCTCTCTTTCTTACCAATCATTCTTCTTTCCTTCAAATTATGACTGAATCAGAGCAACTAACTGCCATACCACCACTCCCTGAGAACAGTGTTCACTCTTTGATTTTAATTCTGACCCACTCAAAAGCAGATTTGCTAAACCATATGAAAATGCTTAAACAAGTAACTGGGAAAAAGTTGGAGCATTTCACAGTTCACACTAAATCACAGCCTATGATATTCTATCATAGGGGCGAGCTGCTCGAAACTTCTGATGGACATTTTGTGAGTTGCAGTTTTTTTAATTAAAATAATTATTTTAGGTGAATGTTTTGTTATTCCAATGTCTCTCCAATTGCTTAGAACTTTATATTTTATTCTAATGGTCAATTTTTTCAGCTGTGTGTTATCATAACTCAAATGGCATCTACTTGCCAAAACATCCAGGTTCTAAACTTATCCGAACTCCATTTTGATGTATGTTTTACTTTCAAAACTCTTCACTGCCTCAAACGTAAGTATTTAGGCATTTTCTTGTTTTGAAAACCCCACTTCAAATGTATTTGTTTTCATTGTATGCAATTTTATAATTAGATAGAAGTTTCCTAGAATTATTTCAATCAATAGAGATTGCTAATTAATCATTAATTGTTGATGGTGTATAAAGATTAATTTTTTCTTATATCTCATTACTTATAGAGTTAATTTAAGTAAAATGCAGTATTTGTGCCAGGTATTGTTTGAAAATTTACTTTGTATTCATTCTTTTAATATTTTTTAATCACTTTATCAGCTTAAAAGTGTAGTTGTGCTCACATATTACATTGAACATATTTACCTTTTTTCAGTGCTTCCATTTTTTTGTTTTTCATATTTTATCATATATTTCAGTTCAATCTTCAAGACCACTTTGAGTATTGCCTGATTTAGGTTTTTGAACAATTGATCTTGTATGATGTATGAAAAGACAATGATATGAGGTTCATTCATAAGTATAGAATATTTATATTTGTCTAGAATAGGTAGTTCTTTTGAGTCCTTTTGAGCTGGACAGTCTAGAAATTTGAGTTGGGAAGTTGGCAATTATTTTTAAAAATTGAGATTTCTGAATCGCAAAATGGTTAATATTTTCTTTAAAAGACAGGAATATTAAAAAATTCCCTTTGCTATATTAGCCTAATCATTAGTCAAGTCTTACAATAATTAATATGCAATATAAAATTATGCATGGTTATTTTATCAACTTGAAACCAATCGTTGGTATTTGCTGCTTTCATCATCAGTAAATTCTTGGTCAAGGGTTGCCAAGAGCCAGATAGTCTTGATTTTCAACATCCCTTAGGAGGGACAAAGATTGTAAAGAATAAGAAATAAATGTAATCTGCCACAATTGAATTGGTCATTAAGCATGATGTGGTAAAATCATAGTTAATCTATACCTACTGCACCATATACTAGGATTTAACCACACACGTGTTGCATGTCTATACATATATTTCACTAACACACTTTGCTTATTCTCGAATGGCAACAATGGTTATAAATAATATAAAATTGACCATTACTGCATTCATTCACCGATTCTGCTGCTAATTTCCTTTTGCTTGGAACTGCATCATATTGCTAAAACTACATGGAAGAGCTCACCACTAATGAAATTCTTTAGCAATCTAATTACAGAAAGCAATAAGAAATCTGAAAGATGGAAATCAGTGAAAAATAAGAGTTAAAAATATGGTTTAGCACTAAAAAATGCTGATTCGCCTTGATCAGGGGAATGGGATGATGAAAAATTGAAGTAAACTTTTAGATGAAGTAAATAGTAACCTATAAAAGTCTTACTGTGGTAGCATGACCAAGGTGTGTTCTTTGCCATGCATTTTATTGGATATAAGAATTAACACCAGTGAAAGTAAATGAAGTGCTGATTTGTGGATATGCTGTGGGATAATTTTACTTCATTGAGAGGTATAAATCAATTTATGGAGTATGGATGCTATATTCATTATAAATGGATTGAAATAAGATTTGAAATGTGAGTAATGACTGCCATCAATAGATATGAGCAAGTATAGCACAGATACTACGTGGTGGTCTGCTAGTTCTATTTAATTAATTATCACATGAGTTTTGGATACTGTAGTTTTCTAGTACCACTGGTTTTCAGGTTCCAATTTTGTGTGAACCATGGATATAGTATATACCCACAAACCACATTTCAATAATACCATAAGGGGTAAAATTTACTAAATGTTTAATCAAAAGTTCAATATTTCTCAAATCGTGTGGTAAATACAGCTATTTGCTGTTTTAATTTTCTATATTATTTTAAACCTAATATACGTGAGTAATAAATTTTTAAGAAAATTAAGTCACACTCGAACCCTTTATTGTTTGATTTGTTTTTATTTAAAGGATTTCAAAATATTTTGTGTAATAACATATACTAGTATAATAATTTTTAGCATTATGTCTGCTATATTTTTATATTCTAGTTCCTGTTTCTTTCATTTTGAAAGTAATTATAAAAAGGAAGTTTTGTATGGTTCTAAACTGAGGAAAAATGCTTGTTTTTCTATAATTGCTGAGTTGAAGCCAAATTGATGACTTGTTTTTCATTAAATTTCAAAATTGACAATTGAAAATGATGTTTTCTCTTTGATAGCTTATCCCTTCACTTTTAATACCTTAGAGCACCTGATATTTCTGTATCCAAATCTATGTTAAATTTTTGAACATTTCTTTTTTTATCAACTAAATTGACTTTAAAAATTGTGTTTCAGAATTGAAAACCTTGAGCTTATCAGCTTGTAGTCTCAATGAACCAGATTCTACAGACAATGCTTCACATTCAAAGGTAAGCATTCTATTACAAATTTAAGTCTAATCACTTTACAAATTTCTACATGTTTCAATAAATGAGAGAATAAATTCTTACAATGTACAAAAATGGACTCTACAACACTAACAGATATACAATAGTATATACAACAGAGTAACACTACTTTATCAAGTTTCATTTATATTTGAAGTTTTCTATCTACATAGTAGTTCAATTATCAAATAACCAATATGTTAAATTGATTATAAAAAATAAATGTTCAACATAAGCAAAGTTTGACAAATACCAGTAGTTACATTTTTTGACAGAATGGATGGAAACTTAAAAATTCAGAGCCTGTTTTTGAATGAGTATAAGAAAAATATTATAGAACAATAAATATTTCTCTTAAAAATTAAGGATAATAGTCATTTCAAAGAAACTACATACAAGTCTAGTGGCAGAGGAAACTATGTTCATGGCCAATTTTCTTCGCAAAGGTTTTGCATTCAGCTGTTAACTTCCATTTATTTTGTTCACAAACATTCGCTCCCTCTGTTTACCTTTACCTGCTGTTCTGAGAAAAAGTTATAAAATTAAGATTTAAAGATAAAATTTAGAATTGTATGTGAAATGTATTGTTATAAATTTTATGCTCATAGCATCATAGGAAACAGTATCCCATTTAGAACAATTAATTTAATTTTTGTTCATGACTCATATTCAGACTTCCATCTTCTAAATCTTCATTTTATGAACCTCACAAATATGTAACATAATGTTAAGATTTTAATTACATTTGAATATCTTATCAACCTAGTCAGTTTAATGTTTGTTTTTATGTAATTGCTTATGTTAGCAGTAGTTACTTTGCTGCATAAGTTAGGTTTTGTTTGAGAACAATGTAATGTTAATCAGTATATTAGTTTTCTTAATCTGTTTTATGTTTCCTCATACATTTTCTATTTTAGGTTAAAGAGTTTGAAAACATGGTTTTACAGTGTACCAATGTGGAAAGATTCTTCTTGCATAAATGGTAAGTATGTCTGGGAAACATTTTAATGTACTTTTAGCTTTATTTAATTAAGAATTGTTGGCAACGAACTGGCCGATGATGCAGCGGAAAATGCTGTGACTCCTTTAAATATACTTATTCCATACGATGATCTACGTCATTTTGTATGGAACACCATGTGCAACAAATGACGGTAAGACGAGTGAGCAGAGCAAGAACAAGCCCCACAACATCCACCCGACAATCTCACTCCTACCATCATTAACATCTCTACGGCTAGACGTTATTTTAACATGTCTTCGCATTATCCATTCACGAGTCACGCATAGATTTTTATTGGTCGGGGAAACTGCTCCATCGTGTCAGCTTTGCCATGAACCTCTCTCCATAAATCACATTTTTGTTAGATATCATGCAAAACATTTGTTGTGTTATTAACTGTGACCTTAACTGTTGTGTTATTAACTGTGACCTTGACTGTTTAAAAACTTTTGAATGTGAATGGTAAAAAGTACTTCAACTACTTATAACCTTGTTCGAATGGCTATATGTTGCATTTTTTGTTGTCTTGAATAAAGCCGTTATGATCTATGTATTCAATTGGTTGATTAATCTATATATTCAATAATTTTAACTTCATGTACAAGTCGTAGACATTTTTATCGATTCTTTTTTGTTTCATCCCCAATTTTATTTGACTTATTGGGTCAGCCTCCGCATGCATCACTCTGCATTCTTACATTGCTGTGTCATTTTACCCGACATTTTACCACATTGTTATAATTCATCATTTTTTAAATTACATTTCATTAGGATTTTAATAACTGACTAAGATGGGGATACCCCACTTATTACACATTTCTCCATTTTTATTTTTAGCCTTCATACATTGTTTTTACCAATGGTGACCAATATACATTACATATTTTATTGTGTACCTTTTATATAATTAAAAATGCATATCTATACAATAAAAGGTATAATTAAAAGTATATATATACACACCTATTGTTAATCAGAATATTTTACCTTTTATTTACTTTTACTGGTCTGCATCTTGTGTTTGGTGCAGCTTGTCTGTTTTTGGACCTTGCGCCATAAAACCCAAATCAACCAACCAACCTTAAAAACTTATGCAGCCAGAATAAAGAAATCATCATTCAGTGAATTTCTAGCCTTTGCAGTGTTTAAGGCAACAAGATTGCCGATCCCCTGGCCTATAGAGGCACATGGATTATACTAACTTCTACTGCTGGTGTGCCTTTTAATACAATAACACTGTTAATCAAAAGCCAATAAAGATGTTTATTAAAGCCTATTAGATAGAATCTGTCAAAAGACTTGGAAGGATAAAATTGTTGACATCCTTAAGTGGCCTAGGTGTCAAGCTGTTTCTGAGTCCCACCTTGTCACTGATCATGACTGCATATTGAAGCATTTCATTGAATTAATATCGCCCCTTGCCCATTCTGCAGGCTCTGCAATCTTTGAAAGAAAATAGACATCAATCACCTACTTTGTTGCTCTATGAACATTATGACCTCTTTTCGATTGCTACTGGAAAGCCAGGGACCATTTGAATTTATAGATTGTTTCTGTAACTGCTCTTGTGCTTTTTGTATTATTATATAATTTTTTTTTATTTTTGGATCCATCAAGTAGCCTTTGTAATCCTGCCATTGGAAATAAAGAATGATTTGCTAGATGAATTTTTTCATGTTCCTAAAAGTGTATCTAAATGTTCATTATTTGATATTGAAATCATTTATTTCGATTTCAGCCTTTGGTGTCAATTTGGACCTACAGATGATACTGTACTACCCATATGTGGGTGGCTTAAATTAAGTCATTTGCTGGTTTCAGACGTTAGTACCTTTCGCACCTGCAGCTTTTTGACACGCATACCAGAATTTTGTCCTCTGTTCACAAGTTTAGAAATTATCGAAGTTGGTAACCCCTCAGTTTGCCACTATACTCAGAACGTCATCCAGGTTTTGAGAAAGTGCAAGCAACTAACATTTCTCAGGTAAATATTTTTATCTTTGCATATTTTATGCTAAAATTTGAAAATAGTTTTATTTAAAAAATAATTAAAAAGGAATGGATGTTGTTGAAAATGTTAAATGTAAAGATTTTATTTCTCAAATAAGATGTTTTATGATCATTTAAAAATTTGTTAACTTCTGATTTTTATTTAAAAAATTGCATCTGATAATTTTTTCTATTTATCTTAATTTATGAGTTGAAAATCTAATTTTGATTAGCAGTGAAGAATTTATGGAGGGTTCTAGTTAAAGTGAACCAAGTCCATATTTTCCCCATTTTGCACTAACACTGTCATGATAGAATAAAAATGTTATATTATTTGTGTAATAGTGAATCAAGTCCATAGTTCAATATTTATCCACTGGGTTGCATCAGTTCCAATTGTAAATGAAAATCATCTGAATATCTTTCAGAGTTACAGTGAACCACATCCATTTTCTCCTTTGTATGAGCAAGTTTGTCTTTCAAGTTGTGTATTATGTAATTTATAACTATTTAGTGTTCTGTTATTGTATTTAAGGTGTCTGAAATAGATTAAATAGGTACTCAGATTTCGTGAGAATGTCATCAGATGAGGAGTGGGAACCAGATAGCTCAGATTTCAGTCAAGGTACTGTGTTAAATAATAATTATTTTAGGTTAGGTTGTTTTAAAAGTGATTGTTGAAGCTAATTAAGGTTTTGCTTTTTGAAACTACAACAAAGCCGTCCTTGAAACATAAGCAAACATTCATCATAATATAGCAGTATTTATTTATTCTCCAGACAAGGAAGAAGAGGAATCGTATTGTTCTTCACCAAGCTAAGGAAATGAAAGGAGTCTCAATAAGAGTACATCTGAGGAAGATGAGTTGGCCATTCCAGGGCCATCTACAGTGTGTCATGATAATGACCATTGTCCACCTACCCCAGAGGCTGAAGTTGAAGGACCAGACCAGGTCCAAGATTCAACACAGCAACATGGTAGAAAAAGAGCCAGGAATGAAGATAATTGGGCACAGAATAAAAGAAAGCAAAACCATAATAGTAGAAAGGTTTACATTACAAAAAACCATGTTTTAGTGACAGAAAATACATTTCAACTGTTACTGCCCAAGAAAATGTTCAGAATTAACTTCAGAGTTGGTTTTGGAGAAACTTTACTTCATTTTGGATGTTGGCAGATTATTCTAAACAGAACATTTTCTTACATGCAAAGACAGTGAGATCACGTCCAAGAAATGGCAGTGGTTCAGAAAAATCTAGAAATTTTCTCTACTTTGTCCCAAATAAAGATGAAAATACGAGTAAGAAATTTTTCCTAGGGATATTACAAATAAATTGGGGAAGACTATACAGATGTCTCAGTAAAGAGGAAGTTCTTGGAGTTACTGACAGCAGAGGCAGAGTAACATCAAACAAAATAGATGATTCTGATATTGTAATGTGACTACTGGCCAATATAATAATAATAAAACAACAATATGCAAATACGAACAAGCTTTGTTAGGGTTAAGTTAGGACATGTTTACATACATATAGGTAGTGTTACAATTAATCATGTTACAGAATACAGTCACTGTTAATTATTACATCTCCCTTTTTTTAGTAAAAGTGAATAAACTAGAAGTTTCACAAATTAAGTTTGTGTGGTATTTTAACAGTTCTGCCTGAATGAGTTCTGTATTGAGATGGTAATTGTTCAAGTGGAATTGGCATTTCAACACTATTTGAATCATCAGGAGATGCTTCACTGGAATAGGCATTTTCCATGGTGGATTCCTGCAATTCAACTGGTGCTGGCTCTACATCTTTGGTGATGTAGGGTCGAAGAAACCACGAATTCCTTCGATAGGTTGCACCTTCAGTTGTCTTGATAATAAAGGATCTCGGTCCTTTAGCCTGAGCGATAACTTCAGCTGGGCACCAGTTCCTGTGTCGTTTTTGGAACCATACTTTTTAGCCCACAGAGATTGGTGGTTTTGATTTAGACTGACTAGACCCTCTGTCTCTACGTCTTCTCTCCTTCCTTTTAGATTTTGAGAGACGTTTTGCATGATCTTTGGTTCCAGTAATTAGGCAGAATTCCTTTAGTTCTTCTCCCCATGAGTCTGAACTGGAAAACCATGAACGTCTCTTGGTGTATTTCGGTTATTCAATAGTGCTAAATAAATATCAGAACCATCTGCAGCACATTTGGCTATTAGGTTCTTTGCTTCCTGAACATATCTTTCAGCTAAGCCATTTGAACGCTTGTGATCAGGACTAGACGTTTGCATTGTAAAGTTCCAATCTTCAGCACACTGCCGAAATTCTTTAGAAGTTAGCTGTGTTCCTTCATCTGTGAACATAAAGTTTCAGGAACACCATGAGTTGCAAACCGTAGTTTGAGAGCCTTGATAATCATCTGTGATGATAAGCTTCTGAGAACACAAAAGTCAAAATACCCCGAATTACTGTCAGCAATCATTAGGTATTCTTTTTTTACAGTGATAGATATCGATGGCTACGATTTGCCATGGTTCATCGGGAATTTTGTTCAGCATCAACAGTTCGTCTAGATTGTCCCTATGGTATTGCTGGCAAACCTTGCATTTCTGAACATAGCTCGCCACATCTTTGTTCATTCCATACCAATAAACATTCTCTCATGCTCTGCTTGATGAACGTTGTATCCCCAGATGTCCAAGATGAATGGTTTTCAACGTTTGTTCCTGAAGTCCAACAAGTACAACCATCCGATCACCTCTGAACAGCAATCCATTATAATTGGGAAATTCATCTCAGAATGTCCAATATTTCTTTAGACTATCAAGAACAATTGTATTGGGCCAACCCTCTAGGACAAAGTTTGTCAGTTTTGACTGCTTTCTTGAGTTCATTCATTCTAGTCTGTCATTGGAACAATTACATGACTTTTCAATTATGGCATGTCCAAATCATAAGCTTCAGTCATGACTTAACATGTCTGCTATGAACATCTCAGTTCCTTTTTGTAAATGATTTCAGGATAAGGGATAATGTCACAATTCTCTGCACTAGTGGAGTGCAATGTAGAGGTTTTCTAGAAATTGACGTTAATGGTTTATGGTCAGTTTCAATCGTTAAGTGTTTGCATCCCCAAAAATATTGATGAAATCTCTGATACATCCAAATTTAATAGCAAATGCATCTTTCAATTTGAGAATAATTTTGTTGGGTTTTATCAAGTGCTTTGGTGGCCTGAGCTACTGGACGCCCTTGGATTAATACTGCACCTATTGCATGCTTGCTGGCATCCACGGATAATGTTACAGTGTCAAAGTATTTAACACTGGTAACTCTTTCATACTCTTCTTTAACTCCTCAAAGGCTGATTGATGTTGATGGTCCCAGACCCATTCAATATCCTTTTTACATAGGTCTCTTAAAGGTTATGTTACCTTTGAAAGGTTGGAAATGAATTTTGCCATGTAGGTTATTCCCAGAAACCTTTGAAGAGTTGTGACATCATGGATGTTTTCAAGTCATTGATGGCTTGGATCTTTTCTGGATCTGCTTTAAATCCTTTGTTGGTTACTATATGTCCCAAGAACTTGACATCATTTTTTGAATAGACACATTTACCCATTGGCATCCTCAAGTAAGAGAATCGTCCCCAAGGAGTAGCCATTGTGAGGTATTTACTCGTATGCTGTGTGACTTCCAGTTGCCCGAATCCTTTGCAACCCAGAAGCGTGAACCACTTCGACCGATTTATTCAGGCAGCTGTTTCTTCTAGAGTGTTCAATGGGTAGTGACGTCTTTTCAAGTTCTTGTTAGTGCTCGATGGATCCATACACACTCTAATTTTCCCATTGTGGCTTGCAACAACCATAGGTGATACTGTTGGTGTTTGGTCAGTAACAAGTTTAATTATACCTGTGTTGCATGCATTCCACTTACACCTTGTCTCATTGAATGCTGGACTCTTGCAGGGAAATTTTCCATCTTTGGATTGTCCACTAGTCAATTTCATATTTATAATTTTTCAAGCAACCTATTTCCTTTTCAGTAGATTTACTCATCAAATTCTCTGTTAAGCCTATGGCACTGATTCTTTTCACAAGATCCATTTCTACACAAGAATCTTTGCTACACACTGTAGGTCTTATTTTTCACCTTTAGTTTTGAAACCGCTTCTAATGCTTTCATTTTATAAGAAAATGATAACAGCATCTTCACACTTAAAGCTATTATGTTTAGTTATGCTTTTTGTGCCATGCTAACATATTGCACTGTGTTCCTGTGTCTAATTTAAATTTTACTTTATACTTATTTGCAAATTCTATTGTTTCAAACCAGTGGCTTTTTCACTAGCAATACTACTGACCAAAAAATCAGTTGAGTCATTGTTCTCTACATCCTCTGGTACTGGGATGTATTTTACTGTATTTCCCACTGTTGCTACATGCTTGGATTTACAAAATTTGGCAAAATGTCCTTCTTTATGACATGTGTAAGGTTCATAATTTATCTACAATTATTATTAATTATTATTATGAAAGTAAAATGTAATAAGTTTCTAAAAACTCAAGTGGCAACATAGCCGAATAAGAAAACAAATTTCGCAGTACAAATCAGTAGTATCAGTTTTATTCCTGTAGCGTGTGTTCGTTGAGTAAGTGTTTTCAAATAAATTTGTTGTTTGTTGTAATAATAATCTGTCTCTCACTAAATTTCCTTGTAACTGCCACCACTCCCCCTTATATGTATAGCATTCCTTTTTAAATACTAAACTGCTTTTTTGTGTACAGTTCCACATCGTGTGCATGGTTTAGTGTTTGCTACCTGCTTCTTGAACTTGCTTTTTTCTTGATGTTTTCTATGCACAGCTTCTATTTTCAATGGTTCATCTTTAATGGAACTCATTTGGCTTCTAGCTTGCTCACTTGCTCTGCATATCTTCACCGCTTTATTCAGTGTTAGATCATCTTCGGACAGGAATTTCTATCAGCATCAGTTTGTATGCCAATCACTATTTGGTCAGTGACTAAGCTATCATGTAACGATTCGAATTTGCATGACATACTTTTGCTAAGCAAAGCTGTTAAAAAATCATCAAATTTCTCCTTTCCCCTTGCACCATTTTATTGAACATAAATCTCTTGTAAGTAAGGTTCACTTTCGGTGTAAAATAGTTTTGAAAGGCTTGAACCAACTTTTAGATACTGCTCTTCTGGTGATCCGAAAAAGTGTTAAAAACACAGCTTCCGTTCCAATTGCAGGCATGTATAGAGCTATCTTCATTTTCCAGTCTGATTACTATGGCATACCATTCAAATTACTGGTACCAGTCTTTCCAGACTTTGGATACATCAGCAGTGGCTAAGCTTAAGTGGCAGCATATTTCAGCAACGGTCTTGCACTCATATTTCCACTGTCTCCTCTGTTCGTTGGTTCGTTTGGCATAATCTAGTGTTCTGATACTCAAAATATTTTTTTTCGGCACCATGTAATGACTACTGGCCAATATAATAATAATATGACAATATGCAAATACGAACAAGCTTTGTTAGGGTTGAGTTAGGACATATTTACATACATATAGATAGTGTTACAATTAATCATGTTACAGAATACAGTCACAGTTAATCATTACAGATGTTTTTGCCCACATCAAATCCTTCCCTTGCTACCAGAGTCGTTATATAAGAAAGGATAATGCCAACAAAAAGTATCTGCATCCTAACTTCACCATTTAAAAAATGTATGAGCTTTTTGTGAAGAAATGTGCTAACGAGAAAAAACAGCCTGTGAAAAAAATACTATTACCATGTCTTTTCAACAAAATTTAATCTCCACTTTAAGGTTCCTTCAAAGAACACTTGCAGGTTGTGTAATGAACTTTTCCATAAAATAAAAAGTGAGCAGGATCCTGAGAAAAAGAACTTAGAAGTGCAGAAGGAACTTCATTTAATTCGTGCAGGGCAAGCCAGACAATTTCTTAGAGATGACATGAGATGATTAGTCTCTAATGAGACGTATATTTGCACATTTGATCTTCAAAAGGCCTTTTCCAAAACTGTCTACCTCTAGCATATTACAAACGCAATTTATATGTATACAATTTTGGAATCCACTCCTTCAATGATTCCACTGGCTACATGTCAGTTGGGACAAGACAGAATGAGGCCGGGGTTCTGAGGATCTTGCATCTTGTGCATTTAAGAGAAAATGCACAGAAATACAAGCACATAATTTTGTATTCAAATTCTCATGTACTGGACAAAATAGGAACATTAAAATAGCCCTGACTCTTCTCAAACTACCTCAAGATTTGTAAATGAATGTGGAGAAGATAGATTTAAAATTCTTAGTATCTGGGCATTCCTTCCTGCCAAATAATGATTCTGACTTTGGCATCATTGAAAAGTCGAGCCAGAAAAATCAATATATCTGTGCCAGAGGATTGGATCCAGATAATACAATCAGCAAAGAGGTAGAAGCCTCATTTCAAAGTAGTTATGATGCCTAGAAATGAGTTCCTGAGCAGCAAACCATTGCAAAATGCAATATCCAACAGAAAAACGGACACAGAGGGACATCCTGTGAACTGGTTGAGATTTAAAAAGGATTTATCCTTTACTATCCGTTTCAAGGAAACATTTAGTGAACTTAACACTTCTTTTCGTGAAATAAACTTGCAAAAGAGAGGGATAGGGAGAGCTCTACAGTCTTTACAAAATGTGCAACAAGATTGTCTCTATTAAGTCCTGCAGACCTGTGAATGACAAAAAAAAAGCAGACATGTCTCTTCTGCCATACATTCCTCCAGTTCATCACACCTACTTCAAAACCTTCCTGTCCTCTGAACACTCAAGCAAGTGGTGCTTCCATACACAGTGAGGATGAAGAAAATGATGAATTTGCTTATGGCTAGAACATTTTGAGGTACCAGATTCTACAAATGAAAAAGTTATTCTTTAATTTTGTATTAAAATGTAATATTTTTGTTTAGTTGTGTTGCCAGAGTAATAAATAAATATGTCAAATAATAAAAAATAGATTAGTAAATAAACAATAAATTAAGATAATAAATATGTTTGATTATATTATTATTGTTATGTATTTTAATTTAAACCATTTCACAATATATAAAGTTTCAGAGTTAAAGTTAACCAAGTCCAGCATACACTGGAATTCCATGTGATGACATAATAAACTAAAACTAAACTCAGTGGCACTGCATTCGTTGAAGAGAACCATTGCAGGCGGTGTCCATCCCACTTACGAGACCTTGAAGGCCGAGTGGCGTTTTCTGTCCCTGTCAGCTGGTCAGCCTGACGCAGGGTACCACTCTTGGTACTCATTTTATCGACCCTCAAAGGGATGAAAGACTGAGTCGACCTTGCCCAGTCCGAGGATCGAACCCCGGACCTTTAGTGTGGCAGCGCGAAGCGCTACCACTAGACTCCGGGCGATGACAATAATTGCTGCATATTATTTAAAAAGGCCAATAAAATAATTTAAATTAAATATTGTTTAACATTATAGAACCAACAAGAACAATTAGAAGTCAATTGTTAATTAATTGCAGCTTATCAACTTCGATATCTGTTTTCTCAGAAATGAATCTCATGGATTTTAACTGTGAACCCTCCATATATTTCACATGTCTAACAGCATTTTTTGCATTAAGTACTTCATCATTTGTTTAAAAAACAGTTTATTTTAGTAATGGAAAATACCACATTTTTTTATGCTTTTAAAAATTGCAAAAACTAACCAAACAAGAACTTCTATCTGTATTCCATGTATCTGAACAAAAAGAGACAAAAAAAGTTAAATCATCTAAAAAACTATTGACTGATTGTACATATTTATTGGGATAGAATGTCATATCAGCTCCATCTTACACAAAGTTGCATATTTTATTTTTTGGATCAACGTGTTTCCAAACAAGTATGAAGAGAAAATTCTTTTAAGTTTTTCCAGTTTCAAACACTTATTTCATAGATTTAATATTTCTTTATTATGCCCCAAAATTTTAAAATCAAGAAACTACTTAGAAGTTAAGAGGAGTAAACTTGAGCTTTCTATTCAAATCGCAACTTAAAAGGAGAGTTTTAAGTTTTGTACAAAAACTGCTTTCATTGCAGCTTGACCATTGACTCAAAACCCATATTTTTTTGTGTAAAATCCAATGATCTTTTTGATTCTGTCTGTATTCTTTATATTCAACTTTACGTATTACTTTTGTCCAATTAGATGAATGGCCATTATATTTGCTTGTTGGAATTACCTAAACGTTATGCATATTCTAGATAAGAGTATTTTTCCCATATTATGCATTACATGTATGGGAAACCATTCTTTTGAAAAATTGGATTCGTTAAGAAAAATGAAACTAGTATATGGAAGTTAACCATTCACAGGATAAGTATATACCTTGAAGAAAGCTTGGAACCTATTGAACATTTAATAGATTCAATGAAAATAAGAAATGAAGTTCAATCTTTTCTTGTAAATCAGGTTCTGTTCTTTATGCACTGAAAACTATGGCAGCTGAAGAAGTTTTCAAATCTGAACAAAAATGTGTTTGGAAATTTGTTGAACAGTCCATTTAGGAACTCCATTTGTAATTGTACCAAAAAAGAAGAGTGGAACATTAATGTGGAAATTTCAAGGTCACTTAAAACACATGTATTAAATTGGTCCAATCTGGGACTTTTAGTTAAGATTTTATGTCATTTTAATATGTAACAAAAAATCTTATTTTGTGTTTTTTAATTGAATTTTTTAAAGTTATTTATGCTAATTTAATAGGATCAACCAAAGATCATTTTACCCTACCAATAGCTTATTTTGGAAAAGTGTAGGAATGGCTAAGAACCTGCAAGGATTGTGCTTGGGTACAGATATTAATACTGTAATAGATAACAAAATGGTAACAGATGCCATCAAACAGGTATTTTTAAGATGCTTATTAATTATGTACTATCATTATGAAATAATGTAAAATATTTATTCAGTAATATTTTTTATTTCTTATTAGCAGTTTGGTTTCATGTTGTGAATTCAGAAAATCTTAGCCAAGCTTTTTAACTGAAATAAGTAGAAAAGTGTTCTCTTAATTTAAACCTACAGTTTCCAAATTGTTCCCCAGATTCAGAAATTAGTATTGCCTGTAATTTGCAAATTGTTTTTCAAATTATTAATATTAAAAACAACTTTGTAAATGTTACATTGATTTGATTTAATTGGAAACTATGATAGTTAACTTGAACTTGTTAGGTCTGTCTCCATAGCACATCTAATTTAATATTTCTATGTGATAAAATATGTTCCAGATGTTTGTAACATTTTTACAGGTAGATTTTAGAAATCTTGTCTTTGTGTAAATTAAAATGACAAGTTAATTTTAATTTACACAAATAAAATTTATATAGTTAGCCCAAGGAAGTTTTTGAACTAAAATGGAAATCTTTGTATGGAACACATTTCGAAAGGACACTTACAAAAATGATTATAGATTCTAAACGATAAAGCTTTTTATTAGTCTAAATCAGGGGTGTCAAACTCAATTAAAACACGGGCCATTTAATGCAACTGGTAAGATTCACGCGGGCCACATCACATTTACAAATTTTCTTAAAATTATATTTGAAGTGAGGATTCAGGAATACGGATAGGATAATTAAAACACATTATGTAATTAAGTGAATTTAGGGTAATAATTTATAATATTGCTATATAATTGCTTTTATTTAAACGTTCATTTAATTTAATGTATTTATAAAACTAAAATTAATTTTTTTACCGGAAACTTGCCAGCGCTTTCCTCCTACTAGTTTTCCAATATCTGGATTCAAAGACTGAGAACAATCTTCATTATGGCAGATAGATGTTTATCAGTTAATCTTGAACAGTAGGCCGTTTTATTTAATTTCATGGACGAAAATAGTTGCTCACACAAGTACTCCCAAAATAGCAAAATTTGTGCAGCAAACCTTTTAATTTCCAGGTATTTTTCACCTAAATAAGAATATATTTTGGGAATTCCTACTTCTCGATATTTGTCTTTTAAAACCGAATCATTCTGGAAATCAATTAATTCCAGTTGTATTGAAGTGGGATCATTTTCAACTTCAAAGGAAAAAGGCCTAATAAAAAAGAAAAAAAATTTGTAAGTCTTTGAAATCATTAAAACGTTTATCGAATTCGTTTTTGATTTCTTCAATTTTACCACAATATTGTAAAAATGAGCAACTTTGATTTTGTGCTTTTAACTGCTCATACGCAGGAAAATATGTCAAAACGGTTTTTGTAGAAGATTTTTAAACAAAGTCAGTTTTTGTACAAAACTTGCTACTATTGCATCATCCATATTCGTTATTAATTGATCTTTGCCTTGCAATGTAATATTAAGATTATTCAGATGACCTGTAACATATTGTCCTGTTTTCATTTTATTTCAGAGCATCGTGGGCCACAAAAAATTACTTCGAGGGCCACCAGTTTGACACCCCTGGTCTAACTCTATGTTTTATCAGTGTTATCAGGAAAAAGGAGGGTGGCACATATTCTGCAATGTTTTTATGTAGTTTTGGCTCACGCTGTTTACTTGAATCATCGACAATAAATTGAATGTTTCAGTGACGAAAATGAATATTTTAATGCATCTACATTTTAAAATTTGCATTAAATCTTGCTATTTGCCTGATATTTGTGGTGTTATAATTTTGAAGTTTCTATTTCTAAAGAACTCACTTTTTAACTTTGCTTACCAGAGTGTGTTGTAAGTTATGGATCTTTCGTGCAGGAATTGTGTAATGATTCAAATTTATTGAACTACAAAAGAAAGATTTTAAGAAGTTTAAAGAGGAATACAACTTCGTTTTTCTTACTGCATCTGTTAAATTGGAATATGCATTTGTACAGTACATGATATGACCTTTCTGTCATGGCAGTTATGATGGCAATTAGACAAACATGTAAATTGTAGGAAATGTACAAAATTTCCCGCTTTTCTTGCTAAAACATATGGAGTTGCCCTGGCTCACTAGGTTAACCCGCTGTGCAATCAACCTACGAGTTCTAGGCAATGTAAGTTAAATTCCTAACTGGGTGGTATTTCTCTCTTCTGTGTCACTAAAACTTTCCTTGTATGTGTATGTAAATTATTGACGTTTGGCTCAGCTTGGTCAGGTATGGCTTTTGCATCATAAAACCCCAAAACTACCAACCTGCTAAAACATGCAATTTTTTCTTTCTACAAAGTTAATAAACGAAAATTAATTATTTTCAGTCTCACTAAAATGCTTATCTTTAAAAATAAATTTGGATGTGACCATTGCTGTAGTAGTAATTTAAGCATTGATAAAAAAAAGGCAATGGTTTCCAACCTTGTGTTCTAATACTCTAAAATTCAAAAAGGATTTACTGAGGTATAGGAGTCACCTGTTTTCATGTTCTTAATAGACACAACTACCTACAAAATCACCTATATCAAATTGGTTTGTCAAACTCACCAACTTGCCCTCTGAATTTCAGATTACAGTTACCACCTTAATAATTGCCCTGAACTTACTGCTATTGCAGTGAATAATACTGCTGGTAGAGTTATGCATTTTATTTCTGTTTGTAGACTGTTGAACTGCCAGAGAGAGATATGTCAAAAAAGACAGATCTGTATTAGGATAAAAAATATTTTATTTCACCTAATGGTCATTGATACTTGTCCAATGTCAAGTATCATCTAAAATTGGTGGCATTCCTGTGTGTTAGGTAAAAATTTATATTTTTTAAAACTGGATAAGTGAGACCCAAACATAGCACTTGTGTGTTAATCTATTGTGATCTATGTGAAATCCAAAAATGCCTTAGAAAATAAAAAATAGCTGAAAAAAGGTAATTGGCAGAAAATTTTGCGAAAAGAGATTATGATTAGAGATAAACTATTCCAGTAAAAGGAGAAAATCTGCCGAGGAAAGTTTCTCTTTAATTTACGATAGCAGAGGAAAAGTTAAACTGAATTTTTTTTTGACTGTAATTTATTTTTTTACTGAAATATGATAATCTTGTTATATATCTCACTTTAGTGTACGTATTTTATCTTAATAAGTATTTTATCTTTTTAGTTGCCATTTCTACACCTTATTCATGTGATTGGCCGAAGAATTTGCCAAAATTTCCCTACTCAAATTAAGTTAGTAGTACTATGTGGAATGGAAAATATTTATTGCTTTTAAATATAATTTTTAGTATTATAAATCTCATGTTTGAAAAGGTTCATTGTCTTAATTTTATGTGTTTATTATATTGTTATCTAAATTTAAGAAATAAAATTAATTTGTCATGCATTTTCTTGAGGCATTTTCCTTGTCTTTAATATCTAAGCTCCAAGGTGCCTGCCAACCTCCAAGAAAAAAATTCAGATAATTTTTATTACACGAAACCCAACATGCAGCTATCAGAAATGAAAAATGCCTAAAATATTTTTTGTAAAAACATTTAGCAGCAAATTGGGTTTTACAAAGCAATTCAAAACAAAAAAGTATCCCTGGTTTGTACGACTGTTATATGCTTGGTGGGTAGCTCGATAAAACCAATTTGACGATATTTTACACAAAATGGCACCAAATATGCACAAAAATGATCAAGTAATTTTTTTCTCAAATGTTTTAGAGATATATTTGTAGGTTTATTTTGAAAAATAGTGCCATGGAAGGGTTTTACAATAATATAGCTATTGCTGATTCCAATGGCTTTCTCTTATGGTTGCTACGGCCTGGTGCCGAAACTTCAAAATTGCCTCACTCAAAAATTTTCAATCTTGGTGACTAGGGGTATTTTTATAAGCAAAATCATTTCTAAAGATCCTATTTTCAAAGTTTTGACGATTTTTTTTGAAAATTCACCACAGGTCAATGAAATTTAAATCCCCATTTTTTAACCAATTTCATGAATCCTAGTTCAGTCCTGAAATTCATGCCTTATGATTCATCATTGTGGAAAACGATTTAATGTCTTTGATCTACAGTGGTACCTTGAGTTACAATTTAATTCATTGCATGACCGAGCTCGTAAGTCAAAATGCGTGTATCTCAAATCAATTTTCCCCCATTGAAATTAATTGAAATGAGATTAATTTGTACCAGCCCCCAAAAAACCACTCCATTTTTTATAATGTATTTATAATGAACAAATATTGTAGCTGGAGTTTTCGCCTTTATCAAATCCTACTTCAGAATAGTGCATATTGCAGGAGTAGTGTGATCGTAGTGCGTTGCCAAGTCTTACTCTTGCGCCTTGCTCATGTTAGTCTATTATCTCACTCTTTAATTCCATGGATATTACCTTTTTCCTTTTCTCACCACTGTTCTTTACACTCACCTTCTTTGGACTCGTGGTTATACGAAAAATAATTAGCTAAATAACTACATACCCCGTTTTTCTGTTTTCAGAATTCACGCATCTGGTTGGAGAAAAGAAAAATGAAAAAATAAGAAAGGGACTCAGGCATCCCAGTGGCATTTGACAATAAATGTCAAACCAAATTAAGAACTTGATTGATTTTTGTGACAACATTAACTGGTTCATCAGGTGAGGTAAACATGTGAACTGAACGGCACATTGGGAATCTGAGCGGAGTGGTGGTTGTGACATCACCAAGCAGGCTCGTAACTCAAGGCAAAAAAATCGATCTAGTGACGGCTTGTATCTCAAGGTACCACTGTACTGTGCTCCAATGGTATTGAAAATGTTTGGTAAATATAAGCATTGTGATTGCTTCGATGAGGCATCCATGTAGCAGAGCTTATATTATTTTTTTGTTCAAAGGGAACTGTTAGTTAAGTGCCAAACACTCCACTCTATACAGCATTTTGTTGAAGGCTCTGTCATGGATGTAGTTTCATAGGGCAGCTAAAACTACTACTGAAATTGACTTTATAAGAATACTAATTTTGCTATTTTTAATTTGTGTTGAAGCTGCTATTGCAATAGTTCTTTGGCTGCAGCAGTCCTGCATACACCAATTTATTTAAAAATTCATTTGAAAGTAAAAATTAAATAATTCATAATTAAAATATCATTGCCTTTCTGATTTCATACCTCACTCATGTTTCTTGAGAACCCTTATTTTTAATGAACAGCTATGGAAAAAATCAAACCACTGCTTTATTCCTGCATCATTCATAGTAGGGTCTGATAGAATGGGACCTTATAAAATTTCAGCTCTTTCTTCCAAGTAGAAGTTTATTTCATTTTGCAAAAAATAGCTAATTTATATTATACTGATAAAACTAAGAATTAAAAAGCGGAAATTTCGCATGGTCGTAAAAAATCTTGAATTGATTTTCATCAAAATATATGAAGGTTGCTGATCCTAAAGTTTTAATAGTATTTTCATAATTAATATTACATATTGAAATTAATTTAAAAAGGAATGTTATATAGATTTTGTTTGGATTCTTTAAAAGTAACATTAAAAAATTTCAGCAAGACAGTAAAGTTATTTCGAAAAATATGAATAAAAGTCTTGGTAGATTATTTAGCATTGGTGCTCAAAATCTTTCCTTCTTGTAATCCAGAAACAGCTGGTGTGAATGATTTTGAACTTGGTATCCAAGTTTAAATTTTGATATGAATTCAAAATTTCACATCAAAATTATTTTTTGCAAATGGGAATTATGAAATTTATGTGCAATTTGATTTGAAGACGGTACCATAATAAAATTTTAAGCATATAAATTTATAGTAGATATTATTTCCATTTGAATGGTACCTTAGAATTTACTCTACTATGAACCAGTAACATAGCTAAGGGAGGGTGACAGGGGTAGCATACCCTAATACTAATGTCTAAAGGGGCAGCATATCAAAAATATTTATTCAAACTTTTTGTGTCGCCTAACTGGTATAGTGGTCATAATGCTTGTCTGCCACTCAGTAGGTTGCAGATTCGAATCCCCATTTGTAAGTGCATGGATGTTAGTGATTGTCCTTGCGGTGACTCACCCATTGGGAGTGCCTTCATAAATAGTTGTCAGTTCGCCCCTTGTAGTACCAAAGGCCTTAGGTCAGTGGTTGGGCTTAAAAAAAAATAAATAAACGTTGTAGTTTTCTCGTAAAATGTTTTATAATTATAAGCACAATTTTGTCCTGTCCAATGTGCTGAATCCCCATTTGTATTTTTTAAAACACATTAACGCCATTATTAAAGCTCAGCCTTTTTCTAGTTTTTATTCATATTCAATAAAAATTACAACCAACAAATTTTATAAATGTATATTAATTAGTATATTTTGTACATTAATTTTTTTTACCTTATTTCGTCCTTTTAAATAGGAAATTTTGTTTGGAACGGAGGGTGACAATCAGCCTTATTTGTCCCAGGTCCCAAAAAGTATAGCTTCATCTCTCCTATGAACAATGCATGAATAAAGAGCTGTGGTTTGATTTTCCACTCACAGTTGTACATTATTGTGAACTGAAAAAAGACGAGATGCAGTGTATGTTATGTTGTAAATCTGCTCTAATGTTTTACTGAAGATTTAATTTTTCTTTTTCAGGAAAATACTAAGCAAGAATGGAGTGCAAGTTCCGAAGGTAGAAGTCACATTAAATGCGACTTATTGCTGTTTTGTAGAGTGTAGCTATTCTCATTTTCCTGTGTTGTAAAAGTTATTTTCAATCATATGACTCGACATTTATACCTTGGTGTTTTGAGCATTACTAACATTCTTTAATTTTAAAGTAATGTATGCCTCAAGTGTTGTATTTATGTTACTTGAATACATGATTTTGTGTAAGTGGCGTAATTTCAAATTTGGTTCCATGTAATTTTTGCAATATTCATTAGTTGTTAATTGATTTTTAATATGGAAAATTTAGCCATGAAATTGTTGATTATAACGTTTTCTCAATTTTATGATAAACTTTTGCAAAAGATTATGGTATTAGTTTTGTGGCATTTTCAGAGCTTATTAAAAATTGTTTTATCGAAAACTAGTCCCTTTCTTGCACTTCAAATTTTTTTTACAGATTTCATGTTGAGAGAAAATTTAATTTCTATTTTTTTTATCCAATAGTAATAATTTATTGTCTTTGAGCATGCAGATTTGGCTGTTAGTAAATTAATCAAATTTATTTACTTTCATCAAATACGTACACAGTAAAAAATTAAATATTTTGTTTAGTTGCCTTTTGGGACTGTCAAAGCTTTGATTTCCTTTGGCATATACTGTTAATACACTGCTGGCCACCCAAATTGCAACACCAAGAAAGACAAGAGATATCACAACAAAATTTATTTTATAGATAACATGTTGACCAAGTATCAAATGATTAAATTTATAGACTTCTGTGAAATGTGGTTTCTGCCAAAATCAGTAGCCAGAGTAGCCGCCATTGTTGGAGATCACCACTGCCACACGCCTCGGCATTGATTCAAAGAGACTTTGGATGTGTTCTTGGGGTACAGCAGACCAAGCAGCTTCCACACGTTGCCAAAGTTGATCTGGTGTGGCAGCTGGGGATGTATTCTGGGTCAATCGTTGAGCAACCATGGACCACATGTTTTCTATCGGCGAAAGATCCGGAGAGCGAGCTGGCCAAGGAAGCAATTCAATCTGGCGATTGACGAAGAACCCTTGGACAATGCGTGCCACGTGTGGTCGCGCATTATCCTGTTGAAATGTGGCTGTGGGCAAGCCCTGAAGGTAAGGAAGGACAACTGGCTCCAACACCTCGGAGATGTAGCGCTGGCTGTTTAAAGTACCGGCAATGCGTACTAGAGGAGTGCGAGAGTGATATCCAATACCGTCCCATACCATAATACCCGGTGCAGGACCAGTGTGGCAGTGCATAACGCAGCTGTTCAGCATCCTCTCTCCACGGTGTCTCCATACTCGAATCCGACCATCGTGGTGTTGCAGACAGAAGCGTGACTCGTCAGTAAAGACAATTTCATTCCATTCTGCCGTCCACATCCTTCTTTCATCGCACCATTGGCGGCGGAAACGTCTGTGGTTCTGCGTCAAGGGTAGACGAAGCAATGGACGTCTTGCGGACAGACCACTCTGCTGCAAACGGCGTCGAATGGTACGCGCAGACACTGGATGATGCGGTACAGACTGAATGTGCTGTGCTATGGTTCGTGATGTGGCTGAGCGATCCGTCACTGCCATACGCACAATATGCCTGTCATCACGTGAAGTGGTGCACTGAGGTGGATGCGATCGAACACGTCGGTCCGTCGTACCCTCCTGCATCCAACGATCACATATCCGCATTACAGTTGTTTGGTTTCGTCCAACACGACTACCGATTTCCCTGAAAGATAATCCACAATCTCGGTAGGCCACTATCCTTCCTCTGTCGAACTCGGATACTTGATCAAAAGATGATCGCTGTTTTCTACGAGGCATAGTTGATCGTTTTTTTGAAAAAACCACAAGAAAAACACAATTGCCGTTCTTGAAATCATCGAAATCTCCAAGCCTTAAATAGCGCTTTGAAGTGCGTCTGCGCTGAAATTCTAATCATTTGCATATCTCACCTCCGCTAATGCATGTTGTAAATTTCATATTATTTGCATGCTTCCTTCAGGGTGTTGCATTTACGGTGGCCAGCAGTGTACATACTCATACTTATTTCTTGAATCTGTGGGTAATGTTTCCATTTCTGAATAATTTTCTCAACCTGCCTAGTTCTTGTGGTAATCCCCCTACTGTCACATCTCTACTTATTAGTTCCTAAACATTTCAATTAAAATCATACTTGGAAAATGTCTGGGCCTTGGCAAGAGTTGAACGTTTTCTTGCAAAACAGCTTTTATAATGCTACTCCAAGAAGGCAGTCAACTTTGGGTCAGTTGACTTTTTAAAAGGTGTGATTTAAAGCTTGTTAACCCTTCTGGTGGTTATCCAGATGGAGGTATCTCATCATTGGCAAAACTGACCAGACTCAGGAAAAAACTGACTAGATCTTTATCTTGTCATCGCAGCAAAAAATTGACAATGTATCTTGTTAGCAAAATTGGTCAGATCTTGATGGACGAAATATCTTGTCAGGAAATTTCATCAGATCTTAAACAAGATATCTCATCAAAATCACTTGGAGAGTTAAGATAAGGGCTTCCATATCAAAAGCATAAATGTCGATTATAATTAGTTTGGTTTTCGCTGCGTCTACTCTTTATCACTACTTAACGCTTTTTGTGCAGAACTATAAATTTAGAACAAGAATCCACCTTAAGGACACCAATTGTTGAAGTGCATTGTTCACACTCCAACCTATCATCTAATTTAAAGACTAGACTCATTCAAAACCATGTCACATGACTGCCTTATCTCGGGAGCCAGACTATGTTCATCTTGCTGTGTGTCAGGAAACTCAATCTTGCATACAAAGAAAGAATTTTGTATGTAAGTTGTATAGTAATCGAAATAGCAGCCAGAAATAACTTACAAACTACATGTATTGATCCTGTTGCACTTGCACCTTTACCACTGACCAATACCCAGATTTCAAGCCACTTGTGGATCATGGATTTGGTCAGAATCTCTGCACTTGCAATGTATTACCAATTTGAGATATTTTACCTTCATGACAGTAGTTTCTTGGGTGGATCTATGGTCTTTAAAGTTCATTTTAAAAGTTTGAATCTTACATTCGTTTTAGATACAGGAATGTAATTATTTTTTAGCTTAGATTTAATTTCTTTTGTGTTAAAATAGCAGTTTTCCTCACCACCCATCAATGTTAGAACCATGGAGTAAATTCGATTTTCCAACAAAGTTTTTCTTCCTGAGATGTGCTAATTCCTGGCATAACTCACTTTTCCATTGATATATTTTTATATAAAAGTGATGGTTAATAAACAAGAACTGTACTATTTAAAGTTAGATACCAAAAATGTATAAACTAAGTTTCAATGCACCATAATCGTTATAACACATCAAGTGTCACCCTCATCAGCAAGTATTTGGCACATGATCATACCCGTTGAAGGTTCTCATGAGAGTCATGGAATAATAATTACTTAACCGAATTTTAGAGATTAGTGCAATAATAGTTGAACTATATTAAAATGATCATTGTTGAAGTCAATAATCTGATAAAAAATCGGTGTCTAATTCAGTAGGTTCTAGCAAATACATCTTTAAGAGCTTTCATTTAAAGCCATGTGTAATGGATAATATAGGAAGAAATGGTTTCTTTCAGATTCATCCTAAATAATCAATGGACCTAATTAACTAGTAATCCAATTTACCAGACTCGACTGAATAATCAAAGTATATGACGAAGACTTCGATTGTGTGTAATTAATAGTGCTGTAATATAATTTATAAATTTTAAGAAAGCCCCATATTTTCAAGCACCTGCAGTCTCATATTTCAATACCAACATTTATACATTTTAGAATTTTTTTTATGTTTATAGTATTAACTAGAATCAAGTCTAAATAACTGTAATAACTATAATATTACATTCAAAGACTGAGTGACTTTTGTGTGCAATTTTTAGAGATGCAAAATAATTTATACATTTTGAGGAGCAAGCTTTTGTATTCATAATTTCATGTACTTTCAACCATCATCTTTCTATTGCCACTTTTACATTTATTAAAAGGACTTTAAAAGTTTAGAATATTGTTGTGATTATTATCAAACACTTTAGAAAAATTGTGAGTGTAGTGTAAAGTTAAACTATGACTGACTAACAATTTATCATTAAGATTAAATATTTGAATAATCAAATACTTTTTGAATTTTTTCGAAGGAGAATTTAATATTTGGAGTTTCTCTATTTAGTTTTCTTATAAGCATGAAAAATGGTTAAGCCCCATTAGTTAAATCAGGGATCAGCAAAATCCATTGTACAGTCCATACGGCACATTTAGATATCCTACCAATCAACATGTGGCAGAATTTCAAACGAGAATTTTTTGGTGTTATGAAACAAGTTGTGATTAAAAGCAATGACTTTAGAAACTCAGTCAAAACTTAAAACAGCTCCCAAATTTTAATATTACGTGCATACATATTAAATTGATTAATGTAGAAATACATTCATGTGAATAGAGAATTTTTTAAATATAATTTAGGAGTGATAAAATTTATTCAGAAAAATACAAATATTGCTCTTTATCAGCTCAAATATGTTACTAGAACACATCTAGATTAAATCAAATTATAATATGATTAAAAACAAAATTGTTTTAGCAGGATATGTCGAAATCTATTCACCACTTGTTTTGACAGTCATTTCGGTTCTTTTATGCTTAGATAAAATACTGAAATATTCTTTAATCCAATAAAATACTATTTTGGTGAAAACCTTGGATTATTACATTCCTGCCTTCCTTTGTGGTATTTTGTAATTATAAGATTGAAAACTTTGATTTAGCCTATTATACAGGGTGCAACGCAAAGTCCGTGCCCACCCTTTATTTTCGCTACCGTTGATCGTAGACATATACTTCCAATTGCAAAAATGTTTCACATGAGGTAAACATTCATGTTATGACATTTTGAAATTTAAAAAATCAATTCTGTAAAAATTACAAAATCTAACTTTTTATACAGTCCCCGTTCCTTATAGTGATATTTAGTAAAAGTTTACACTCATCCTAACAAACGTAACACAAAAAGTTTCACTTCTGTGTGACAAAAATTGACCGAGATATTTAATTTCAAAGTTTGGGATTTCAGATTTGTTTCGCCTTCATTGAGGGGTCGGTTAAAATATAACTTAGAATAATTCGAGATTGAAATCAGAGTGCAACGCCTCTGGTAGTTTGCATTCCGCTGCCATTTATCCGGTTCTTTTTGCGCATTTTTCATTTTAAGGGTGTCGATTCTACATAATTCGACGATGGTCTACAACTTTCGAATTAACATCTTTTGTCTATCTTGCTTAGTTTAGGAGTTAGATTTCCAAACTTTCCCCACTGGGGGCGCTGCGACCACTTTCAGTGAATCGGGCATGTCCAAACGATGGGTGCATATACATGCACCCATCGTTTATGGTCGGGGAACCCCCTTTGGCCGTAAAATGGGCGTTGCACTCTGATTTCAATCTCGAATTATTCCAAGTTATATTTTAACCGACCCCTCAATGAAGGCGAAACAAATCTGAAATCCCAAACTTTGAAATTAAATATCTCGGTCAATTTTTGTCACACAGAAGTGAAACTTTTTGTGTTACGTTTGTTAGGATGAGTGTAAACTTTTACTAAATATCACTATAAGGAACGGGGGACTGTATAAAAAGTTAGATTTTGTAATTTTTACAGAATGGATTTTTTAAATTTCAAAATGTCATAACATGAATGTTTACCTCATTTGAAACATTTTTGTAATTGGAAGTATATGTCTACGACCAACGGTTGCGAAAATAAAGGGTGGGCACGGACTTTGCGTTGCACCCTGTATATTTATCTTAATTTTTTAATATGATCAGAAAAAGTTGCTTTTATCTGGCTTAAATCTCTTCTATTCTTTATGCATACGAGTATATAATATAAAAAATCAAGGCATGGTAAAAAAATATAGAATAAGTTCCTTAAAAACGTTTTTGTACTCATAAAATTTTTTGTAAACTTAACGATGTGGAATTCAATATAAGCATTTTAAGTATTGAATTTTATTTGAATATGTGATGTGATTCAGGATGAATTTCATTTAACATTTTACATACATATTAAATTTTCAAAAGACTGATTTTTATCTAACCAAGTCAGCCAATTGTACTGTTGTACTTATGATTTTTAGCTTTTCCTGACTCATCAGTGAAAGATATTTCAAGATATTTTTCTGTTTAATAATTTTCAACTTTCTTACATACTTGAATAACATTACAATTAATGATTATAAGATGTATTCTATAAATACAGAAAAGCACAGGATTGATAAATATTGTTGAAATTTGTGTAAGCATTACTTTACCTAAATGACATTCATTAACCAAATGCTAGACTCTTTCCTTTGTGTATTTCTCCTTCTTTTAAGTCAGTAAAATTTTCTTTGTGTGTGTATGTCCATTTACTTGATGCAGCTCAGCCAAATATGGCCCTTGCGCCATAAAAACCCAATTTAACCAACCATCATTACCAAATGTCAAAAGATCTATCTTGTTCTTCCCATAGCCTTTTTACCTATCTTGGTGATCAAATTTTCATTTAAGAATTCTCAGAAGAAGATGACGATCCTCTGAAATTATATTAATCAATGGCTCAATTGTGGGTTAGAAACAAAGTTTCTTCCTAGACAATTTCTTTCAGCTCCGATTTACCTTGCAATTTTACTTGCTTAAGATAATTTTTATTGTACAATTCTTAAAATAACCCATCCGTGAATTACAAGCTTAAATTATTTTAATTAATACGTTATTCAAAATGTTTTTTCATGTCTTAATCTAACTGTGTTCACACATTTTTGTGTTTATCTCGTATGAAAATGTTCCTAGTTTTCTTAAATTTTTTCAGAACTAGGTATGCATAGAATACTAGTCACTAAAATCATCACAAAGAGTAAAATAAATCGTTTTACTGCTGCTCAGGTGAAAACTGACTGAATCCATTATGAACTTTTATCTTCAGTGCATTCAATTTAATTGTACTTTTAGTTAGAAATAATGCATGTAAATTTGGAAAATATAAAGAATTAAGTGAAAAGAAGATTAACAACATTTAGTTACATTGCTCATACATGTCATAATGCTAGAGGGCCAATTACCATCAGTACTGAGATCCTACATGTTGGTGATTAGTGGATCTTAGGTTGATCATTAGCTCTTGTCTAACTCATAATTATTTTCCAATGTTTTGAATGCAGACATCTATGGTACTGATTTGTGTATAATGTGATCAAATCGCTCACACTGCTCCTATTTTATGACAACCTTCAGCTATTAGCCATAGCTAGAACAATATTTATCCATCCAAAAAGTTGCCTCTTATAAATCACACTTTAAATTAAACTTACCAGCTACTAGTATATTAGTGGAGCAATGAATTATTTTTATAAACTAATCTCTTTGTTTTTTAATTTTTAGTATTCATGTTTACTGCTGATTCAGATTAATCCAAACCAAAACATTTTGGTCAAAACTTGATATATTTTCATGTATCAAGTAACTGAAATAATCATAAGTAACTCAATGTGTGTTGGACGTAGATCTGTGAAAGTAGTAAATATTTTTCAATGATGTAAACAATTTTTATTGTACTTAAAAGATGATTTTAGATATGCTTCTTGTATTGGATGTAAATGTCAATACACCAACAAATGTTCTGATCACAGGTTAAAGTTTGTTATAGAGATAATAGTTATAAAGGTGGAATTAAAAAGAATATTTTAGAAATAAAATATTTTACTCAATATTTCTATTCTGCTTTTTAATCACAAGATTTGACACTTTTAAAGTTAACATGACTTGTAGATTAGCTATTAGATAAAATAAACAGTCAGGAATTGCAATCCTTCCTATACTGCTTGTTTTAAATTCAAAGCACATATGACCACAATATGTAAGGATTTATTTGTTTCCAAGCTTTTTCCTCAAAAGTTTTATATGGAAGGAAAACATTGAAAGAAACAAGGTCTAATTGTAAATATGTTACTTTTCATAATTTTTCATGCAGCAGTCAACTTTTTGGACATAGGTTGTATTTTCAATATTTAGTAATGTTTTTGAATTGAATACTAAAAAAATTATATTAGATTTCAATTCAATAGTGTCATGACTTAAAAGAAGCATATCCATTGTATAACTTAATTGATTCAATGCAGTCCTTTTTTTATACAAAATATTGTGGAAGTGTTTATATTTTCTTAGATATATTTAATGCAAGTAAGAAGTAGCTTTGGTATTTAGAAATATTTTTGAAAGTTCAGAAATATGTTTGGTGTGCCATATACTTGTGAGTGTTACATTAACTTATGGTAGTCAGTTTTGATATTCTCTATCTATATGAACTTATGTATTTAGATATGAGTGAATGTCAACTTGTAATGCTGTTTTTCTAATGATCTTCATTTATAATATAATTATTTATGTATATTCTATATTAATTTATCTTTGTATTACTGAGTTATTTATTGTTGTATTTGGTGTAAATGCATGAATCTCTGTATTAGCTACCACTGTCCATAACAATATTAATAAATTGTTTATAATTGAGAAATTATGATCCTTGCATATTTGATGTTTTGAAGGGAATTTTGATTTATGGTCATTTACAAGGGGGTGGTGTATGCTTTCTCAACTATGTCTAAAACATTTGATTTACTTTATAAAAAGTTATTATGATTGATGAAAACAAAAGGCACCATACTTTATGTGTTACATGCTAGCTAAAATTACAATGCTGTTACAATTTCTTCAGAAAGATTAATTATTAAACTTTCATGAAATGTTCAAAAAATACATATTTTGTTAAATATATTTGTACTTCAGTTTTTCTTAAAATTTTTCCCATGTTTAAATTGGCATGACTTGGACTTATTCATCTCATGGATTAAAAAAAAATTGTATTATAAAATGTGTCCAAATCAAAAAGAAAATGTTAAATCGTAATTTTGACCATTAAATGAGAAATTAAAAAATAGTATAGGTTTAGAAAGTTTGTTAGAATTATGACTATTAACATGGTAAAAGAAAGAAGTTTTGAATTATTTTTCTTCATTGAAAATAAATGGGAATAATGTTTTATATTTATTTCATAAAAGTTTTGTCCAAATTTTAGATTAGAAAAAAGGTTTATATATAAGCTATGAACATCACTAATAGACCTCCAGTCGAAATAAAGCATTAACCAAGCAAGCAGTATGCTACTCTGTAAAGACAATTTCTAATTATATTCGACAATACAAGATTAAAATTGTGTAATGTATTGTTTGACATGGTAATGTATTATTTGGGTGGATATGCAGAAATTTATGTGTTGAGAGATGTAAAGTACTACAAATGTTGGATACGTATAATAATTAAAAGGGTATATAATTTTAATATATAAAAATTTCAAATTTGCATGACATGCTTTTTTATAGTGCAATGAAACTTGGCAATTTAACATTTTTGATAAACAATGTTCCTAATTTTCCTTAAACCTTTTTATTCTTGCAAGAAACTAAAAATATTACAATAACTTGCATTTACTAGTGTTGATTATAACTTCTAAAATATATACCATATTGTAAGAACTAACATACTCAACAAGTTAAAGTCTATCTGTACTATGATTGTATGTTTTAATAGGGGAGTACATAAAATGCTTAGGTAAACAATTTTTTTGGATAAAACTCAACAAAAGGATGACTGAATTTAGAGATGTCAGCGTTTTGGATGAAATTAAGGAAATTATGCAGCAGTTTATTTAGAGCAGGGATGCTCTGACTTGTTCGGACATAAATTCAGTGACTTATTGGAGAGTCGCCCAAAAAACCATGAAAGTTACCTATTATGTATTACCTATTTTATTTATATTTATCATATATTGTTGCAAAGAAAGTAAATAAAGAACTTAATTTGATGCTTGACATTGCATTGATTTAACAATTGTTTTAATATTTAATTCGATTTTGTTGTAGCCAAGTGCAAAATTGATTCTAAATTTTCATTAGTCAAGCGGTTCCTATTTTTGGATTTGTTAACATTCATGACTGAAAAAGTTTGAAAGATTACGCATTATCTAGCTACGATTTACAATTGTTTTTATAGACACAGCGAGCACAAATTACGCCAACTCTTGTAAGAATCACCTATTTGAGGTTCAACTTATACAGGTGGTTATCAAAATAATGGAAACACCTGTGAATAAAAGTGACATTTAAGAATGCGCTTCTTAAGCATTAAAATATAATCCTAGCTACCAGTTTTTTTTTAATATAAAAAGTACTATATATCATGGTAGTATGAGGTAGCTTTAGTGAAGTTGTATACGTCGTGGATTTTTGTCAAAAGTTTAAAATGTCAGACCTTCAAAGAGGCCAAATTGTAGGAGCCCGACTAGTTGGAGCAACTGTGACCGAAACCTCCCAGCTTTTAGGCGTTTCTAGAGGTACGGTGTCTAAAGTCATGACAGCGTACACACAGCGCGGCAAAACAAGCTCGGCAAAGCAAAATAGTGGACGGAAGGAGAAGCTGAGTGAAAGAGACCGACGGGTATTGAAGCGGATTGTAATGTCTAAAAAGAAAACAACTGCAGCCAAAGTGACCGCAGAGCTCAATCAGCATCTGGATTCTCCAGTGTCAATAATTAAAGTTTGAAGGCACCTTCATAAACAGAACATTTACGGCAGAGTAGCAATTCCCAAGCCACTTGTCGCAGATGTTAATGCCAAACGTCGTCTACAGTGGTGCCATAACCACAAAACCTGGTCGATTGATAAGTGGAAGACAGTTATATGGTCAGACGAATCATCTTTCACGCTTTTCCCCACAACAGGACGGGTGCACGTTTGGAGGACACCTGCACAAGCGTATGATCGTGATTGTCTCCTTCCAACTGTCAAGCATGGAGGTGGATCTGTCATGGTGTGGGCAGCCATGTCGTGGTTTTCTGCTGGCCCAATCGTAACCCTGAAAGGAAGGATCACTGGGGAGAAGTATAGAGAAGTTTTAGCTGACCAGTCCATCCTATGATGCAAACTTTGTTTCCTGCAGGAGATGGAATTTTCCAGGATGATAATGCTCCTATTCATGCAGCGGGACTGGTCCAATCGTGGTTTGATGAACACGAGGATGAACTGAAACATCTACCTTGGCCAGCACAGTCCCCGACCTCAATATAATCGAACCGTTATGGTCTATTTTAGAGCGTTCAATCCTGAATCGATATCCTCCACCGGCATCTCTCCCGGAACTTTTACAATATCTCCATGAAGAATGGTACAATATTCCTCTAAACACTATTCAGCACTTGTATGATTCGATTCCCAGGCGAATCCAAGCCGTATTACATGCCAAAGGCGGTCCTACGCCATATTAGTAAAGGATTCCTTATAAATCCAGTGTGTTTCCATTATTTTGATAACATCCTGTATATGACATGACTAATGTGAAAAAAACTTCATTCCACAACATTTTCGTCCGAATTGCAACTGACCATTTATAAATGCAGCGAAATTCTCCACTAACCTTAAAATGGAACCTATTCTTTTGAATTCTTCAAAATTTTTCAATACCATCCTTAAAGTTCCAAAATGTATTACAGAACCACCCACATAGGGACATTTAAAAACAATTTCCTAATCTGCTCTGTCCATGTTTTCCAAAATTTCATCCAAACTGATATTACCCACATCTTTTTTCTCATTTAGTATCAGCATTCTTCACACAACCTCCCTAGAACATGAATTGCAATCTAAATTATTTCCTTAATTTAGTTTTCTATAATTTCTATCTTATTCCCAAATTATTTTCCTATTTTCTGAGTCAACTTGTCCTTGTCTCAACTTTTTCTGTCCCAGAGTGTGGCCACTCGCAGAGTTAAATTGATAACTTGTAAATGTTTCAGATGAATGGGTTCTAATGGCACAACTGCCATATTTCGCCAAACACAAGATGAGCAATAACCAGAGTAAATAGCTACGCATTACGTAGCTATTTACTCTCTGGGCAATGATAAGTGATAGGAGAAATACACCCATGTAGATCGAACATGCACTGCATATTACTCGCAGGTTTGCTAGCGCAGCTAGCAAACTAACTGAGCCACAAAATATTTCAGATTTTTAGGTAAGGCGAAAAAAGGCGCTAGTGTTTTGGTAACCTGTTTCGTAACGTGGCATATCATTCAAATACAGTTTTAGCATGTTGCTGAGGTTAAAAATTAACACCACGCATTGTCGAAACTGATAAATCAAATTAGTTCTTAACCAGAAGTATTATTTTTGCCTGGTAGTTTCGTTATATTTACAGTGAAAAACTTGTCACAAAAATGTGAAATTTAACAAATTTTCTGAGGTACTCAGAGGGGCTTGCAGAACAGTGAAATGTAGATGGCACTAGTGTTTTCGGGGTAGAACGTGCTTCCTGTATGTACTCTATTGGGTAATTGGAAGCAAAATCTTCTTCTGCCAGTGGTTTGGTTTTTATGCAATATAACAGAGCAGGAACATTTCATCTTCGGACTGAAGAATTCAAGCATGGATAAAATATAAATTATTAAAACAAACAAAAAAAGCAAAAATTATGAAGACAACAAGTCTTGTTTCGAAAAAGTGCCTCTGTAGCCCGATGGGTAGAGGCACGGATTAGGAGGGTTGCGGATTCGAAACATTCAAAGACCGTCACGTGCGAGGGTCTGATGTATGTTTAATTTGATGTGGCCTCTAATGTCCTCACCTTCGCCATCTGACCGTGATTCAAAATTATAAGGCGTTCTTGGATCTTTCCCTTCGGGATGATTGGGGCCGCGGTAGCCCAGTTGGAAGAGTAACGGATTAGCAACAGGAGGGTTGCGAGTTCGAATCCAACCAAAAGACCGTCGTATACAAAGGGGGGTTGGTGCACATTAAATTCGTCGTGGCTTCAAATGTCCTCACGTTGGCGTGGTGTGGAAGTTTGGAAAGTGAGATGTCAGCTCAGGTGCTGACTCGTCATCTGACTGTGATTCAAAATTACGTGATGTCCTCAAATCTTTCCCTTTAGGATTGATCCCGGACCGTCATCAATAGCCCGTTGTGTTGCTCCAGTGCGAGGGCAATTAACTGCCTGCTTCATCAGATCCTGCAATGAATTTCAGCTAATGATCTTGTTCCTGTAATTACATTTTCAACATGCAATAAATAAGCAATTTGATACTAACAAATTTAGAAAATACATTCATGCTGTTTTGTTAGGTACAGTGACCTCTTCAGAAGACTTTTTTAAAACATCAACTGCAAATGATGGACGAGCTGAAAATTTTCTAAATTTGAAACACTAGATAAAAATAATGTTATAACATGTGAGTTAAAAGTTAATATTGTAGAGATTAAAACATACATGCTAAAGTCGTTGGATCTCTTCACTACTGAAGAAGAAACTCTTAAAATCAGCTTCTATTCATTTTCGTAAAGGTTGGTTGCACGACTCCATAATTGATGCATTTGTTTATAATTTAGTAAGATATATCAAACATTTTTGGATCAGTCGATGCAATTTATTCCTCTTTGGTTATGAATGGAGACACAGTACTGGGTACCTGTATTAATGAAATCGTCAAACATAAGATTTTATTTATGCCTGCTAATGTTAATAAACATTGGCTTTTAATTATTGTAGATATTGAAAATTATACATTGGAATTTTATGATCCTTTAAACCACCCTGTAAGTAAAACTTCAACACATTTAATGGTGTTTGGCATTGAGTAATTTATTTTGTATTCAATTAAGTGGACACTTAAATTTCCTCCCCCCATTAAACAGACAGAATACGAATTGTGGTGTCTTTATTTGCTATTATGTATATCAAAAGATAAATAATTTATCTTTGGAAGCAAAATTTGACATTTGGGTTTAGAAAATTTATTTATGATACTATCATTAATATTTAAAGGTGTTTTTAATTAGCTGTCAACATATTCTTACATTTGTTTCTGTAGACAGGTTTTTAACCATGAACAAATTCTTCAGCAACTGGTAATTGATTTGAATGTGCAAACATTTTAATGAATCCTAATAGATAATTCACATACTTTTTTTTACCGTATTTTGCGTGTAATTTTATTGGTGATGCAGGTGGTTAGATAGGAGAAATAAGTCTTTTGCATGATGGTTTAAAATTGTCAAATATTGATTCAGCGCATTTCATATTTGCATGTAAGGAAAAACAACTAAAAAAAGCATGTTACTCTTAATCTAACCCACCATTGCTTTTGCATGAACTTTATTGTATTTTACAGTAAAATTTCTGCTTTGAAATCTAAACTGTATAGAAATATTTTAACCAAGTTTGTCGAATATTCTTAAAATTCATTTCGTGTTATGCTAGAGTGCAAATTTCTGTTATTTCTTGGGTTTTTTCAGTGCTTATAGAAAATATTTCGATACTAGTTACCTTTTTCAAAATAGTATATACCTCTTAACTTTTTATTATGACTAAAATTGACTTTCTTAAAACATGACATTAATATATGAACTTTCCTTTCTATTTAGGTCATTCACAGTAGTAGAATCCAAAGAAAGTTATTGTGAATTGTATGGGAAAGCAGTAAAATGTAAAACTAAATAATGTTTCTTTTTGATGACCAATTCACTTGGCATCAATAATAAGCATGTTTTAGTTTAGTGGAATCAGTGCACTTATGTCCATGGGAAGACATCTACTTAGCTGAGCATGATGTCTTTTGCATGATGGTTTAAAATTGTCAAATATTGATTCAACTTGAAATATTTAAAAAGCATATTTTTGTTGGAATGGTCTAGATTTGTTCCTCTTTCAAGATCTACATGTTAGAATATTGTTAATTTTAGATTTACTAGTTATTGAAATTCATAATGTGCATAATAGTTTCTCTTACCAGTATTCATATATTTTTTAAATAAATACATGTGTTTGATGTACTTGTTTATAACCTCAAAGTATTACAGTGTATTTCTTTGTAATTCTGAGATTACGAAAGTAAATTGTGTAGCGAGTCTGATGGATCATCCATTAGGGTATGCGCATAGGGTATTTTTGCATAGAAGCCACAAAACGGAAAGATTGTGAATTACTATGTGATACACTATGGAGGAACATTTTTTAATATGATTATTTTCTTCTATTTCATGCTAGGGATTCAATTAATAAGATCTTTCAAATATGTTTGCATTATAATACATAAACATTCCACAGCCAAAGTAACAATAGTCGGAAATTTCACGTGTATAATCAGCATGGAACTAAGATGGTAGAAACATTCAAACAGATGAAAGACAATAAATAAAAAGAATAGAATGCGTTTTCAACACAAATGGTAGGTGTTAGTGAAAATGCCTTAAAGTATATAAGATTAATTTTAAAAATATACGATCAATGAAAACTTTAAACGGAATTTAAAACAAATTCTATGTATCAATAAAATGTGGAAGGGGAAACCCCATTACAAGATTACTGGGATTTGTCATTTTTGTTTCCTTAGCATTCTTTTTATGAATACATATTTTGTTGCAGAAATAATCCGAAGAGAATAATATTCATGGATATATCGATAAAAGCTCAGACCCAGAACCCCTAAATAACATTGCGTAGCAAATTTCAGGAATCGTAAAGAAAATTTTCCTACTGAAATTGATCTAGGTACAAGACTGCCGCTATTTGTTTCTCGTATATAATAATACTGGACTTTCTTTGCAAGTTTGCATTGCCGTGTGTAAATGCTTGTTTCGAAACCCGAATGACATGATTTTTTTGAAGTAATAAGCCTAGTTTAAATTGTAAAATAAAAATACACTGACTTTTAAGGGAATAAGAGACGGGTTTTGATGTTAAGAAATCTCAGATTGAAGGTGCTTGTGCCATATTTGTTATTACTATGTTACTTATCCTTTAAGTTCATTCAAAATCACGTATTTTTGAGCCTTTAAACCATAAACAATGCCTGTGCCATGTTTAAATAAACCATAAACCATGTTTAAATAAACCATAAACCATGTTTAAATAAACCATAAACAGTGCCTGTGTCATGTTTATGGTTTATTACGATTTTCAATCGGTGTGCCGTGGCCTGCTTGGGACCATCGCTGCGTCAGTGATGTGGGGGCACTTATGATTCTCCTGTGTGGATATATCAGGATTTAATAGCCTGCAGAACGGTCCTGAAAGGACAAAGAGGGCTTGGTACCCCCTCTTGGTTGCATGTGAGGTTTTTCCGTCGGCCTCCAGCACCAATGTCCAAGTACGAGCCTAGTAACAGGCACCCGGGCCATGTTTTGGACCTCGCCCACCCAAACAGTCACATGGGGGAGAAGTTGACAGTGCCTTCCAAACTTCGATTTGGCGCGTCGGTGAGGGTTCCATCGAGAGCATACCCAGTGTCCCTGCTCACCCGACCATGGAAGAGTTTGCTGCATGCGAATGCAGGTCGGTTTTAAAAGTCCTTCCAGCAAAGGCAGCGCCCTGAGGAGACTTGGTTGATCTGAATCATTCTATGAGTTGACGCACCAGTACGTCTCAATTCCAAATTATACAGCCAGCTGCATAATTTGGAAGTTAGGTTATTATTAAAATGTTAGGTGCATATATTTGCAACAGGCCACCCTGTATACCACTTGGGTCGATCTGCTGCTTCGCGCGAGGCATCGCTTGGCACATTATCATGACTTTATTGGAGTTGGCCGTGGGGAGGAGTCCCCGCCTATCTCCCGTTAGAACTTGATGTATGAGGTGTATTAACATAGGCGCCAACCTAAAGTGGTGCATATGGCCTTTGGACGACCTACGGGCCTGGGTATGTTGACACGTGTTTCTGCTCCACTTGTAGGGACCATCATAACGCTACGATCTAGGGCCGCCTCTGCAAATCTGTAGTGGCAATTGTCGGGGTAGAGGAGGCTGCGACCCCAACTAGTAGTAGTAGTGCCGTGGCCTGCTGGTGAATGGCATTGGTGTGTCTTATGGATGGTGAACGAAGGCTTGAATTGTGTAATATTTATTTCATTTCAATGGTTTAGCTTTGAACTTTTGACAAGTGTTCACAAATAATCCGTTTAAATAATTTTGAGAATTATTTTTATTACAAAGTATCAAATACATTGTTTGAAATAGATGTTTTAAAAGTCACTTTGTAGCAAAAAGAGTAGGTAATTACTACTATTTTTTTTACCCCAGTCTGTCCTCGTCGGTTATATCGGTTATCAAACATCTACCCCTGAGTTTACTGTAATGTGACACGATTCCAATAAATAACATAAATTAACTATCCTTATTAAACCAGTCTGGTAGTCATAAATGGCTGAGGTGATAATTTAAGAACAGTTCAATAAATCAAATAAGAATGAATTAGCTTTTTCCAGGTTTGGGGGCTTCCTCCCGTGGGTGGGTCCATGAATTAAGGATATTGCATTAAACAGGGTATTACTTTTTCTGGTCTGGCTGCTATAAGTCCTATGTATAGGGCCTAAGCACTCTTATCCGTAGATGCGCGAATGAATTAAAATGGATATATTTGCTTATTTCGGGACAAAGGGGCTTAAGCCCCCGTAAGTGCGTACATAAATTAAAAAATGATTTAGTTATTTTTCGGGTCTAGGGGTTAAACCCCTCAGCCCCTCCCCCTCGAAGGTGCGCCCGTGAATTAAAAAAATTTTCGGGAAGCCCCACTATACGAAAATGTTTCAAGATGCAAATATATGTTGGGGACAAAATATATGATTCATCGGGTCTGGGGTGGGGCTTAACCCCCTCCCCGTTGGTCCGCCTATGGTGGAGCTACTCAAATTTGCTTCCATTTTTCTAATTAATTTTAACTTATTTATATACGGTAGGTATGTGTAAATCGAATTAAGGGGACTAGTACCTCAAAATCGGTCAACATATGTATTTTCTGTTTGTTTTAGTCTTAAATTATACTTTACACATATCCAAAAATATTTCAGCAAAGCTGACTGCGAGAATTTTAAGATATATATTTTTCTGTTTTACTGAATTAGAAAAATATACACTACTGTTTAAATATCTAAATTTGCTCATTCTCATCCCTCTAAACGCCCAGTTTAATTCCAAAACTTATCAACCAAATCTTAGTGTGTGAAACATCAATTTAGGAGGTATTTCCCCATATATTCTGGTCGTATATCGAAGATTGGCCAACGATGGTCCTTTGGATATTCCGTCAATGTGAAATACACATTGCGAAACTACAAATAGTATTTAGAGCAAGTTTCCAAAAGACAAATTTGCCTTTCCAAGTATTTCGGTTCCGTTTTTGTAAGTTTGAGCTTAATTTTGGACTGTCCAAAAGATTTCTAATAGGAAATCACGTTAGCACGTAACAAGGAATATGTCAACCACAAACCGAGCATATAATTGGTTAGAATAAAAATGCCCCCTTTAAACTCAAATGCCATCTTAATATCAGAATGTTAAAAAGCTAATTAAACTTGATATTAAAAACAAAAACTGGCAAAAGGGGAAAAATTATGACTTACGAAGCCGGTACTCATTTTTTTCCTCATTTTTAATACTTTTGTTGTCGAGATTTAACTTTACATGCAAAAAATTTATCGCACTCTCATTGCGCATCTACAACCTCTAAAGTTTATACCTGGAAAATATTAAAATACATATTTTTGTCGCAAAACTTCACAAAAAAACCTTTTAACTAAAATTTGATCACAAAGAGATTAGAAAAGATCGAAAATAGATTTTTGACAAAAATCAACTTCCTACCAATAAATCATGTTTGATAAAGTGCCAGGAGATAAAACTAATTGAAAATCACAGAACTAAAAAATGTTCCTATTAAAATGTTCATCTAAAATACTGTAATATAAGGACATATTTTTCTCTAAATATGCACATTTTTTATGGTCTTTGGAACTAGAATCTATCCCAAGATGGAATTTAAGTGGAGTATAATTGATGACCAGGGGGCCTTAAAAAATATTTTTAATCGTTCATAGTCATCAGAATGTAGGTAGGTAGATAGTTTAAATAACGTTCCACTGGAGGAATAAAACAGGCTATTGGCGACGGTCCATGATCGAACCCGAAGGAAAAGGGGCTGCGGTAGCTCACGTGGAAAGGTAGCAAATTTACAACCGGAGGGTTGCGAATTCGAAACTATGTCCAACCAAAGATCGTCGTGTACACGGAGGCTGGCCGTGGCTCAAAATTACGAGGTGTTGTCCTCAGATTTTTCCCTTTGGGATTGATCTCGGACCGTCGACAATAGCCCGTTGTGTTGTTCCAGTGCGACGTTAATCAACTACCTACCTACCTACCCGAAGGGAAAGATCAGAGGACAACACACCTCATCACTTTAATCCATGGTCAGATGACGAGGTCAACACCTGAGCTGGCACCCCACTCTCCAAACTTCCACACCACACCAACGTGAGGGCATTTGAGACCACGTCAGATTTAATATGCATCAACCCCCACGTACACGACGGTCTGGTTGGATTGAGTGTCGAACTCGTGACCCTCCGGTTGTTAATCCTCTACTCTACTATGGCCCCTCAAAATATAAGAATAGAAAAATATTTACAGAAATTAAAAATTCTAACTAGATTTTTAAAAATAAGTTAGTGATGTTGGCATAAAAATGAAGTGTTCAGCGAAGAAAATTAAATAATGCAAAGAATTTCCATCAGTGATCTCGTCTGACTTTAAGTACAGGGTATAAAAAACCATGATTTAAAAAAATCATAAAAATCGTTTTGATATAAATCAGATTTTTTTTATTTAAATAGGATTTTTATGATTTTAATTAATCCCTTGTCCGTACAAGTTTAAACTTGTTGGACACGAGACACGCAAGCCATAGTTCTAGATAGTTTTGATTGATGTTAAACATTAATATATTTACTAGTGGTCGCCCAGTGGTCGAAATTCGACCATAATTCATTTAATTTTTAAGTTTGAACGTTAATGAGGTTCTTTTGTCAAAGAGTATACCTCTATATTCATTGCATATAATTTTTTTGAATTTTGTTCTACTACGTAAGCTGCGAGCATGTACAAATACGTCATAGGAAAAATGCGGTATAGCTTGGTTAAGCCATATCTAAAAAACAATAACGCGTTGTTTGATATTTTCTTGGTTTTTTTTATTGCTATACTGGCCAGAGGTTTCGCCAAGGCTACACAGTTAATTTGCCTATCTTTTTCAAATTATATAAAATTTAAATAAAAAATAAATCCAAAAAATGAAATAAGGAATACGTGCTTTGTATTTTTTTATATATTTTTTTATTGAAACAAAAAAAACGGGTGGTTAAAAAAATAAATGTTGTCCATTGAACTTGAAATAGTTCGACAATGAATTTAATGATTCAAAACTTCTGCGTAGACGATGTTTTTTGTAAAAACTCTTTCATCGTTTGCTAAATGCCTTTGACCGTTATATTCTGAAATATAAAATTTCAAACCATCGAATGATCGATCCTCCGTGCGCGCAATGTGCTTAAAAAGGGGTACAAAATTTTTTCTTCACGTATTAATATATAGATTACAGTATATGAACGTAAACAATGAATGTTTTATTTTGTTTAATTTAATATATTTGTAACGCATATTATACATTAATTTTATCTTTCTGCACTCCTTCTCCATATGAACTTTAATTATGCCAAATCTCATACTCCTCCGTGCGCGCAATGTGCTTAAAAAGGGGTACAAAGTTTTTTCTTCACGTATTAATATATAGATGATGATAACAATAATGTACTATTAGGATATAAAGCAGGATACATTTTGCAAGATTAAAATGCGATATAGGAATTAGCACAGTTATTAACATGATAGAGTAAATAGAATTGCACATCAAATGCCATGCATATGCAATGTTTTCCCCATCTGATTCTCGAGCGGTTTAGATTAGCTTGATTGAAACATAACTGATGGCATGAAACTTTTTGAATCTAGATCTATAAGGTTGTTGGGATTCCACTAACACCATATTATAAATTTTTGTACAAAATTAATCAATAATCAGACAAATTTCAGAATTTTGCATTATATATTTATCATACAATAAAAAAATGCATGGAATTTCTTTAGTTATTTTTATATAAAGTAATTAATTGATTCAAGACTTTTGTTTTTGAGAAAAAATCGTATCACCAATAGAAAATAAAAGGAACTTGCAATAAAATTCATGAAGAAATTCTCATTAATTTTTTACTTGCAAAAAGTACTTATCTGTGAAAAAATGTTATTTGTAATTAAATAGTAAAAAAATGAAACAAAACATAAAATACATCAATTGAAATCAAATTTGCCTATTTTTCACATTTTCTCAGCATTGATAAGTATTTCAAAGTTATATTCCATGCTTACAAAAAGGTTTTATGCATAATAATACTAAAAATTAAGCTTTCCTCTTTGAACAGCCTAGAATAAGTGTAATAGCATTCCTCCAGATCATGCCAATCGAGTGGAATTTCGAGCTTTCAATAAAAAAAATCATCACATTCATTAAAATAACTTTCCGCTTCAATCCATAATCTAGTCTAACATATTCATTGAATTATCAGATTAGTAATTTAATTTTTACATTCCAAAGATCAATTCCATAAATATAGAATAGCAATGCTAGCAGGTAAAGAATTCTTTGGGATCAATGCATAAAATTTCTCAATTAAAAATTGGAATTCTTTTGTGATACTGCAGAAAATTTTTCATTGTGACTGTCTATTTTTTTAAACAGAATACTTAACTTATTTGATATATTTCTTAACTTAATTGAATAAAATAACTTGCATCTTGTTCATAGTTATTTTATTTTCTAATCAATAAACTTAATACACAGAAAGGAAAATGAAATTTTAAATTTCTTTAATTTAATATTTTTTTTAATAAAAACAATTTAAATCAAGCTTATTCAAATCTGCCTACTACCCTGTTAAGTAGTGTACAGAAATATAGTAGGTAAAACAATCCACACAACAGTTAGTTTACTCTTGCAAAAACAGGAACAGAAAACTTACAAAAATGTTCCAGATTACTCGATTTTCTCGCTTGGACCTCTTCGGTTCACCGGCTAACTCCTCTGCTTTTTTGGCGCCTTAAAAAAAATCAGAATAATTCCAAAGCGATAAACCGCGCCAAGCTGTTACACATGACTTTTTTTAAAAACTGAAGATTCCAATAACCTCCCTTGGAGCTCTCGGTTCACCTCTCGATTACTCCGCATTTTTCGAGTTCCAGAGTTGTAGCGGACTCCATAATTGATAATTCGAAACGTTTAAATGAAGTATTTTGTTTGTGCTGACCACTGAATCAAATGGTAACCCATTCGCCCTCAACCATAACTGGTTAGGAACTAACTGTAACCCATAGAGTAAATGGTTTGGGTGAGACTGATGGGCGGACGTGTGCATCAGCTGCTGACAGGAATTTCGAATTCTTCAAGTTTGTAGAATTAGAAGGTTTTTTTTGGCTGCTTTGTGCCTCTAGTCTTTTCAATATTATTATTCCCCTAGTGAAAGTTTCACTAGGGCTTTGCTTTTGTTCCTACTATTTAAGTAAGTAGTATTTTCTATTATCGGCTTATCAAATTTTTGAGAGAACAGAGGTTTGCCCCTCTCAATGAGTGACGACCTTACATCGTCCCCGGCGGGGACGAATCTTGCACCTGGACTTTTGCAAGACACGGACCTAATTAATTATTGCAGTGATGAGGGGAATTATAACTTCACTTTCATCATTCGCCCAACACAACCTTTACTAAATAAAAACCCATATACAATTAAAAAAGAAATATATAAACACTTCTCTGAACCCAAAAATATCATAGTATGCCGACGAACTCGAAACAAGAACATTATCATCACAGTAGAAGGTAAAGTCGCCGCCCACGAAGCTTCCAAAATCAAAAATATCCTGAATACTATAGTTGATACCAAATTAACGAAGGACAATTTAATTACGCAATACGTAATAAATGGAATAGAAACAGAAATAACTTTAGAAGATATAATTGAGGATCTAGAAGAACAAGGAATTAAAGTCGCAAATATTATCAGATTCGAAAAAAATGTCAATCAAATAAAAATCCCGTTAAAAACTATAAAATTCGACACCCCTACCCCTCGGAAAAAAATTGGAGATAAAGTGCACATAGGGATGATGATGCACCAACTGAAACTATACGTAGAAAAACCAAGACAATGCAAAAACTGCTGGCTATTTGGACACGGCATGAAAGGCTGCAGATCCAACCAAAAATGCAAAATCTGCTCAGAAGACCATCCAGAAATAATGTGCCCAAATAAAGAAAAAAAATGTTGCAGAAACTGTAAAAAACCACACACAGCAGATGATGAAAATTGTGAAAAGAAAAAGGAAGAAATAGAAATATTGAAATATAAAAACGAAAACTTAATAAGCTACACAGAAGCAAAAAATACACTCGCAACCTCATACGCCAAGGCGATTACTCAACCAAAAAAAGGAGACCAACACAGAGAAGAAAGAGAAATAATAAAAAATAGCGAAATAAAAGAAATAATACTTGAAACTTTAAAACCAATACTAACTATAATCGAACAAATTCAAAGAAATCAAACGTATATATTAACACTAATGATTGAAAATAATATAATACCAAAAGAAAATATAATTTATGAAACTCAAGAAAATATTACAGATGAAAATGAAATGATAGAGGAAGAAAAAAGACAAACCACTCAAGATCGAGAAGATGAATCACAAAATGACAAACAGCTAGAATGGCAAATAAAAAATCTAATACAAAATAGGAAAAATAATGTAGATAATAATAATACCACAATAATAAAACGTATGAGCGAAGAATCTAAAATCACTCATAACCAAAAAAAAAAACTGACAAAAACTACACATCCACCATCTCCAATAGAACAATCTCTCACATGTGGCAAAATGGAATACGAATAGGACTTCCCGCTGCCTGATCCTTAAATTTATTTTCTTTCCTTTTGTACCGTGTTTGGAATCAACCTCATTCAATGGAACTGCCAAGGCGCAAGAGCGCGTCAATTTGACCTAAATTACAATAAATATTTTAACCAGGCTGACACTTTAATTTTACAAGAAACCTTTTTAAAACCGAATAATCGTTTTACTCTTTAAAAAAAAAACATTTTTCGTTTTGATCGACCCTGTCCTTTCAGAGGAGGAGGTTTATTAATAGCCATCAATAATAACATCAGTGCTCAACTCATCAAAGAGGAAAAAAATCAATTTTTCGAATTCCAAGAAATAAAAATTCACTATAACAACACAGCCATACACATCATCAATATTTATTTTCCTAAAGGAGTTAGAGAAGAAAGAATGCTCAACGACCTCAAATTGGATCCGAATAACCTTTATATTCTAGCCGGAGACTTCAACGCAACACACTGTAATTGGGGTTTCAAGAATAACACCAGCGGAAGAAATTTAATAAAATGGATCAACAACCAGAACCTAATTATACTCAATCACCAAAGTTGAACTCATATCAGCAATGACGGAGTCATGTCTGCTATTGATCTCACTTTGGTATCCAACAACTGTACCTCAATAACCTCTTGGCAGGTGCATCAAGATAATTTTGGAAGTGATCATTTCCCCATAAAATTTTCCTATAATACTCCGACTAACAATAAACGTAATTCTACTATACAGTTCAATTGGAACATCTTCAGCAAATTCTTAAACGATAACCTTAATAATCTAAGTGATCCATGTTCTTTTAACGATACTTTTCAGAAGGCCATAGAGATTTCCCAATCGAAAAAAGAACTTCCGCCACCCAGGGCCCCTTGGTGGAATTCTAAATGTAGTCAACTAAGAGCCAAAAGTAGACAACATCTGAATAAAACTAAAAAAAATATAAGTACAACTGACTGGGATCAATATAAAAAATATAAAAAGAAGTTAAAAGAATTGATTCAGAAACTTAAAAAAGACTTTTGGTATACTACCTGCAAAACAGTCGCTAAAGACAAAAATATTTATAAAATCCTACAAAGACTAAAAGATCCAGCCAACCAACAAAAGAATGCTTACAATATCATTCATTTCAACAACGTAAAGATCCACTCCCCCGCAGAGCAAGCCAACCTTTTTAACAAGCACTACACCTCAGATGAAAATCTTGACTTCCTTCCCCTGAGTTTTGTGGATAACAATAGCGATGCGCTGAATAAGGAATTCACTTGGAATGAATTTTCCAGAGTTATTTCTCAAATTAGGAAATCGACCCCCGGAAAAGACAAAGTTACCATTACTATGATTAAAAAATCACCTGAAAATATCCAGAAGAGCATTTTTAAAATTCTTAATTACAGCTTTGACACCGGCTCTATCCCCATGTCTTGGACCCACTCGCTTATCATCCCTATCTTAAAGCCATATAAAAATCCTCTGGACATAACCTCATATAGGCCTATCTCTTTAACCTCCACTTTTGCTAAAATTTTAGAGCGCATGATTCTTAATAGACTCATGGAAAACATCTACTATAACAGAAATTGCATTAATAAAAATAACCATGGATTTTTACATAACAGAAGCTGCATTACTCTCTTAACTCATATCCACAATGACATACTGATAGCTAGGAAAAGAAAAAATAATATTGTTTTCGCCTCCATAGATCTAAAGGGAGCTTACGACTCGGTTTGGAGAGATGGTCTCATGTACAAATTATTAAAAAAAGGAATCGCAGGAAAAATGGCTTTATGGATTTTTAATTTTATAAACCAAAGAACTTGCCAGGTGAAGTGGCGTAATACTATATCAGAATCAAAGCAGAGCTCTCGAGGTTTACCTCAAGGATGTATTCTCAGCCCTTTTCTTTTTCTCATTTTCCTCGATGATTTATTCTTACATATCCCTTCACACGTCAAATGTTTAATATATGCGGATGACATTTTTATTTATAGTGAAAATCAAACTTTAACCGAATCCACAGAAGCAATTCAAACCACAATTAAAATCATCAACAACTGGTGTAACCGCTGGAAATTAACAATCAGTTTGAACAAATGCAATATCATCAATTTTTCTCGAAAAAAAAATTCTCATAAATGCAACATAAAAATTAACAATACTCCTATCCCAGAAGTTAATAAAATCAAAATCCTGGGCCTCAACTTTGATAAAAATTTAACTTGGAATCATCATTTCAAATATCTACAGGCCAAAGCTGCACGTGCTTTAAACGCCTTTAAATTCATAGCTTCAAAGAGGTGGGGTGCAAATACCAAACACCTTAAACAAATAGGTAATTCTACTATCCGTAGCCAATTTGATTTCGGAGCTCCTATCTTAAATACAACTGCAGATTCACATTACAAAAAAATCAATCCAATCTTCAACTCCATGCTAAGAATTGCTACTGGACTACCTAAATATACTCCTATTGATATATTGTATGCTGAAACTCAAACCTCATCCTTACAACAAAGACATAAACTATTAAATATGAACTTTTATATAAAACATGTTTGCCTGAGAGAGTGGTCTCCGTTATATGACCTTATTTACAATCCCCCTTCTATCACTTTTACTCCATGGAAAAACAAGAACAAACCTATCTCGGCAAATATGATAAATTATTTCGATGATCTCTGCATTACTAAAAGAGATATTATCCCTTGGTGTCCTCCTACTTCTGATTTTAACTATAAAATACACCTCCAGAATTTCTCATTTCAAGATAAGAATCTGCCTGATGGTGCAATTCAAGCCTACTTTGAAGATTTCCTACAAACTTTTCCAAATCACATCATCATAGGAACGGATGGCTCAAAAACTAGTACAACCAGCTCATTTGGAATCGTAATCCCCAAACTATTTGTAGAAAAGAGCTACTCAGTGAATACCTTCAATTCAATTTTTACAATAGAAGCTATGGCAATTTTTAAAGCAATCCAAGACTGGGTCCAAAAATACCAAAACGTCATCTTAATAAGCGATAGTTACAGTGTTTTATCCAGCTTGGAAAATATAAGTAAAAATTCAAGCTGTATCATTTTACAAATTCATAATATTTTAAGCAAAAAAAGCCAATATAATAACATCATGTTAGTGTGGACCCCTGGACATAAAGGTATTTGGTATTTTCAATTAACGTCACACTGGAGCAACACAACGGGCTATTGGTGACGGTCCGGGATCAATCCCAGAGGGAAAGATCCGAGGACAACACCACGTAATTTTGAACCACGGTCAGATGACGAGGCAACACCTGAGCTGGCACCCCACTCTCCAAACTTCCACACCACGCCAACGTGAGGACGTTTGGGGCCACGACAGATTTAACGTGCACCAGCCCCCTTTGTACACGACGGTGTTTGGCTGGATTCGAACTCGCAACCCTTCGGTTGCTAGTTCGTTACTCTTCCAACCGGGCCACCGCGGCCCCTATGGACATAAAGGAATAACCATAAACGAAAAGGCCGATCATGTAGCCCGAATGGCTGAACTTTTCAACGTTGCTGAAGGTGTCTCGGCTGAAGACCTTATAAAATACCACAAAACTGAATATAATAATGAGATCTATAATAAATGGAAAAGATACCATAGAAGTGATCACTTTCCTCATATTAACCCTAACACTTTATGGTATGAAAATATTATTTTAAATAGAAATTATGAGACCCTTTTTCAAAATTTTCGGGCAAATACCCTGATGGTGAATTCGATCAAAAATAAAATTAAACTTTCAGACACCCCAAATTGCCTCAGATGTCGCACTTATGAAGACTTAGATCATATCCTATTCCAATGTCCAACTTTCTTCAAAGGCCGTAACAAGTTGCTAAGTACACTCTCCGCCTTAAAAATTCCACATTCTTTGAAAGAAATCTACTCCAATTTTTCGTTGACTATCTGTAATTCTATTTGCTTATTTTTAAGTTCTAATCCTCGTTTCTAATTCTTCATTCGAAATTATTCTATTTTTTCTCTAGAGGCACAAGGGCCGCGGTGGCCCGGTTGGAAGAGTAACGAACTAGCAACCGAAGGGTTGCGAGTTCGAATCCAGCCAAACACCGTCGTGTACAAAGGGGGCTGGTGCACGTTAAATCTGTCGTGGCCTCAAATGTCCTCACGTTGGCGTGGTGTGGAAGTTTGGAGAGTGGGGTGCCAGCTCAGGTGTTGCCTCGTCATCTGACCATGGTTCAAAATTACGTGGTGTTGTCCTCGGATCTTTCCCTTTGGGATTGATCCCGGACCGTCACCAATAGCCCATTGTGTTGCTCCAGTGTGACGTTAATTGAAATACAAATACAAATTTTCTCTAGAGGCACAAGGGCCGCGGTGGCCCGGTTGGAAGAGTAACGGACTAGCAACCGAAGGGTTGCGAGTTCGAATCCAGCCAAACACCGTCGTGTACAAAGGGGGCTGGTGCACGTTAAATCTGTCGTGGCCTCAAATGTCCTCACGTTGGCGTGGTGTGGAAGTTTGGAGAGTGGGGTGCCAGCTCAGGTGTTGCCTCGTCATCTGACCGTGGTTCAAAATTACGTGGTGTTGTCCTCGGATCTTTCCCTTTGGGATTGATCCCGGACCGTCACCAATAGCCCGTTGTGTTGCTCCAGTGTGACGTTAATTGAAATAAATAAATAAATAAATAAATAAATAAACTAGAGGCACAAGGCAAAGCAGCCAAGCCTCAATAATCTGCTTTTTCCCAGGGGAAAAGCATCATCATCATCATAGAGTAAATAGCTCTATGCTGTAACCATAGTTACGTGTTGCGTTTCTTCATTTTCTTGTTGGCCCTAGCTTGTGAGCTGTTTTCTTGTCTTACAGGAACGTATTTTCAATTTGCCATTTTCTGCGTTTTTAGAAAGCAATTTGTCATGTTTTCCTTTCCAAGCAAAACAAACTCTCGATTTCCACGAGAGGATTTCTCTCCACATAACCCATCTCCAAGTTGGGTTTCTTCAAGGTTTTCTCCATATAATTCGCCTCAAAGTTTTCATTCGAGAAATGCATCTTATTCTTCACCTAATGCATCTGGAAGTTTCTATTCCCCTAGGAATACATCGCAAGGATCTTATTCATTAAGTAATTCATCTCCTAGTTTCTATTCCCCTAGGAATACATCGCAAGGATTAGCATCAAGTAATTCATCTCCTAATTTCTATTCCCCTGGAGGTTCTCTAGAAGTGTGTTCAAGGAATTCATCTATGTTTTCACCTCACTCTTCTTCGTCAGTGAATGATATACCACTACAGAGAGAGTTATATTCGAAAGACTTGTCTTCCACATCTCACGTCTTCCAGAGAAACAGACCATCTTTTAATAATACCAGTAGCTACCGTCGGTCCCTTAATTCTAGTGGCAATTCCAGATCGTATTTATCTGATGTATCTAGCGGAAGTCCTTGCAACTTCAACAATCGAGATCATCGGCCCCCAAAGGTAATTATTTTAAAATTATATTTCTTTATCACTAGATCGGTAAGGTACGAAAACGTACCTTACCAATATAGGTATAAGGTGATGCTTTGCACATTCATAACGTTACTTATCTAGGGTTAACTAACGATAATCTTGGTTTAACTTAATAACTATAATCTAGGCTTAACAAACCCTAGCTAACGAACTAGGGTTTTTAATTCAATTTCATCATGAAATAAGTAAAACAGTTGACATTAATAAATCCTAGATGAATGAAATATTTTCTTACCTTCTCCATGCAATTAAATAACGCCCTTCCTATATAGAATTGAGAAAAAAATCAATGACTTAATTCGATTTGAACTTATTTTGTGCATATGCATTTATTATCTACAAATGGTTTATCCTATGAATTCCCTTGTAAAATTTGACCAATTTGCAATTGATGTAGGGTAATATTAATTTCAAAGTTATTCCAGTGTTTAAATTAGAACATTGAAGTATCCATTGGCAATGTGTAGTAATAATTACTCTTATAGGGAGTTGTGACACTTCTAAGTATAATAATCAAGCTGTAATGACATGGTTATCAAAATTATGTATGCAATCTACGAATTTTAATTTTTTAAACGTTAACTAGTTGCAGAGTGATGTTTTGAATGCTGCTTATGGCACTTGTCATGAATTTACTTTTAGAAGTTGAGGGAAAACTGCATGCTTCTGATACCACATAAAATTCTCTTGCAAAATAGTTTTACACTGGTAGACTTTTTATCTTACAGAGGAACTAAGTTTCAGATACTGTGTTGCCTTTTTGTTCAAATTATACTCTTAAACCAAATTCCCATAACAATAAAGAAGTTGTATGAATTTAAAAGTGAAAACTTTTGAAGTGAAATCTGTTTTCAAAGCAAACCCATTCTGATCTGGCTCATACACCAGAATCATAACCATATTTCTCCCAAACAAGAGATTAGATATTTGAAAAATTTTTCATAACAAAAAATGGCTACAAATTCATAATAAAAAATGACATGTCTTTCAAAACACCCTCAGATTTTTTGTAGTGTTTAATGTCTCATTTCTATTTTATTGTAACAGTAATAATAAAAGTATTCAAATTATCTAAATGCCATTTTGCTTTTTAGAAGGTAAACTGTTCGGAAAAAGGATATAATATCAGAGATTATGTTAATCCTTCCATGTTGAAAGACCCCTGGGAAGCTTTAGAAAATGAAAGCAACAAGTGAAAGTAAATGCAAGTTAAACCAGTGTTGAAATCAGATTGTACCACATCCTTAATCATGTTGAGTTTAAGAAATGTACTTAATAAGAATGAACTGCAGCTGAAAACATAGGACATCAGCTAAATTTTAAGCACATTGTTAATGCTATTCAGTAGCCTTTTCTTTTCTTATAATTTAATTCTACCTTATTTTAAGGAATGTTGTAATATTTGTAAATAAATTTTTTTGTTATCGTTAGTAAAACACGTATAATTAGATTCATTTCCTCAATTCCAGTAAATGCTTATATAATTATAAACTTTGTTTATGAGACCATGCAGTCAAGGTGCTGTTTAGTTGAAAATTATGCACTACAATGTTAATGTGATTTAGATGGAACTTATGTGAAAGAAATATTTAAAATACAGTAGAACAGAGTGGAATAGGTTTGCTATTGGATAGGTTATTGCTATCATCAAGAGAAATTGGATTTTAACCTTTAAAGAAAAAAACCTGCATATATATAAATATTGAATTTGAAAATGAAAAATAAATAAGCCTGTAACAGTCATTTTAGGGTTCAAATCAGAAGCAATTGATTTTTTAATTCGAAAATGAGTTATTGTTTTGAAGTGTAAGTAAATTAGGTTGAAAATATTCTTTTTTGTAAATACAGAAGTAGTTGTAGTAAAATGGCTTTATGAATCTCTTGTATTCTACAAACACTAAAATCTAAATGAGTTTCCCCATTCAAAATGAGATATCTGGAATACAATGTTTCCATCAAGGTATGAAAAAATTGATTTTTTTTTAAATCATAAAAATCGGATTTATTTGATTTAAATCAGATTTTTTATTTAAATTTGATTTTTATGATTTTAATTAATCCCTTGCCCGTACAAGTTTAAACTTGTCGGACATGAGACATCAAATCACAGCGTGGTTTCTAGATAGTTTTGATTTATGTTAAACATTAATATTTGTGATGAATAACATTAATGTATTAGCAAATACAGCAGGGTAAATTTCTGAAGGATTAAAACGCGATATAGGAATTAACAAAGTTATTCACATGATAGAGTAAATAGAACAGCACTACATGCATAAGCAATGTTTTTCCATCTGGTTCTCAAGTGATTTGGATTTGTTTGATTTGAACTCATAAGCGGTGGCATGAAATTTTTTTGGACCTAGATAAATAATGTTGGGGATCCTATTAACACCATATAAAGTTTTGTATAAAATTATTCAAAATTCAGACAAATTTCATAATTTTTTTCGTTGTACGAGGGGTATTCCAAAAGTAAGGGCCATTCGCTAATGAAAAGCCGTTTGCAGCACTGATCGGAGTTTCGCTCGCCCAGCACTCTCTATTGGTTCATCAGGCACCAACCAGCCAGTCTGTCGACTATTAGTGGTCATTTGTTTATATTTGGTGCAGCGTAACAATGGCATCGAAAATAAGCAATCCCGCCAGTTGTGAAGTGCTTTCAGTTATTCGTTTTCTAAATGCAAAAGGTGTTGATGCAGCTCAGATTCACCGTGAATTGAGTGAAATCTATGAATATGGTGTTATGAGTCAGGGAAAAGTGAGAGTGGTGTAAAGAATTCAAAAGGGGCCGTACAAACGTGCACGACAAAGAACGAAGTGGAAGACCCAATGTTCAGACGGATGATCTCGTCCAACAAGTGGATAAAAAAGTCCGAGCTGATCGACGCTTCACGATCAGCAGTCTTGCCGAAGAATTTCCCAATGTTTCTCGAACTACCGTGTTCAGAGTTGTTACGAAAAAGTTGGGTTATCACAAAGTTTGTGCCAGATAGGTGCCGAAAATGCTGACTGCAAAAACAAGCCTTTTTGGACTGTTATCGATGAGATGGAGATCGATTCTTTTCACATGTGGTGACTGGTGATGAAACGTGTGTTCTTATGACAATGGAGAATCAAAACAACAATCCATGCAGTGGCTTCATTCGGGTTCACCCAAACCAAAGAAGTTTAAGCAAACGTTCTCAAATCGAAAAATTATGGCCACTGTCTTTTGGGATCAAAAAGGCGTTCTCGTGGATTTCATGGAACATGGTACACAACAATCACAGCAGCTGTGTACTGTGAAACACTCGCAAAGCTCAAACGTGCCATTCTAAACCACCGGCGTGGGATGCTGTCTTCCGGAATCGCCATTCTTATTATAGGATTATACAAAACATAAAAGGAAATGAAGCTTTTCTCTATGAACAGCATAGAATAAGAGAATTAGTGTAATAACATTCTCCTAGAACATGCCAATTAAGTGGAATTTTGAGCTTGCAATTAAAAATCCATCACTTCAATTTTTAAAATAGCTTTCTGCTTCAATCCATAATCTATTTTGTTAACATACTCAGTTATCAGATGGGCGAATTAATTTTTACATTAAAAACTCCAATTCCATAAATAAAATATAGTCATGCTAGCAGTGTAAAGAATTCCTAGAGATCAATGCGTAAAATTTCCCAATTAAATTTAAATAAAAAATTAGCCAACATATTTCACAAAACAAAATGAAAATATCAAAATTCCTAATTATAAAGATTTATGTGCAAAATTGGAATGCTTTTGTGGTACTGCAGAAAACTTTTTCATTGTAACGAAGTATAATTTTTTTCATAGACTACTATACTTTGATATAGTTCTTAATTATTGGAATAAAATGACTTGTATCTTGTTCATAGTTATTTCATTTTCAATAATTACAAGCGAAATACATAAAAATTTTTTGATTTAAATCAATGATTTTTTTAATAAAAATCACTTGATTTAAATCGGCATACTCTTGTTTCTGTAAGGAGGAAATCAAGAAATTTATCTGCTTTCTTGTTCATGATCACTAGATGAATATTTTACTTTTGCAAATATTAAGAGGTTCTTATAAAACAAATATTGAACAGTGCTGATTCTTTTATAAGAAATAGCAAATTCCCTCTTGGAAGGATATCAGTTCAAGCTTATGCAACCTCTCCATGGGAAGACTCGAAATTAACCAAAAACACTTCGTGCAATGTATGAACTGCCCCCAAACTCAGTATTTGTTTTCAGTGAGCAAAAAGAAATATTTGGTCGGTTGTCATACCAACTCGTAGGAGCCTGAACCCCTTATACTCCTACATATGGGAGAGATAAATATTTCTAATGAGAAACTAAATAAGTTAAAAACGCTAACATCGAGCATGCTCCAAGAGCCTGGCCAGTTGAAAGTTTTTATGGTAGACTCAGGACCCCAAACATAAGGGATAAAATTACTAATACCATGAGTAATCTCATAAATATGCAGAGTGAATCAATCTCTTAACATCAGAAGGGGCAAAAAGTTCTAGAGGTTCTCTTGATCCTAAAATGGTTTTTGATTGATGCCTGGTCCTCCTCCAATATGATGTATAAATATTACAAATATACTGAAAATATCAGTAATTATAAAAATTAACACAAATTAAAGAGTTCTCAAATGACCTTATATATGAAACTAGTGGTGTTTTACTTCCCATCCCCAATAATTTCTAAGTTTGTACCATTGCATCCAAAAAAAATGAATACTACCATCTCTAGTAAGGAATCCAGTTATTTTCAGTTAAAAAGCCATTCTTCAGGTGTTACTGAGTAGAAGCAAATCTTTAGGCTGAATGAAGTAACATTCTGCCTAGATCAGGTTTAATATTAAACTTCAATTAAGAAATATGATTTATATCAATCTGATATTTAAACTGGCATACCCTGGTTTACACACAAATGGAACACAAAATTACTGTTTGATAAAGGTCATTATATGCTTTTAGCTTATTTTTTTACTTTTTTAATGCATTTATTGTGTGTAAGATTACAATTAAGTACAGCATTTGAAAGGAAATCTAATAATGCTAGGTGACTGGTGAAACAGAATATTTACATTTTTCTATTATTTCCCATTAGGTGTAGGAGAGCTCTGAAAACATAACTATTGTTACCACACATGTTCATTTTATTGAACAGTGCACTTATGAATACAATAGAATGAAATCAAGTTAGTAGTTTTCAAAATTTAAGAATATTCTTTTAAAGTTTTGGAATTTTATCACAATATGGCTATTCTAATATCAAAGTACTTACCTATATCTAGTGACCCACAAAAGCAATTTTGAGTTTTCCTCATCCCTAAGTATTGAACAATTTTGTTATGAAAAATTACATACTTTTGTATCATCATTACAAGTTTTCCGAGGAAATTTAAATGTTGCCAAGTCAAATGTCAATGACAAAACAAGATAATACAGGCATTGTATTATTCAAATCAATACATCACCCCTGGATATTTCATTCCTCTTAAATTTTCAAAACAAGATTCCTGATTATGTTTACTTTATTTGAATCAATAAATGCTTATCTCTTGAAACATTAGCAGTCATTATAAACTTGTAAAGTGGAAAATATTAGTATTTTTGGGATTATGTATATATGGGTGCAAAAGCTCGTTAGGAGAAGGCTGACATGTAAACGCATGAATGGTGATCGCCATAGATGTTCCTCTGCCAACTTGTTATCAATGTTATTGCTTTTGGTACCGAACGATAAACTTGGAACCTGAATCCGTGTTAAAGACTCCAATTTGTTTACTTCACCAGTCCCCTTATTTAACTAATATTCATTCAAACTAAGTGATTCAACTGCCCACAACAACTGCCTTCTTGTGGGAATGTGGCATGTGAGGATGAATCAGTGAGCCAAATATAAACAAGTACAATCCACTTTGGTTTTTCTTCCTAGAGCTTGCTTGCTATCCCCTTGAGAACCTGGCCATGCATACCAAAGTGATGAAAAATATTGTATTAACGATACAAATTTATAGAAAGTGAAAACAAAACACTTTATGAGTACATAAAATGAAGAAGTGGTACTTTTAAGATAAGGAAGGGTGATGGTTATTTATTCCTCATTCATATTCTACCCCTAATGCACTTTTCATTCATAGAAGCCTTGCATTGATATGTTGTGTTTCTCACCAGGTTGTAAAAGAACTCAATGGGCAACATATCTATTGATGAAAAACAGTTAGAATCTCTGGAAATGTTGGGTGAATGTCAACAAAGAACATCCCATGATGCTCTATCAGATTCATATCCTTCAACTGCTGGCCACTTCATATATTGGACATGCATCATCATTCCATTTTGGACTCTTGAACCATTTATTTAATTTCTGTGGTTCCATTACCTTAGAAAACTGAAGGTAAGAAAAATTAAAGAATTTTATTGCTCTAGATATAATCTAATGATCTGATGGTCAGAAATACTATGATAGTTCAAGGTATTTTATTGAATATTCATTCTTAGTACGTGATCTATGAAATATCTATGATCTCACTCAATTCATATTTTTCTGATCACCAATAAAAGGACAGATTTTTAAAGTATATGCCCCACACTATTTTGATTCCCAAAATATACTGGAGATAGCCAAATGGTCAAAATAAAATCTAAATGGTTAATGAGATAAAGTTAAGCTAAATGATTAATGAAATTAATTAATAATCAAAATAAGCTAGTAATTAAGGAGTGATATTGTGACAAGAATAGTACTTGTTAAATAAACATCTAATTAAATTTGATCGGTAGGGAAAATATTTAATATCAGTAGTATTTTGTCATAAAATATTAATTTACTCTAAAGTGTCCAATCCAAGTTTTCAGAATGGCTGCTTCTGCTTTAAATTGTTAAAACAACTATTCTCCAAAGAATTAAGAGATGGGAAAGACTCAAATGTTAACTATTATTCATTTAATCTCCTCATATCTCTTGTAAAAATAAAAAAAAAGAATAAAGGGTTCAGTCAGACTTGCATATTTTAATAGATCCTCCCTCTTCTTTTTGAAGTCTTTATGAGTATTATTTACAATCATTAACTGATAACTTTGCAAAAACATGAACATTTGATAAATATGCTGCTGATGTTCCATTTTACAAGGAAAATATAAAGAAAATAAAATTGTGTAAAAATAGGAAGCACTTTTGACAAGTTTAATGTACACTGGCAGGAAAAATTAAAGGAACTACTATAAAATGGTGTTTTATGTTAATTATATTAAGTGAAGTCCAATGAAAGGTAGTTGGTTAACTCGAGGTCAACGTTATCACGTCGTCCTCGATTCACCTTCGCTACACAGAAATATGCAAATTTTTGGGCCCGTTCTTTCAGAACATGTAGAAAGTAGTGCAAGGGGTTGCTTAAAATTCGAATGTCAAGGATTCTGCTAGTAGTTGGTAGTCGCATGTGGAAGGTGGAACATGTCGTTGCGAAGTCATTTGACGGCTTGTGAGAAATGGCATTTAATAGGAAGAATGGAAAGAGGACAGACTGACAAGATCTATAAAGACCTAAAAGTTGCCAAAATCGTCATGTCAAGGATCTGGAAATGGTTTGAAGACACTGGTGATGTATGCAGACAACCAGGTGAAGGTCGAAAACGTGCCACAAGACTCTCAGGACTGTTATTTGGCAACGATTGCTAAAAGAAATAGGCAACTGACGTCAGCCCAGATTTCAAGGGAGTTCACTGCAGCTACACGAACTTGATTATCTAGATATACTGTGAGTGACAGGCTGCATAAAAGAGGGCTGCATGCAAGGAAACCCATGATTTGTGTCCCACTAACCCGGGCTGCAAAACGCGCCCGGTTGAAGTGGTGCAGAGATCATCGTAACTAGAGTACCACGGACTGGAGCCGAGTTCTCTTCACTGATGAGTCTCGTTTTTGTTTGGAGAGTGATTCCAGACGTGTTACAATCTGGAGGGAGCAAAACACATGCAATAAGCCTGAAAACATCCATGAAAGGCATCGGTACAAAGGTGGTGGAATCATAGTATGGGTGGGCATAATTTTGAATGGCCGCACCGACCTACACATTTGTACCAGTGCAACTATGAATGCTGAAAAATACAGAGATGAGGTTCTTGATCCCTACATCAAGTTTAGGGGTGTAATTGGTAATAACTTCCTCCTAATGGATGATAATGCTCGTCCCCATTGCACTGCACTAATGACCGATTATCTTGAGGGCGAAGGAATTCAGTGGATGGAGTGGCCTGCATATTTCCGGATTTAAATCCAATAGAACATGTGTGGGACGCACTAGGACTTGAATCACTGCAGCCCCCACCTAGCACTCTTCAGGAGCTTCAAGGCGCTATTCATCATGGATACACTTTGTTACCGTAGGAACTCTTGGACAATCAAATACACAGCATGGAAAATCGCTGTAAAACTTGCATTTTGGTCAGGAGTGACCACACACCTTATTAATTTTTTCTATGTATCTCTAAAAAGTTATAACACCAACTTATCCAAACCCTATTTTATATCACATTTCCTATGTTTTTTAAATTTATTTTTTGCAAAAATAGGATATTCTGCATTTTGAAGATATGTCAGGCATGACAAAATAAAGATCTTGTGCAAGTTCCATGTTCTTAGCTGAAAATTTATTTAAGTTACATGAGTTTTTATAATTGTTCCTTTAATTTTTTCCTCCAGTGTAGTTGACAGGGAATTTCTCTTGAAGGAATGTTCAGCAAAAGAAATGTCTACTGAAAATACTAATGACTTTTCCAACTATTATGACAAATAAAAATGAATGTATGTATGAGAATTTTTAGTGATATACATGCATGATAGAACAAAGTAATAAATAGAAACTAATGTGATTGATAATTTTTTGTTCAGAATAGATTTTTCTAAGGTAGTTCAATCTTGTGTGGCTTCATATGTCATGGTCTGCATATAAAAAAGACCAAATGTTATTCTAAAAACTATTCCAAGAGTAAGTTCTGAGTTAATATGATCTATCATAATCTTGCATATTAATTTTTAAAGCAATGCTTTATTGCTTCAGGAATTTTTATCAGTTTTATGTGCCCGGAGTCATTCTATTTTTTATCGTTGTTTCAATTTATTAGTATTTTATTAGCAGAATTACCTGGCATGACTTGGATTAAATTGGTTAACTGAAAGAATGACCAAAATAGTCATTTATCTTTTGTAAAAAAATATATCATTCAAGTGTCCGGAAAATAATTTTTAACTGACATTTTTATAACTTCTGATACAAATCATATACCCATTCTTATATCCATCCATGCAATCCATTTCACATACATCGCACCCCTTGTAAGATAGAAGTACAAAAGGTGATACTAAGGTGACTACTGTAAAAGTCGATTTTGAGTTTTGGAGTGATTGTTTATGCCTCTGTTTGTTTCCTGCAAAATTGCCATAGCTCAAATCGTAAAAATGTCGAATCCACGGCAAATGGTACACTTCCAGTTTTCTTACAACTATTTTTTGACTCTTACATCAGGGATATTTCCGAATTTCATGATCATTGAAAAAACTGAGAAATTGATTTGACACAATATTCCTGACTAATTTTTAAAGCAAATACATTTTTTCTTAAAAATTCCATTTTGTGGCCAGTGAAATAGCAAAGAACATGTTTTAAAATTTAATGTCTTCAGACAATGTAATGTTGACATTCAGACAAAGCAGTTTTATTTTGAAAAACCAAAGATGAGCAACGTTGGCATGGTATGGAAGTTTGGAGAGTGGGGTGCCAGCTCAGGTGTTGCCTCGTCATCTGACCGTGGTTCAAATTACGTTGTGTTGTCCTCGGATCTTTCCCTCTGGGATTGATCCTGGACCGTCACCAATAGCCCGTTGTGTTGCTCCAGTGTGACGTTAATTGAAATACCCCCCCCCCCCCAAGATGAGCAATTTGTTGAATTTGGACTTCAAATCTACTCAGAATTTACTATAATTTTTTCCACTTCCATATTGAGAGCAGTAGCTTTCCAGACAGAATTGAAAATAAAAGTATAATTTTGAAAAACCAAAGATGATCAAATGTGTTGGATTTTGACTTCAAACCTAGTCAGAAAAGTGTATCCAAAAAGATTCAGTATAAATACTTGATAAAAACAATTTACAAATGGAAAAAATAAGTTCCAACACATAAAGTATTAGAATTTAAATTCTGTAAAATTAATGTTTGGAAAATGCTTTTCCAGAAATACTGGTAGAACATCCTGAGTTTCAACTGCAATTTACAGCTCTAGCTTTTCCGATACTGAAAGGTTATGGTTGGTTTGATTATAGTAAAGTGTATGGGTGCTCAGCTGTTGTAAAACTTGCAAAAGAATGTAGACGGGAACACTAAATAATGCATTAATTAATGTTTTATATAATGTATAAAATTTTATGAAAATATATTGAACATTTTTAATATATGATACTTGCATAAACAGGAAGACAGACTGATGTTGTGTAGTTCATTCACTAAGTTGCAGTGAGTACTCACAGTATACAAAATTTAATGAAAGTATAGCCATTTAGACATGGGCACACTCAGATGGACAAGCACAAAATATAGAAACTATCGATTTTGCTTGAGCAGTTGAAGTTGAAACAGAATGAAAATATTCACTACAAACTAATGCTCCATTTCTATTTATATAGATTCATTGTACCTAATGTTTGTTTTAGGAATATTCTTCAAGCTTTCCAAGTTGTGTACTAATTTCACCTTTTTGTGGTTCATGTTTTATCTTCCATGCCTATCAGGCATTGATTTTGATTTCCTGCAATCAAACTGTCTGCGCCCGGACAAGAATTTCACAATGCTTGTTATCATGAAGAATTGTTACATCCCTTAACAATCTTCCTTGCAGTTACTTTACTACACTTTGTACTAGTGTCTACTCCTTGGAAGTCTTGCCAAGTTGCACCTGTACTGAACTAACAGCTGCAGAACAACTCATTTACCTCAAATTTATGTAATCCATGAAAAATATAATTTGTATAAAATCTATGTCCAATACACCAAAATTATGTGGCCTGGGTTTCTTGATTCTTCAGTGAAGACAAAGATGTTTTGAATTTTATAACCCTTTCCACAAAGCACTACAAAATGAAGCTAACTTCATACACAAATTGAGGGCATATCACATTTAAAAGGTAAGTTTTCTTTCATTTCATATGAATCAATTAGATAATATATGTATGTTTTTGTTACAATCATCAAAATATTAAGTGATCATCTTTGCAAAAACAATTTCTAAGTTAATAAACAATTCAATTTTATTCTAAACTTTATATACTTATGCTAATTTGTATGTCATATTTTTTGTATACATAAATAAATTTTATTTAAAAATGAGATTGTTGTTGTGTGAACTTATTGATGGCTATAAGTAAACATTTAGTATTGCTCACTTTTAAATGATTTTGATATATCTATTCTGTGATCAGATGTTCAAATCTGATATGTGAATTTAGTTATGTATTATCTTCCATGTGCACTTATATGAACAGTTGAGAAAATATCCCATGTCAATGCAGTAACTGGGCTGCAGTTACAAATTATAGCAAGTCTGATACAGCGTTTGAGGCATTTCATCCAGTTTATTTGTGATAGAATTTCTGGAGTTTGGTAAAGCGAACATGATCAGTTTTGCAAATGATAAGAGAAGTTCTGTTTGTTTTTAGAGTGTTAAATAGCAGCCATTCTTGTATCATAATTCAATGCCATTGGGCATTTCATTTTGTTGCGTATTTAATTGCTAACATTTTACTTAAAATAAACGTTGTTTTGCACACAACAGTTTGAATAATTTTAGAATTACAATCCACAAAACCAATGTGACATTGATCTGTCGAAAGCCAGAGCAAAAGGAGATTAAGAATAGATTTAAATGATTTTGATATATCTATTTGATTAAGAATAGAACTGGAATTTGTGAAGGAATTTATCAAGTGTTGAGTCAACTGTAACAAAGAGATGATTTTGGCACCTAAACAAAATTTACAATTCCTGAATTGAATATCATGTTTTACAATCTGATCCCAGAATTCTTAACATTTATTAGACAAGATACTTGCATGGACAATAAATTACCTGAGTGTTCTTACAAGTTTTAAATATTATTCCTCCAATATTTATCTGCTTTGATTTTATTCATTCTTGTCGAAAACAGTTTACAAGAGCCATGTCGTTCGAAATAACAAACTTTTGATACATACATAATCTGAGAAGATTCAATGTCACATTCACTTTCCTGCGAATACCTTTAAATACATTGTGAAGGTGTGTTTCTCTTTCAAGGCTCATATTATTTAATTAGCCATCTTGTACGAAAAAAAGACCAGTGACAAACCAAACCTTAAAATTATATTTTGCACGTTTAAATTTAATACATTTTTCTGAAAAATGAAATGAAAGAATCAAAAATGCCAAATTTTCTTTATTTCTTGTTTTATGTTTTTTCGTAATCCACACACATACACTGTATAAAGTTATTAAACACCCCTGATTCTAACTTGGATTGGTCCATAATTTATTCAACAGCAACATGTATTGTATAAAAGGATTGTACCCATATCAAGAGAACAGTATCTTCTCTCAGAACAGTTAGGCCTGAACATGGGTAAGACAGGATTTAAACGACTTTGAATGACCAGTTCCAGTACTTTGGAAACTGCTAACATCCTTCTCTTTTCTAATGCAACTGTATCTTGAGTGTTCAGAGAATGGCAGTTGAGCCTAAAAAAATCAAGCAGCAACTGTGGACAGGATTGGGCTTGTGGATCTAAGGTTATGGGTGACTCATACGAATCGAGGTGGAAAGATCCATTCGAAGCCTAGAAATGCCATCATCCAATTTGAACCAACTAAGGACTGCTGTGTCAATCAATATGGGCCAATATTCCAGCACAACTGTTCCCAAATCTTGTAAAATATATTCCTAGAATTATGTCTGATCAGAGCTATAGAGTACCAACTTGTTAGTATTGTGTCTGATAATTAGCCAGTCAGTGTATTTCATATAATATATGTTAGCAATGTTACATTATGCAACTAATATAGCTATTGAAATAAAAATAACAATTCATATTAACCTCAAATGCAACCTCCAGATTCAATGCAAATATAAAAATTATAGTACTTAATTTAAGGTAGAAAAAGACAGGAACAGAATTCTAGGATTATGGTACGCAAAAGTAAAAGATACAAACAAATGGAAACCTGACAAAGATTTATAATTAGCATGGTTAATAAAATTCTTTAAAATGCCTATTTGGATGGCAATTAAAATGTTAACTGTAAAAGGTACAAGGTTTTTTAATGATTTAATTCCTTAATAGCAATATACTACATTAAAAATCAAATCTGAGTAGAATTGAACTTTGTTGTCCACATAAGTCAGTTACATATACATTATTTTTAGTTATGTACTATATTTCGCAGATAATTTTACACTAAATATTTCATCTACTGATGCAATGTTTTTTGGTGACATTTGTAGTGCCTTTTCCTCAAATCTTGCTCACCCTTGGCTTTTAGTACAATTTGACAACATTATCAGATATTGTGATTCTATTTAAGAAATTTTAATTAGGGTCTGCTTGTCCAATTAGATATAATTTGTTTAGAAGTTTCATTGAATCACTCATTTAAGATGCGTAATTAAGATTTTACACAAATCACTTAGTTTTAGAAGCAGGATTGTCCCTTGAAATTGTAAGCTTGAATTGTTTATATCTTTGTTAGAATCAAATTAAAAACTGTTGGAATGCAATTTAAAATCTTCATTTTTGGAGTGTAAGGTCATAATATTAAGGTTTTACTTGCCCAATCTTATGTTCCAGAAAAATGTCCCAATAATCTAAAAACTGAATTTTTAATCAAGTTTTCACTCAATTCAAACTTAGAGCAATATGAAAAGATTTATAATAATTAAAATAAATTGAGACTTAATGAATTAATTTTTATGTATTGAATCGCTTCATATAAGTAAGATGTTTGAAAGTAAAATACCTTGAAACTGTCTCTGACCGAAACTGCTCTAAACTATTATGACAAATAATCTGCAAAAGAACAAATCACATGTATAAAACTTCCACTTTTAATCTAGAATAGCGATGCAGGTAGAACTGCCACCATTATAGCAGGAGTGGAGATGATCACCTGAATCAATCCCTTTTACACAAGGGGCCTGGGAATAGACGATAAGAGATTCAGCTTTATCAGTAGTAATTCACTCACTGGACATGCACTTACGGTATTTTCATATCTGCCAACTTTTCAGGAAAACACTTGATTTTTTAAGATGGAAAAAAACTATTTTCTGGATTATTTTTTAGAAAAAATTGTGAAGTTTTGGTGCCAAGCCGTGGTATTTATGAAAGAACAATATAACGATTGCTAGATTGTTGTGTAAACCTTTGGCTCTAATTGTCAAGAAAAACCAAAATTATATATCTTATATCAATACATCAAGAGAAAGTTTAATTGCTCATTTTTGTTGCCATTTTGTGTAAAATATCGTCAAAGCAGTTACACCATGTTTGAACTACAACCAAGCATATAACAGTAGTAGAATATTTTTTTCTTGATGGTTGGCAGGTATGTATTTTATAAAGGATGTGAGAACGAAACAATATTGTAAAATAAATAAGTTTCTTAAATAAAATATTTATTTGAAACATTTTTTGGTAGATAGTTAAGTCGCACCTTTTTCTGTCAAAAATTCACCCCAAATGCACAGGTGTTCTGGCACCTGAAAATACACACATTAAAAAATTATCTTAACAAAATTAAAGTAAAAGGTGCAATGGAATAACACTGCTTCTATTACTATCATGGCTTCACTCTTCATTGCCTGTCAGCCTTCACACTGTGTTTTACACTTGTCTGGTAAATGCAACAAAGGGCAGTCCATGATTATGCATATGGAAGTACACTCATGATCGTAATACAGCTCTAATGTCTCGGACTAATCTTTGAATTCAGCTACTGCTAAAATTCTGGAGGGGGAGTATTTTGGTGAACTTAATCACCACTATAAAAATTAATCTACAATACAATGGTATACACTGCTTTCCAAAAGTTAAGCATGCGACAGTAAATTCGACATAACTGAAAAAGTTATACATTGAGTCAAAATTTCACATAAAGATAGGAAATTTGGTTATAGATTCATGACCAAAAAATTGTAAACAAAATATATTTGCAATGATTTATGTGTACAAGACATTTAATAAATTCAAAAACAAGTTTAGTAAACTGCAAACAAACAAATCTTAATATGTGATGTGACCACTCCTGACCTTCATACAAGTTCTCCAGCGATGTTCCACTTCTATTAGGTGTTCAAGGGTAATAACTGCTATTCCTCTAATAGGGCAGTTTCCAGCTCTTTGAAGGCAATTGGAGAGGATATATGGGCAGACAGCATATCCAAAAGCATCCCAAAAATTGTCGATGGGATTGAGGTCGGGTGATTATGGTAGCCACTCCATGTGTGAGCAATGCCTTCACTCTCAAGATACTCATCCACCAGATTTGTTTATGCGGACATGCATTACCCAAAGAAAGGCTGAACTGCTGCAGTGGAGTCTCATGATGGGGTCAAGGGCTTGATCATACCTTTCAGCCGTCGCAGTACCTCCTGTGAAGACGTGCGGGTCGGTGGGACAGTTCAAAGAAAAACTAGCCCATACCGTTACATTGATAGTACTAAAGGCATGGTGTTCACTGATATTACTGGGGCTTGTTCCGTGTTCCTAGTTCTCTCTAGATCCTCACATGCCTATTATCGGAATCCAGGGCAAATCTTGACTAGTCTGAATAGTACGTTGGACCATTCTGCTGCTTTCCAATTTCCATGCTCATGACACCACTTCAACTGCACTCTTCTGCCTTTGATGCTTAAAAGGGATGCAAACTTGTGGTACCTGGGCATACGGTAAGTAGTCTTAACCTCACAGTAGTGGCAGAATTGTAGTAACCATTGCTCATATAGACGCTGTCACTCGTCGATTGCCGCTTATCCAATAAAACCATATAATTATCAGAGGATGTGGTAACCCTTGGATGACCGGGAACAGGTCAGTACAAACTGACCCACTCGTTTGAAATTGTTTCCACAGGGGAGACATCACAGAGTGGTCTAGTCTTCGATTACTTCGCTTTACTGCGAGCCTTATAAAATGAATTTATAATTAGATTTCGTTGGATGCATGGTAAGTATGCAAATACTTTTTTTTACCTGAAATTTTAACCTTTTTCTGAATAAAATTTTAACGTTTAATTCCAGTGCTAATTCCTACAAGTCATTTTGATACAATTAGGATAACACATCGAATGATGCATTTCGTCATTGTGTGCAGTCATTTTATGCAAATTTATAACACAAAATCATGGTGTGAAAATACTTTCTGTAGGCACTGTACATATAAATACAAAGCCTGATTATTTAAAAAAATTATTTCTAATTTGGCACTATGAATTATCTTGAAATACTTTTCAAGGTAAACCGCTTGTAGCTCCTTGTATGAAATTGGCATGAAACAGTGGATTTTTAATATACTTCATATGCATTTAAGGATTAATGACTCAATTATGTTGTGTTCATGCTTTGCTTTTCAAGTATCATTCTTTATTGCATATATATGCATCATATTTGTTGTACATTATAATGTAATAGATTAAATTTGAATTTAGAGTACAATTATCTTTTATTTTATTTTTGATAAATTACCAGAAAATTATATTGACGTTATTTTTAAATAAATAAGTATTATTTTTACACACAAAATAGCTATTGATTTCAAAACAATAATGTGGAAAACTAATTTTATATAAAACTTTCTTTTTCTCAAGAAAATAAAATTTGGATGTTTTATTTTATCAGATAAAAAATAAATGAGAAAAAAGAACACAAATCTTTGGTACAGATTATACAAGCTTGTGAAAAATAATTAAAATCCAATTATTAATAATTTAAAATCCAAACCCTTACTTGTCCCACTTAGCTTTGTCTGACTTTTACACAAGTTCTATGCCTTAAAATCTGGTGGCAATTTTTATTTGATGCTCGAGAATACAAGAATAAGTTGCCAAACTTGGAAACCTTTATTTAGGGTAACCCTTAACTACGCCTTTTGAGTTGTGACGTTAGACTTCAAACTTTTTCTTAAAAATCTTGAAACGAGAGTTTAGTTTCCGAAAGAAACACAATTTGTTATTTATATGGAAAAAAATGTTTTTAAATCCGTTTTTCTCTATTTTTTGTTTTGTACTTTCATCCATAGCTTCAAAATCTTTCTATAGCCCGTTGTGTTGCTCCAGTGAAACGTTAATTAGTTACCATTACCATCAAAATCATTTTATTTTTTGCAAAATATTTCAAGAAAATAACATTTAGGTTTTTAATTTGAGAAATATTAAAACCAAGGTTCCTTTGTATTCACAGATGCACAATTAAGTGAAATTTCTAAAATTGGATTCTAAAATCAGCCATTTTAGTTACGAAAACAAATAAATAATTACAGAATAAAGCAAACTATTTTAAAAGAAGGACTGATAATTTTTATACGACTTTTTTAATCGCATTCAGAACATTCTCAGCTATTAATATAAATTATGTTAAATGTATTTTTCTAGCACGTAACTGTAGCTCTTCGGTGGCTTGTGATGTAACTTTCGCAACATTGCAGAAGAAGACATCCGCGATATGATGTGATCTTTAAACTTTAACTTGAAATGGCACTCAATTTTAGGTGACGCGTATAAATTGTCATCCTAATTCATCTCACTGGTTTTTGCATTATTGCATAAAATGAAGAACAAGCATATTAAATAAATACGAAATAACTGAAATATCAAAATTATTACTCACTAAGAACTAGTCATGTATTGCTGAATAAAGAATCAATGCTTCACGCATATTCTCACAATAGTGATTATCTCATGCATATCAAACCACCGGTTTGAGGATATAAACACAGAAAATCGTAATCTTAGAGCTTCAAATATAAGAAGCATATATGCTACCATAATTAATCTCACAGTGCAAACTTGCCAATATGGCGCTAGGCCTATTTCCATAAGGATCAAGATATGAAATTCAAGATGGCCGCCGCACGGTAAGTTTGTATGTGACGCACATCATTATACCTTCAACGTAGTGATATTAGTGGAACGTTTGATATGTAGATTATATCATTTATTTTCTATGTGGAAGTGGAGTGATATGCCGAGCTCAGAGGATCTGAGATCTCGGTCTTCAAATAACCGGGAATCGCCCGGTTCGAGTGTCAACAGAACTTCATCTAATCGGAAATCTAGACACAATTCTCAAGGTGGATTTCGGAAACACAAGAAATCTGTACACAAGGGCCATAAGAAAAAACATCTGAAGCAAGAAAAAGAAATTGTAGTGCCTATCAAACCCCTTGTCGAATACGATGATGTGAGTTCCGACTCTTCTTTTTTTAATGATCAACGGGATAGTTCTCTTGACAAAAGGTCCTCCCCGGAGATCCCGAAGGATATTAAACCAGAAAGAAGACGCGCTCCGAGTAAACAAGAAACTCATCCTCCATCGAAATCACGCAAGAGACGACCAAAGGATAAATACCAAAATGAAAGAAGGGATCGTAACAGAGATCGTGAAGAAAAGCAAACTCCTAAACCCGTAGAAGTTACCCACGCCAGAAAACGGGAGAGGCCTGAAAGAGAATCTTTTGGAAAAGAACGTGCTTCCAGTAGCAAGGACACCGATTATTTAAGTCATGTCCGTCAGTCAGACTATTTGTATGATTTTGACAGACCTAAAGAAAAGTCTAAGAAAAGAGTTCGTACTCCAGAAACTCCTCGTGCCTACAGAAATCGGACTCCCTCTCCTGTTAAAAGCACTCAAATGTGGGTGAACAAAAGAAGGCGATCTCCTGACATCAGGAGCAGGCTTAAGTTTGTGTCCAAAAGTCCAAGTCCTTATACTAGAAATTTCAGTGCCTGGTCTAAGAGCAGAAGTAGAAGCAGAACTCCAGTGAGGTAAGATCCTTTAAATGTGATTTCTACTCATGTTAGCATTTTTTAACATCCAACAGTCATGACGCCTTTTGTCACTAGACTGTTAATGTAACTTGTACTACATTTTGATCACACCATTCTTCTCGCAAATACCCACTATTTTTCTAAAGTGATCTATGTCAAGTGGAGATCTGTGTACATTTTGCTACTGTTACTTTGGCCCATTGTTCAATGGTAATGTTTATCTGTCTCTTGTTTTCTGTGCTTGTGAAAGCTTTATTTTCCATGTGTCCTGTAAACACTCCTATATTCTACATCACTCTGGTAATGATGTTCTAGTTACATTGCATCCTCTTTCTATTGCTTGTTTTTCATACACCTGTGTGCCATAAAACCCCAAAACAATCAACCAAATCTTCTCACCCAAATTACTGTTCTAATGAAATTTTTATGGATTTTCATTGGTGAACTTTACTTGCTAATACTATCTTTATACAATAGTTAATTGTTTTCTGCATTCACTTCGGAAGAAATATGATGTTCGAATTATTGTAAGGCTCATTTCACTTGCATGCTTGATTTCAGTGATTTTGTCTAGTGAAATTACACTAAGTCCATGATCCATTCAAATCTTGATTTCTAGTATGAGCTTATCAGTTATCGTCAAGAAACAAACATGTAAAAGGATTTTCTGGAACAAAATAAAGCACATGAGTTCTTGCAAAATAGCCCTTGTTTAGCATGTTAAGACTGCTGGTTAAGCGATTTTTATCTGACAGGTTTTGCATTCATTGAATGTTTTCACTGTATTAATTATAATGTTATTAGATATAATATATCATGTTTGTTTCCTTAACTTGCCCTTTAAGTGATTTTGACGAGGTATCTCGTCAAGATCTAGTCAATTTTGCTAATGACGAGATATCTTGACAAGACAAAACTGCCCTATTACCCCAAGGGGATGAAGATGCAAGTAGGAAAAACTGTCCTTGCCTAGAACTGGTGGTTTGGAGCAGGTTTTTGCAAAAGGCTGGCTGCTACCTGGTGGTTTATCTGTGCTGAAACACAAAGATAAACTGCCAGGAGGGTGTGTATGAGGTGTTGCCTTTGCTATCATTTTTTATGTTATTCCCTTAGTTCTTCGAGCATTAGATGTCTTACAGTCCAATTGAATAAATAACATCTTTGAATAGGGAAGGTTGAAGAACGCAATTAGGATTACATTGAATTCATTTTGAAGGGGCAATATTCACATTACACAGCAGACAAATGAAGAGTATCAGAAAATCATTTGAGGAGCCTGTAGGTAACCATACACAGTAAGGATCCAAAGCATTTAACCCTTTCGCGACGCGAAGCGCAAACGCGCGCTTATCGCTGAGGCCGGCAGTCTCTCTCGCGAGTGTCTGTCCACGGCCGGAGGGTTTTTTGCTGTTAAGCCTAAATCCATGAAATTACCGAAATATCAACGCGTTGTTTAATAATGTTCTGTAGAATATTTAAATGGCATATGCTTTATATATATTTCTATAGATACTTTATTTATTTAAGTTATTTCTTGTTTAAATATATATTTTACACATTTTATTTTTCGACGCTTCGACATTCTAACGGTAAAAAGAGAAAAAATTTACGTCTACAAGATCTAACTATCCACTAAAAACTGGACCGCAAATCGAAATACCCAACGCTGTAGCGAAAAAAAAACTTCCCCTGCTTACTGTAAACAAATACCACGTGCGAATGTAAAGAGCCGTATAATTCACGCCATTCGGAAACATTCCTTTCTCCTTCATTCCTTCCCCCTAAAAACCACGTGTATGTGAGTCATACTACTCTCATTTTGAGTAGAAGGTCAAATCTACATGTATCTGAAACCACATGGACATATAACGCCATCTTCTGGCAAAAATTTTGTTTTTAAAACGTTCCAGGACACTGGCACTAATGGGTGACGGCCGGGGGTGAACGAGAAAACGCTCTTGCACGCCGGCGTGTCGGCCGGGAAGTGAGTGCGTTTCTTGCTGGCACGTACAGGTGACAGTCGGCGCGAAAGGGTTAATACCAATGGTTCTAGGCACACACTGTGTTGTACACATTTGTGCTTATCAGTAAGGAAGGTCCATTTCCTTTTGTCTGAAACTTCCCTGTAAATCGATTTCCTCCTAAGACATGTTTTCTTAATTCTTTAATATACAAAATCTTATGTTCTACTATTTCAATGTGGATCCTCCATGTGTGCCCATATGCACTATTTACATACCTTTTCAGAGACAATTTTCCTTGTTGCCCCCTCTGGAAAACTATCTCAACTAACAATTAATTACAAGCGTAGTCCCTATAATTTTTGAATTCCACTAAATTATTTATGTAGCTGTATAATTTTAGAATTTCATAAAACTATTCGAAATATACAACTTAAAAATTGCACATTTGCATACTAGATTGCTCACTATTATTTGTAATTAATAGCAGCAAAATAATAAATAATCACTAATGAGAAGGATTAGTGGTGTGCTTTAATTTGCCTGTTATTGCCCATTCTTGCTCCCATTTTCTGTGGCTCAGTGGGTTTGCCTACTGCTAGCAACCTGCAAGTTATGTTGTAGGCGAAGCAGGTTTGATTCTTGTTGGGTTTGTTTCTTCCCTGGGTGTATTTTTCTCTCCTGTGTCAGAACTTCCTTTACTTGATGTTGTTTGTCTTGTGTTTGGCCAAATATGACCCTTGTGCCATAAAACCCAACTAACCCCTTGTTTTCCCTGGGATCAGAATTGCCCCCAAGATTCCTTTAAGCCCACAAGGGTGGTAGTGCCCACTGTGGGAAACAATGGAGTAACCCCCTTGTTATTATGTGCCTCGATACATCAAGTGTTAGGCTGTATCACTGTTTTTGTGCTCACTGCTAATGAATTTTTGGTTTGTGGAAGCAGAGGAATCTGTTTGTAGTCTGTTTCTTTGAAATTGGCAGATCAAAATTATTTGTTTCAAGCAGTGTGAAAAAATCAGATTCTTGTGATTTCAATCAAATTTTTTGAAATTTAAATCTGGTTTCTATGAATTTAATTAATTCGTTGCCCCTATGTCTTAAAACATGTCAGAATTAGACAAGCAATTCAGTGTAGTTTCTATAGTATTGATTATGTTAAAACATTTATTTACGATGGTTTAGAAAATATAACAGGACAAATGTTTGAAAAATTAAAATTATTCTTGTTGCTTTTATTCTTTCATTTGAATTCTATTTTGTGATACAAAAATCCATAATACTTAAAATACTAAATTATGGAAATAAACTTGAATAGTAAAGATAAAATTATTTTCTACCCTTTATGCTTCCCAAAAAGTAAACGGAACAGCTGCAGTATAGACCCCCCAATACATTTGGCGAGTTTTTTTTGTCGCCAACCCTCATGTTACTTGGCGACATTTTTTAACAGACAGTATTACAAAAAAATGTACATAAGTTGAATATAAGTTATTCTAATCTTTTAACAGATTTCACTGTAAATGAGGGTTTCCTGTTTAAACGGGGCTGCCAGTCGTGAACTGAACCATCAGTCGCACCCCATTCGATTTTTTTGTAAAATGGAAAACGAAATTTCAAAGCAACCATTATAGAAACCCTGGTGTTTTTTTATGTGCAAAGAAATTGCACAATCGCCATAATAAATAATGTAAATCTTGATTATATATAAAAATACAGTTATCACAGTCAATATATAAGTCTGGGTTAAATATGTCTATATATACATAGAGCGTAGGGTTGCTAGAATGGAGTGGAAAAAAGTGGGGGGGTTACCAAAAACAACAAATCGCAATTGAAGGTTGGCGACAAGAAAAAGTCGCCAAATTGATTGGGGGGGTCTATACTGCAGCTGTTCCATTAGGTCGCTTATGAGTAGTACAAAGTATATGAGTAGTACTAGACAAAGTTCTTATGACGCTTATGAGTAGTACTAGTACAAAGTTCTAGAGACCTAATCTCTTTGGGTCTCAAGATTTTTATGGTTGGGAGGGTACTGTTACCTCTCTAACATTTGGAATAAGTGTTACAAATATACCTATAATATTGATAATGATTTATTAAAAGTTGAGTTCCAAAGCACTTTTATATGAAGGAAGTGGTATTTTACTTCTAAGTTGGTGCCATTGCATTCCAATCAATACTTTTTACCCCTAGTGTCCTGAAAGTAAGGTAGCCAGTTATTTTCAGTCAAAAAAGATTGTTCTTCAGATTCTTAGTGGAAATGAATTTTTACTTATATGTATGAAATAACATGTACAGCTTTTGCCATAAAGACTTGTGGCATCGCTTTTGGTGCATTTTTGGCATGCTTTTTATGGTGCCAAGGAGGAATTTCTTATAAAAACCATTTTAGGCTTAGCGGAAAATAATTAAAAAATTGATTAAAAGAATTTTTAAAATAGAAAAAATCTACAACTGATTATTCTTACTACTACTCAGTTTGTATTTCCTTGAATGAAAATTATCTTTACTTTTTCTGAAATATTAAAGTTTATCGAAGTTAAATAACTAATTAGTTTAAGGAAGGCCTTTTAATGTGAATATTATAAAAGATCATATTTATACTAGCAAGCTTGAGTTGTTTAGGCATTGTAAAGTAAAAAAATATAACATTTTACAAAAATTAATGGATCAAATAATTGCAAGGTTGACCATAATCAAACACTAAAAGGAACACAAGAAAAAATCTTAATTAACCTCTATATTCAAAGCGCCTCCTAAAGTCGACCTTTCTGCTTGGTCACAAAAATGTTAATAAAGATTGCACAGTTGAAGGGAACAGAGTGTGTTGTCAGTAGCAAAGGGTTCCTGATCTCTCTCTAGATGCGAAATTAAGAATATTTTTTACCATGCCCTTTTCAATTTTATTTCATTCAAATGACCAAATGTCACTATAAATTGCAGGTTAAATGAAAGGAAGCAGTCTAAGGTCTGATCTTGATTTGTGAATAAGCAATTGACTTTAAATAGATAGGCCAGCTCTTTTTATGTACAACATTGAAAATCATGCATCCCAAACTTTGGGTTGTGGATGTGAAATTTTCTTCAAAATCTTTCTTTGAAAATATCCTTGGTTTCTTGTCCCACTTATTTTTCATCTTGAAAACATCTGGGATTTTCTTATTTTAACCTCTTTTGGTTTTCAAAATAAGATAAAGGTAAACTGATATTTCAGCAATTCTGCAACAATTCTTTTGCTTTGATTTTCATTTATTAGATAAAGTTGAAAAAAATGCAATGATTAGCATGATCTGCCTTTTTCATATGCTGATTTTAAACCCATTATCAAGAAACTTTCATAAAGGCTGGCAAGGGATAATTGCAATATGCAGATCAAAAACATGATATTCAACTTATGTCATTGCCTGTTGCACAGCTTTGTTTCAACATGTTTGCATATCAGGCATACCCGTCTTACTCAGACATTACTGTTGGGTGAGATTGCCCCATGCTCAACTTGTAATATTCTCTTTTCTATCTTTCATATTTTAATTGTGTTTAGCTTTTATCAGCGGATATTTTAACAATTCAATCATGCAATATTTGTGTGGTTTACTTGCCATTGGATTCTTAACACTACGAGTACATAGTGTTTTAATAGATCATGTCTTATTACTGTTATTATTCTTACAGCTTTGTTTATGAATGTTTTACATCATTTCAGTGTTATTTATACTAGTTTCCATGACTTTTAGGTCAAAGTCTTGTGTTAGGCACAGTTTGTCCGTGTTGGACCTTATGAGTTATCATGTGCTGGTTAGATGTCAAAGTTATTACTTCTGACTGTAATGTAAGAATGTTTACTGTAGCCAGTGCTCAGGCTAGCAGGGTAATAAATTAGGAATAGAGTCGGGTCAATGGCAACTAAATGTTTTCCTTCAGTTGGTCAAAATGTTTTACACCTAATTCTGTTTTTGCATGAACCTTTTTTACACGAATTCAAAATAAATATTTCAATCTCTTTTTACACGAGTCATTTTGATTTAACACGAGCAGTCCAATCCAATTTCTACAATTTTTTTTGCCTAAATTCTAAAAAAACAAAATTTTATTTGTGGCGTAGTAGATCATTTCTATTTTCTATATGTATAACAGTTAGTGTGTGTGTTTTGAAACGCGTGCTTTACTCTAGATACATTACATAACACTTTTATTATTGAATTTGGTGCACATCTACCGTCTTCGTGCATTGTATCTTTGGAAGACATTTAGTATGTAGCTCTATATCAAAGTGAAAGAATCTATAGTGAAATATGTGCACATATAAATTTATAAATTTTGCCGAAAGTCAATAAATTGTAAGTTTACAAATTTTTCATACCTTTATTTATTAATTTTAATTTGAGATATTTTTCGGTAGCCCTTATATAATGTCACATAATTCACCCATTACCAAAATGAAAAGGAAAGCGATTTCTTTGGAACTTGAAATTCAAATTTTAGATCGTCTTACAACTGGACAAGGTGCTACGTCTGTAGGAAAGCATTTTGGTGTACATGAAACTACCATAAGAACAATTAAGAAAAATGAAGCTGCAATTAGGAAGTCGGTATGTTCTGGAACAAAAGCAAGTGTTAATTCACCATCATATACAAGAGATATTGTCAATGAAAAGATGGAAAAGGCTCTAATAATATGGATAGAAGATAAGTAAAAAAGCCAGTAGATGGAAATGCCATCAAGCAAACAGCACTAAGAATTTAGACAGATTAAAGGAAAGGAGCCAAGCACTTCATCTCAGTTAAACAGAAAGTATGATTTTTCTGCAAGTACAGGTTGGATGACAGGGTTTCTTAAAAGGTATGCTCTTCATAATATAAAAATTAAAGGTGAAACTGCATCTGCAGATGAATCGGCTGCTAAAGTATTCCCGCAGGAACTTGCTGAAATTATTAAAGATGGAGGATACACTCCTGATCAAGTGTGGAATGCAGATGAAAGTAGTCTCTTCTGGAAACAAATGCCCAACAGAACATACGTAGCCAAATCGCAGAAAACTGCTGGTGGTTTTAAAGTAGCTAAGGATCGTGTGACCTTATTATTTTGCCCCAACGCTTCAACAGATCGTATGTTGAAACCACTGCTAGTAAATGGAGCCCTAAACCCATGTTCGATGAAAGGTGTAGATATCAATAAACTGCCTGTTCACTGGATGGCAAACAAGAAGGCCTGGGTGACCACTGCTATCTTTACAGAATGGTTTAACAAATGTTTTGTCCCAGAAGTCAGACGTTACATGAATGTGAAAGGTCTCGAATTTAAAGTTCTTCTGATTCTTGACAATGCACCCGGCCATCCTGTCTTGGAACACCCAAACATACAAATTTTATTTCTGCCACCTAATACTACATCGTTGATACAACCGCTAGACCAAGGTATAATTGCGACATTTAAAACATACTACGTAAAACAAACATTCCAACACGTTTCGGACAAACTGAATGATGAAACACTAACAGTCATTGATGTGTGGAAGAAATTCTCAGTTATGGATTGTATCAATCAAGTTGGATTAGTGTTAACTGAATTAAAACCAGCAATTTTGAATGCGTGATGGAAAGCGGTTTGGCCACAATGTGTAAAAAGCAAAGATCCCTAATACGACCGAATTTCCCAACATCATTACAATGGCACACACAATTGGTGGAGAAGGATTCGATGATCTATCATTTGAAGATATTGATGAATTATTAGTCGATAAAGCCTTAAGCGAAGATGAAATATTAGAGGTTGTCCTTGAGACTCCTAATCCCACAGAACGTAGTGATAATGAAAAAATTATCCTGTTCTAAATGCGAATTTAATAAAAGAAGGTCTGCAACTGGCCAAAAAATTGGGTAATCATTTTGTCAAACATGACCCTAATGAGGAACACACTGGGAAGTTTCAACGTGAACTGAAGTTATTGACAGCCTCTTACAGAGAATTATATGACGGCTTAACCAAAACATGAACACAACGGTTAATAACTGAATTCGTTTGTAAAACCAGTGAAACATCAGAACCAGAGGAAACTCGTGCTGATTTTGCTCAAGAGATCACAGAAAGAATTTCATTAATAGAGGTAGAAGACGATCTCCGCAACATTTCTAGTGATAGCAGTCGTATGCAAACGTATGCTCCGTTTATTGTCAGAAAGTGAAAATGAATAAAAAAAATTTATGTGTAAAATAGATTTTTTTGTTCATGAAGAATTTTTTTCATTTTCATTACATATTATTACATGTGTATTTTGTTGAAATAAAATAAGCTTAAAACAAATATTTTCATATGGTTTTTAAAATTATTTTTACTGATTTTTTAGATCTGGAACCAATCTTTTCTTCCATAGATACAATGTCTTTTTTTACACGTATTCTTCAGGAACGTATCTATCGTGTAGAAACAGAATTAGGTGTACTTGGGTACAATTACATTTTTTTTGTGGATGTGTTTAAATGCACATTTAATGGCCTAGACTTTGCACCTATTTAAAGAAAGCACAGGTTGTAAGAATAAACGATTGATTGGTCAGTGTTTGTTTCAAATAAGTGAAAAATTCAGAATTAAATGTCAAGAATGACTACTGGTCATTTTTGAAAATGAATAGCAATGAAAGCACTTAGCCTTTCTTTTATTATTTACTTACGACTTTTTCCATTCACAAAATTAGCTGCTCTGCAATGTGATTCATTTTCACTTGCTCTCACATTATATCTAGTAAAGGCAGTTAGAAGGTACAATTTGGTATTGCCCACAAAATCAGTCTTGCGTATCAACAAGAATTTTCAACCAATGTGTGTATGTTTCCTTCTAGAAAAATTATTAGTTAGTGAAGTATGGGATTCTTCAGCATCTGTTTTTGTCTTGATATTTTATCTTATCAATATGAATCAAATATTTGTTCATATTGATAAGATAAAATTTTATGACTGTTAAATTCAAATTCCTCAAAAATATTTCACATTAGGGTGTTTTCATGTTAAAAATTCAAAAACCATATACTTATTACTCAACATGTTAAAGCTATCTATCTATAATTCCCCTAGCTGCCAAAAGAGTTCTCACTTGATGAAATTGATTCAACAAAATATTGTCTGTTCATATTTGGTATTACAGCTGCAACATCATTTCTCAATTCATGTATTTTACAGGAACTGAGGGCATTGCGATAGCTCTCCGGTTCTTGAATTAGAGATTACTTATACTTAAAAGAAATATTCAGTCAACATTGAGTTAAAAAAGGCTGCAATGGTTCATCCTCATGCTTATTTTGTGTCCAATGACTTTGGGGTAATAGCAATAAATGGAATTCTTACTCTTGTAAATCATTCTTGAACTTTCTCTGCAGGTTCGATTCCTCCCTGGGTAAATACACCCTCTTCTGTGTCAGTAAAACTTTCGTTGTGTGCATATATCCATTACTTGATATTGTAGTATGTCTTGTCTGTCGCAGCTTGGCCAAATAAGACCTTTGCATAGGAAAGACCCAACTATGCATTTTCTTGTTAAAAATGTCTTCTGCAGGGTACATAGTCGTTATTAAGGGATGCACTGGCATGTCATGATCTGTTAGATGACAGCTGGGTCATTCCATGCAGAATGAGTAAATGGGGGGGGGGAGGGCTGTGGCTGACATATCACTGATTTCAGTTGAAGAAAATCAGTTTTTAAGTAGGTCACTTCATTGTTGATTTGGGGTTTCATTGTTTTCATTTCATCGTTGTCATTTGAAACAAGTACTATGCATAGAATGGGAAGGAAATCCTATGATTGGCTATAATAAACTTTGCCAATTATAACGAGAATTCTATCAAAATCGATTATTTTCCATTTTCACTTAAATATGATGTTTAAAATTGCTGTTTCCAAATTGATAAAAAGAAAATTCTTCATAAATTACAAAAATATGAAATATTGTTGTCTATGTTAAGTAGTTGGAAAGAGATCTTCAAACATGCAACATCAAGTGATATCACCACTAACTGCTCTTCAAAGTTGAAAGTCCTTAAAATGCCTGAAACTTACAAAATATTTAATTTTGAGCCAGACTGTTTTAGATATAGTTATTTATGCACAAACTTAACCCCTGTAGCAAATTTCATGAAAATCTGTCACCAACAGCCACAAGTTTTTCTGATTTTTGCTCATTTCACATGGAATGGCCCAGCTGTTCGATCTTCAGGGGTAATGAGTCCAGGTGTTCCCAAGATAATAGTGCCCAGGCCAATAGATTCCAGCTACCTGGATTTGATCTTGAGTACATGCATCCTTGTGAAAAGGCTTTAGTTTAATGTCACAACCCAAGCTCTTGTCCTCATGTTCTATGAGGAAATAGGGTTTGTCATCATCAGACCATCTTCCATTGTCTGTGGTCCAATTGTAATGATTACAATATGATTATGTGACTACTGGATGCATGTATAATAAATTACGAGCACAAATGGATCTATATCTATGGAGACACTTATCCAAGAAGGTACAATGAATTCTGTTTGAACACATTGGGCCTTTCACTACAATTGAAATTATAGATAATGTCAACTCGATCAATGTTGGTGCAGATAAGACAAGATAGCCTGAAAAATTTAAAATAAGGTAATAGAGTAGTGAAATTAAATATATATTTCAACTGAGCAATATAGTCAGACATGTGTAAAGAAGTATTAGTTTAGCACTAAGTTGTACTAAATGTTTCCTGCTCCAAGTTTCTCCAATAAACATATTTTGGTACCATTTTTCAGAAATACTACCAAATGCATATTGCCAACTGTGGGTTGCATTCTTAAGTATTTATTCGGGTGCAATTTTTTCTTCTGCAGTTTTAAGAAGGCTGCCACAAGCAATTTCTAGTTTTCAACCTTGCCAACTGGCATCTTTTCATAGTAAAAATGTCTCCAAAGATTCAATCTAAGGAGTTTTCGTGACAAATTTTTCCTGAAAAATCACCCACTTATGCAGCTTTATTTGTGTGCATTTGACAACCATTTTGCTATAAACATATTGCATATGGCAAATTGTGGTAGCAGTACCAAATTGACACTGCAAACAATCTTACAACAGCACCAAATAGAAGGGTTAGGTTCTGAAGAGACTTGTAGTTATGACTAATTTGAAACTTTATATTATTTTCCAATCTAAATTTTTTAACAAAGATTTTCTTTTTGAAACAAAGTTTTGAACATCTTTCTATTATTTTGTAGAAAGTTGTGCCAGACCTGTTTTATTCTTAAATTTTATTTGTATAAAGTCTGGAAGCAGTGTTTTCAGTGAAAATCATCGGTATGGATAGTGGGGTGTATCTTGACTTTTGGGTTATTTTAATTTATTAAAATATGCATTTAACAAGGTACTAATATTTATTGTGAATTATTTCTTATTTTCTAGATATCTTTCAATTAAGTATTTCTTTAGCTGTTCATGATTCTATCTTTCTTACTTTTCTGTGATAATTATTTTAAAAATTACTATGGCTTTCATTCTTAAGATTTCCAAAATGCGTACTAGCTATTGCAAATTATTGAAGTGTGGGTGATTGAATTAATTAAAATTATCAAAATGGAAATTTGTTGTGTTCATTCATATTAAAGAGGATTAGGTAACTAAATTCATGGCATTAGGCAAAGCATTTAGGTACTTGCGTATTAACCGCATGCCATTGGCGAATATCAGCCAAGTTTTGTTTCTACTTACATATTAACTGCATGCCATTGGCGAATATCAGCCAAGTTTTGTTTCGGGCAGAAAATATTTAGCAATTGCCCTTAGGGGGTCGGAAAAAATGGTCGATCCATCTTTAATGTTTTTTATTTCGTTCATTAATGTGGTAGCACTACAATCGGGGACCATAACAAGAAATGTTTCTCTTGTTTCGCAACAAATGCCCCCAAATATCCATTGGGATGGGAATATCTTCCAGCATTATTTCATAACGATCAAGCGTTACTTAAAAATTTACTTCGACGTAAAAATAGAGAAAATAGAACACGAGTATCTAATGCAACTACACACTGAACATTGAACTGTGGTTATAAAAAAAGTTTTGCAAACCAATCAGAATCAATAAAATTGTATTTATGGTTCACTTGGCAGTGAATATAACCAAATTGTTCCAGTTCTTCCGTCTTATACCCCTTCCAACAGATTTGGCGATTAATCGCTGGCATGCGGTTAATACGCAAGTACCAGCATTTAATATCAGTAGTATATAAAGCTTCAGAAATATGCTTTTAAAGCTCCTCCGAATTGTCAAAATGCTTGCTCTCTTAATTGTTACTTTTGCTCCAAATTGCCAAAGTAACTGCTCCAAAAGGTGCACCAAATCATACCTTAGCAGATAACATTCCTGTTATATGGAAAAGAACATGAATTCTTTGATGAAGTTCTGTTGGAACTGACAGAATATTGAGCAAAAGAAAGTTTCTTTGAGAAACCGTGTTCTGAAACCTGCAGGAAAAATTTATGCTGTTTCATGGTGGAAAGGTACTTGCTTTCGATCCACTCTATCAAAGGTAGCTCTCAAGATCATGACGATGTCAGCCATTTCTGCAGCTTCTGAACTGTTTCAGTGCTTATGGCTGGGTATGTTGATTTAAATCAAGTGATTTTTATTGAAAAATCATTATTTAAATTAAACTTTATAATATATTTCTTTTTTTAAAGTTTAATAATTATATGAAATAACTTGGGACATAATGCATGTTATTTTATACTAATAAGTTAAAAAATTTGCTTCTACTCAGTAACACCTGAAGAAGGGCCTTTTTAAAATTGGGGGAAAAAACTGATTTCCCTACTTTAAAAACACTAATGATAATATTGATTGGGATGCAGTGGCACGAATTTGGAGAAATTATTGGGGATCTAATTAAACCATGACTTGCATATTTTGACATACTGAAATTATTGGGGCTTAACTAAAACACCACTTGCTTTTTATATTTATAAAGAGTTTTTGGTTAATTTTAACCTACTCTTCGTAATGGAAAGGTTTGATAGGCTTGAACTAGTTTTCTTTCAAAAGCGAATTTGCTTTTTGCTGAAGGAACAAGCACTGTTTAACATTTGTTTTCAGTATGCTTCAAATAGAGTTGGGCACCCCTCACTTCCTAACCTATTTAATGAATCTCCAGATGAAAATTAATTGAGCTTAAATAGAAAGAACCTTGTAATAGGGACAAAAGGAAAATATTAATCTAGTATAATATCTAAATGAAAATTTGGGAGGAAGTAAATAAGTTTTTTATTTCTTTGTGAAAACATTGCATCTCAGATGTCCTTTGAAATGGGAGAACTTGCTTAGAATTTAGTGTTTGTATAGAAGATAAAAAAGTCATTCGTAAAGCCATCTTACACACAGATACTGTATTTGTAGAAAGAATATGTTCCACTTCAGTTTAATTAGTTTTTATACTTGAAACAAGTGATGTAACAAAAAGGCCTGGAATGGAAAATCAAATTTTGCCACCACCTCCCTGTGGTTATCTGGAAAGAATAATGTGTAAAAAGAGTTTTAGTAAAAGTCCCCTGAAATTAGCAGTTACTTACCAATAATTTCCGAATTTTGAGTACTGTTTTTAGATAGTAGTACAGTAGGGTGATCCTCATAAGCCCCAAAACTTTATTTTTTTACTTCTCTTCATTGATATTGTGCTCTTTGATGAGAAGGCAGTCGACCTTGAGTCTGTTTATTTTTGAAAAGGCATGGTACTTTGTTAGGAGAAGGCTGCCATATGCAAAAGCTTGAATGCCGATCACTGGTAATTTTCTCCTGACAACGCATTATCACTACTGATGCTTTTGGCACTAAATGAACGTAGAAATTAGAATTTGCTCTAAAGACACCACTTGTGAAATTCATTTGTTTACCTTACTACCAGTCTCCTAATTTAACTAGTGGACTGATTCAAAACCACGTGACTGAAATTCTAACTCCTGGGAGCTGGACTTACCTCTTACATTTTTAGTCCCATTGCATTTAAAATTTGAAGTAGGTGATCTCTGAAGTAAAGAAATTCCTAAACTGTTAAAAGCAGAATCTATTATGAATTTTGTGTTATGACATGTCATGAGAAAAAGTGTCTTGACTATATTCTGCTCCAAGCCCATAGGCTCTGCCGATACTGTATATCAGAATTTTGTTTTATCAAAATGGGCATTGCAGTATCACAAAAGCATTCTAATTTTGCACATAAATCTTTATATGGCAATTTTAAGTTTCGTTTTGTTTTGTGTAATATATTGGTTAATTTTTATTTCAATTTATTGGGAAATTTTATGCGCATTGATCCCTTACAATTTTTAAAACTGCTAGAATAACTATTCAATATTTATGGAATTGAAATTTGGAATGTAAACGTTAATTCACTCATCTGATAATTGAGTGAGTATGTCGAGAAAAGATTATGGGTTAAAGCAAGAAGCTATTGGAATTGATAAATTTTTCAAGGATCAAAATTCCACTGAACTGGCATTATCTGAGGATGCTATTACACTTGTTCTATGCTGTTCACCCATTTTTTTGGTTTATATATAAACCCTTTTTCTGTGCTTCGAATATACCTATGAAATACTTGTCAATGCTCAAAGAATTTGAAAAATAGACACATTTTATTTCAAATTTATGTATTGTCATATCTCATTTTTACTGTTAACTTACAAAAATTAAAATTTTTTCACCATTAAATTATTTTTGCAAGCTAAAAATTAATGAGAAGTAGGAATTAAGGTTGCAAATTCCTTTTATATTCTATTGGTGACATGATTTTTTCTCATAAGCAAGTTTGGAACCAATTAGTCATTTGATATTAAAATAATTGAAATTTAAAACATTTAATTCATATATCTATATAAATAAATGTAATGTTCGTTTTTTTCTAACGCAAAATCTCCCAAACTTTTTCACTGATTGCCTTGCAATTTTGCCACAACGTTGCATTTGAATACGCGCATGTTTTAGTCTACTTAGCTATATACATAATAAATAATCTATATAAATAAAAATGTAATGTTTGTTTGTTCCTAACACAAAATCTCCCAAACTTTTTCACCGATTGCCTTGAAATTTTGCCACAACGTTGCATTCGAATACGCGCATGTTTTGGTCTACTTAGCTATATAAATAAAAATGTAACTCCAGGAGGAACTGGTAAAACGTTCCTAATTAAATTGATTCTGGCCGTAAAACTGCAAAAAAAGACAACCCTAATGTACAGACTTTATTGAAGGGGTTGTTAGTACCAAAGTTCGGACCTGGTAAAATTCCTCTTGAGAGAACCATCAGTTCAAGTATACCCAACATTTCCATTGGGGAAAGTATAAAAATTAGCTGAAAATGCTTCGTGCCATGAACCAGCCTTATGTGTATAAAACTCTTCCTCTGCTGATAAACAGATTTGTGAGGGACACTTGTTTTCAGTAAGCAAAGAGAGAAATATTTGTTGGTCAGTTGTCATAGTTATCCAAAAAGTCACCATCTAATAGGGCTCGAACCCTTTGCGTTCCCCCTAAATAGGAGAGGCAAATATTTCATGAGAAACCAAATAAGTTTAATTAACACCAATATGCCCTTGGAGCTTGACACCCTTGAAACCCTTTAAAATTTTTGTGGTTGGGCTCAGGTCCTTCAAACATGAGGAATAAATATTCCTTGGTGATTCAATCTAGTTAGATCACTTTAATAGAAGGGATGCAAAGTTCAAGGGACCCAAACTCCTTGTCCTAATATTTTTACAGTTGGGACCGAGCTCCCTTGTGACATGAGGATTACAAATATGCTGATATAGGTTTTTATATTTCTTAGGATGTAAACAAAATACAGTTCCAAAACACTTGTACATGAGGCAAGTAGTGCTTTATTATGGAGCGCCATTAATTTCTCCAAATTGGTGCTACTGAATCCAAATCCAGTTAAATAGTCATTCTTGTTGGGGTAGTAGTTTGAGTAGTAGCAAATGTCTACTTATTTGTATCATGTATTCTGTTCCAGGCTATTTCATTTTCAGTGATATCATTAAACTTTAACAAGAAAAAAAGGCAATTTTATGTTTGATTTAAATCGGCATATCTTGCTCAAAACTATCTGATTATTGGTCTCATTGGTGTTGAAACATCCAACTCTCCATGTCTTGGTTAAACATTGGTAGCTGTGCTTAGGTTAAATGTCAGATACAGAAATAAACACATTCTGACTTGCTTACTTATCCTGATCTTCTAATGATTCACGTTTCCTTCCAGCCACTTTCTGTTTGACCCATTACTTAATTGCATATTGCTGCTATGTTAACCACTTTTCTGTAAGTAGGCCTGTGTAATGGGAAAGATTTCTGGTTAAAACATCAATTTTATTAAAATTTTATTTGAAAGCAATAATTTTCATGATATAATTATCTAAATGTATCCTTCAATTTGTTTAGAACTGCAACTAAGTCTTCGTAGTGTGTCATTTTCAATATATACAGTATGCCAGGGTTCAAACATTTCTTTAATCCTTTGAGGGATGCACACACATCTGCTCTGCAACCTGCATGACTTCCTACTGACTTTGACCTTCAATACCAGTTTCCCTAAATCTTTGGCTCAATGTTCACTTTCAAAGGCAATTTTTTTTTAGCCTCTGGGAAACTATTTTAATAAATTTAAAGTAGCTATGCCTGTAAGTTTTTAATTTTGTCAAAATATTTATGTATCTGTAATTTTAGAACTTTCAAATGCTAATTTGGAAATAACAAGTAGGAACTGAAATTGTGAAGTTAACATTGGTAATATTTTGTTTGTGAGCAACTGAGTAATGCCATTCTTCAAAGATTAATATTATATTGTCTACATTTCTTTGATTCAAACATGGGTTTATTTGTTAAATATTTATTAAGAATTTCTGTTACAAAAAAAAATATTTTCTTGGAAACCTAATATCTTTCATTATCAACACAGGCCGTGAATAATGGTAGGCGTTTCACTAGACGTGCAAAAACTGATAGCTGCTCTGAAACAGTAGTGAGTCTTCTCACCTATTTACAGTATTGTTTAAAAAACTTGATATATATAGAGAGAACATGCAGGTTCACGTGCTGTTGCACTTGTAAGAATCTGCAAAAGTTCAAAGTACGTGCAGACACATACATGCTTGTTACAACATGTGAATTCTTGCGACAATGCATCTCTAGTGAGTGTATGTGTGGTCAAATGGATAGGTGTTTGCTTAAAAGATTTAAAGGCAACAATTTTTTAGCATCTTATTGCCCTCTCTTGCTCCTTAATACTCCTATTTTCCCTTTGGGCAGGATTGTCCCTCGAGATTCCTTTTAAGCACACACTTTAAGAAACTTCTAGACCAATGAAATATTCTTGAACTCTTCCAACCAGGGTATGAAGATTTAAATCACCTTGATTTAAATCAAAATTTTAAATTTTATTCTCCTTTTTGTATTATGTTAAATAATGAAAATGAAATAACTATGAACAAGATAAATGCTATTTTATATTCGAATAAATTGTATGTTATTTTATTCATATAAGTTAAGAACTCTTTGCTCGTACTCAGTTCACCCCAAAAATTGTACTGAAAATCATCCTTCCCTTGAAGACACTAAATAACCTTTTTTGATTGGGATCATAATTCCGGACAATTATGTATTTCCCTCTTGGGCCATTGACCAACAGGTGTCACTCACAAGCCTGTTCATCAGTGTGGGTTTTGTTTTAAACATTCTATGTGACTAAATCCAATGGGCAATTTTGAACCATTATTCATATGATGGGTGAAGGTGTTCAAAATACATTCACTCAAATTATTAATGTTGTGGCAACTTGTTATTCTTTATTAAGATTTAGTTATTTATTTAGTAGTAGTATTTTAGTATAGTTATTTATTTAGTGTGGTCACAAAAAAATACTTATAAGACACAATGTGTAAAGGTTTTCTGCAGCATCACAAAAACATTCCAATTTTGCATAAATCTTTATAATGGCAGTTTTCATATTTTTTATTTTGTTTTGTGTTTTGGTGATTAATTTTTATTTAAATTTTTGGGGAAATTTTATGCATTGATCCCTTGGAATTCTATATACACTTAGTGTAAATATTCTGTATTTATGGAATAGAAATTTAGGGAATAGAGTTAATTCACTCATCTGATGATTGAGTATGTTGAGAAAGTAGATTTTGGATTGAAGCTGAAAGCTATATGATGGTTGCAATGATTTTTTACTGAAACCAGTCAAAACTAAAATGTTAAAAACTCAAAAAATTCTCTAAAAATTAAAAATACCGAAAAATAACAAAAGATAACCTAAGAACTGCTCACCTTGAAATAGGAGATTGGAAACTGAACTTCAATCTTTTCAGATGTTGTCTACGTCGAGTTGATGAAGAGATAACATTCAACAAAATCAGGGTTCTGGTTGTGACTATTTTTAGGTGAAATCTCTCCGAGGACTTGTAAGATATTTTAGATTTTGAGAAAAGTAGTTGTTCATTTTAAAAGATCCGAGTATAAACTACCATTTTTATAGTCTTGTCATTTACGGAGACTGGTTATGAAAATAAAGAGATTTTTCTACAGATCACTCCTTTTCAGTGTGTGAAAAGAGTAAAATTCAATTCAGTTTTGGTCCAACTTACTAATATGCATCCCACAGTAATCATTAATGTGTAAGAATTAATCTGAATGTTGATTTATATATATTGATTGTAACTGTTTCAGTATTGAGTATGCATTACTGATGCATGCGTTTTTCTTTTATGTTCTGTTTTAAAACTGAATTTCTTTTATTATAGCAGTTGGAACAAAAGGGCTCACACTCCCAGTCGTAGTTTCAGCAGAAGCCCTGTGCGCTATAGGAATCGCAATCAACGCTCAATATCTAGGACTAGTACAAAATCTAGGTCACGATCCAGCTCTCCACACAGAAAACACTCAAAAAGAAGGAAAAGAAGTCCAAGTTTATCAAAATATGCTTCTAGTTTAGCTTCAGAACTCTGCAAACACAGAAGAGCTAATAAATTAAAACATAGAGAGATTATTAGGCCAGAAACTAAGGCAAAAGAGCCTGAAACCAATCCTGAAAATGGAAATGTGTGTCCATCTAGTGCTGCTGCAGAACTGTCTGATAATTCATTGTCATCCAATGCATTCAATTCCCAAGAAAATCTTCCACCTATTGACACTGATATGGTTCTTGATGAATCCAATCAGTTGGGTGAAGAGTCAAGTGTCTTATCTAATAGTCAAACTGATCTGACTGATCCTTCGATTGGTCTAGAAGCTAATGTTGAATGTGCTCCTGAACAACCAAGCATTCCTAAATCACCGGAACCGTCTCCTAAAATTGAAAATCCAATTCCACCTACTCCTGCAGAAACGAAATCATATCCTCCATTACCACTTCCACCTGTTGATCCAGAGGATGAGAATTTAGATGATGAGGAGGAAGATGTTGATATTTCCCTTCCTGCTTCTCCAGTAGTAGAAAAAAAACCAATTACTCCTCCAAAGAAAGGTATCAAAGATCTTCCATTACCTCCTGGCATCAAGGAAGAAGATATTATGTCTCCTGATGCAGAGCAAGACAAGTCTCCTACTGATGTAGAAAATCCTGAGCCATCAGCGACCTTTCAAACATCACATCAACAACTGTAAGTAAACTTATTTTGAATTCACATGTTTTTATCGATTGGGTCAAATTTTATTTTAAGATAAAAATAATTGGTGCTTTGGAAATTATAAGAAGTAATTTAAGACATTTTAGTACCTACACCACAGGGCCACAACAGGTAAAGCACACAAAATGAATTCCAAATTCTGAAGTGCAACCCTTGTGAATTCAATCTTCAGTGCTTGCCTGGGTTTTTTTATTAGTTTCTCAGATATCTCAAATTTTCTTGAGGAAAGTATAAGGTTTTTGCTGATGGAATTCACCAGAACTGCATTTCAAAACTTGTGTTTGATGAAACGTCTTTTATAAATCATGAAGGTATTCCGGCCCCATTTTTCTAAGTAAAATCTGATTTTACACTGTTTACGGGGAAAGTGCAAACCCACATAAAGGTTATTACTGTTATAACAATATCTAAGGTATGCGTTTCATTTCTTGAGGGTGGTTGTAACTGAAACTTCGTCCAAGTTACTCTGCCGTTGTGGCTCAGTGGTATGCCCGCTGAGCTAGCAACCTTTGAGTTGTAGACGACGCAGGTTCGATTCCTGTCAGGTACATTCCTCCCTGGGTGTATTTCCCTCTTCCGTGTCAAAAAACCTTTAATTGTGTCTTACTTGATTACTTGTGTGAAAGTGTGGCTAAATCTTTCCTATTGAAATAAATGAATCAAAGAAACAACTGGATAAGGGTGTGGTTTGTAAAGTATTTTGCATTTCTTTATAATCAAATATTAGAATATTTCTCAGAACTAAAAACAGGAAGATAAATAATTTTTGAAGAAATTGAGTTAGAAAACGGATGTCAAAATTAGTAATGAAAATTGTACGATAAAAGGTGTGATTAAATTCTTTTTACGCGCAGTGGTTAAAAGACGCCAATTTGGCGTCAATTTATCAATCGAGCAATTCCGTCCATACTATACGTCCTTTATAATTCATTGTCCAAATGACTTACCTCTTTTCCTACTTCCACTTTTGAATAACTAGATTTGGAGGCTATGTCCGAAAATGCTAATGAGCCTCGCCAAATGTAGGTTCGAATTCCCGTCTGGGCATGGATTTTCGTAGTGCTTACTCCACTCTATGGCTTAAGTTCCAGTCTAATTTACTCGTCTGACCGTGGTTCAAAATTACTTGGTGTTCTCGGATCTTTCCCTTCGGGTTTGATCCCGGACCGTCGCCAATAGCCCATTGTGTCGCTCCAATGCTACGATAATTAAAACACTATACCGGTCTAATTTGCTTTTGTGTAGCAATATATGATCAAGGATAAAACCGTCTTCCATTTTGTGTTGGGATTCCAATTCACAATTTATTCCTTAACAGTGTTCAGCCACAAATCTGGCTCTTGCGTCTTTTAAAGCCAACCTAATCCGGTTCTTCAAGAATGATTCACCAACCGTAACCAAAGTGAAAAATAAATTTCACACTTTGATCGAGGCAAGTGTTACTTGCCCCGTTAACTAGGATTTACCATAATTCAAGTTTGGACAGAAAATAAGTAGCTTCTTCAAGAAGATTGAGAAAAAAGTTTTGGACGAAAATTTGCTCACAAGAACCGATGGCTAGTGATGACTTCACTGTTCGATGGAAAATCTGCTACAATTGTAAAAAAAATATCTATTCCCAATCATTTTGCATCCTTTACAAAAATGACTATTTTTCCAGTTAATTTGTTCAATACAATCGCTAATATACCAATAAACAGAATTGTGCTTTATTTTTTAGTACTTGTAAACTGAAATTGTTTAATGGATCTTTCAATAACTAACTTGGTGACTTGTGAAACCACAACAGGCAATTTTTACTTTCTGTGTCATGAATATTATACGTAATATAATCTATCTAAAAAATTAAGTTATATTCAGTTGCATGAAAGGAAGTAGATATTTGTTAACTGCATGTGCATAAGGGACATCTGTTTAAGTTTGTATTTATTTAGTCCTAAGAAAACCCTTGATTAAAAAATCTTACCATAAATAAAAATTGTATAAGATTAGATAATGCGAGAATAATTCTCTAAAAATATCATTGTGCATTGTTTATTTAGCTTTTATGTAAATAAATGTTCATTATAATGCCATATTTCTAATGTAACATTTCAGAAAATCTCATGTCGGAAGCATCTAATCAGGTTGACATCTGAATATTGAATTTTAGATTAAAAAAAATGTGTACATAAAAAAATCGTTTTGTAAAAGTTATATCAAACTTTTTAAAGATTTATTATGTCATTTTCTTATTTATAGTTTGTTCAAAGGATCTGTTGAACATCCTGAATCCATTCCAAGATACAAACGTCACATAAAGTAAGTTGTTTTTCTGAACTCGTAGAAATATACTCATGTTTTACATTAGAATTAAATACTAATTTCTAAAATTTTAGAATTCTAAACAAAGAAATCGACCCTGATCGAAAACCCAGTTGGGGTGAAAGATGTGTTGATGTATTTGATATCCTCAGTCAAATTGGGGAAGGAACTTATGGACAAGTTTACAAAGCCAAAGATCGAGACACAGGTAAAATAACGGTTTTGTTGTTTTAACTAAATAATTCATCGTATTCAACAATTAATATTCATTTTTTGTTGATATTGAGTTTCAAATTTACTTCCATTTTTCCTTCTAGGACAACTTGTTGCATTAAAAAAAGTAAGACTTGAGAACGAGAAAGAGGGCTTTCCTATTACTGCTGTCCGAGAAATAAAGATATTGAGGCAGTTAAATCACCAAAGCATAGTCAATCTTATGGAAATTGTTACGGATAAGCAAGATGCATTGGATTTTTGTAAAGACAAAGGTATGGGAAACTTTTTACGTTCTTTTTTGCTTTATGTAATACTTTTATCTTTAAAAGTGTAGACTTTGAATTGTTTGTATTGTGAATTGATAAAGCTATTTGAAGTTTAATTTGATTTGTTTTCTTTGATTACAGGAGCCTTCTACTTAGTATTTGAGTACATGGATCATGATTTGATGGGATTGTTAGAATCTGGCCTAGTTGAATTCTCTGAAATCCACATTGCATCATTTATGAAACAACTTCTCGATGGATTACGATATTGTCATCTAAAGAACTTCTTACATCGTGATATTAAATGTTCAAATATATTAATGAACAATAGGTATGTTTAAAACAGGCTGTTAAATTTGTTTTTCTTTTAATTGTATAATTTTACCTTTCTTTTTAAGGCATTGCTGTGGCTCAGTGGGTTTGCCCACTATGCCAGTGACCTGCGAGTTGTAGGTTGTGCATGTTTGATTCCTGTAACTTACTCTGGATGTATTTCTCTTATCTGTCAGTAAAGCTTCCCTTCTTGTATGCAAGACCATTTATGTGATGTTATTTGATTTAGCTTGACCTAATATTGCCCTTGCATCATGAAGCTCAACTTTTCTTTTTTGAGTTTGCATTTGCATAAAGGCATTGAATCCTATTTTTTCTTAGCTACTTTAAATCTTTAATAAGAAAATTTTAAATGTATCATGGTAAAATGTGCCAAAAGTCCTTAAAATAATTTTTTAAAGCCAAAGTCTTTACAAGAACACTGCATATTATGCCTGCATTAAAAGCCAAGATCAATTATACTTGTACAAGGTCAAGTGTTAATTAAACATCGAAGGCATAATATTTATAGGTTCGTTAAAAATGGATATTTTTAAAACTGGGCCCGTGAAATTCAAACCTAACATTTGTAAAAGCTTGTTCACCTATGGTTTAATCTTTGATCAGTGTGAAACGTATCTTTAACAACATAAAGACAACCTTGGAAAGGTCCTTAAAGGCCAATTTTTCTTTAGCTGGAAAAGTGGAAACCCTAGGTATCCCAAACAATACTAAGATTTAATGTTAAAATTCAGAGTGGCTTTAGTTTTGAAATTATTTAGGTTTAAATATGTGTATTAGTTTCTTTTTATTACAAATTCCAGAGCTGCCACACGTATCTTTTTGCTTCTATTTTTCAATTTTGGCTACTAGGTGTGTTTTAAAGCAAATTTGGTCTTTTAAAAAGTCCTATTTTCAAAGTTTTGCCGACTGAAAATTGTAACTTTCTTTTGTGTGTTTTGTTTATTTTTAAATTGAAATCGTTGACTGCATTGTTTTACAATAAAATATGTTTTACACTAGTTAATATCATGTACATATAAAAATGTATCTTATCTTTTTTAATTTGTGAATGTCAGTATATAAAGATTTCTTTGTTTTCTATTTTAATAAACAAGCTTTTCATCTTTTTGCACCAAATGTATAATCAACTTACTCCTAGTGTAATTTCAACATCGAGAAATTCTAGTTATATGAAAGTTATCTTATAGGAGAAAATGCATTCAGTTAGAGAGCTATGCAAGATCTGTTTTAAAATTTAGCAATGTATGATGTTAATCAACAGCAATAAGAGCTTCAAAACAATATAGCATTGAATGAAAATGGTTTCATATTGTTCTGGGGAATATAACATGTCAATTGCTTCCATGTGACTCAGGAATTTATTTCTTGTGGACAGCAAAAATGCTTGATATGCTAATTGAGAAGTAGCACTCGTAATCCAGAAGTGTTTACTCAAAGATGCATCTGGTGAATGTGCTTGCATGGGAAAAAACTGTCCACTATGGGTATCTGATCTATATGCTCCACTAATGTTTCTGAAGTAAGTATATTGCCAGTTGAAAATATCTTTGATGTGTTGCTAGCTGTTAAATGGTCTGAATTTGTATTATTCAAGATTGAACATAGCTAAATGCCCTTAGCTATTATGCTTGTTTGGCCAATATTATTCAAGACAATTCCCTGCTGCGACAATGCTCAGCTGATGTATTTAATTCCTTTGATGATACATGATCAGTCATTGTCATGAAGTAGTGGTAAATACAATTGCCACACATGGTTTGAATATTGGTACAAATTTTGTATGCCTATTCATTCTATTTTTATTTTAGGGGTCAGATTAAATTAGCTGATTTTGGCCTAGCCAGACTTTATAATGCTGATGATAAAACAAGGCCATATACAAATAAAGTTATTACCCTTTGGTATCGACCTCCAGAGCTCCTTTTAGGTGAAGAAAGATATGGTCCACCAATAGATGTCTGGAGTTGTGGGTATGTATGCTGTCAGCATATTAACTGACAAATTTTTTTTTACTGTACAACTGTTTAGAGATTAACTGTTAGTTTAAGGTAAAAAAAATTAAAATTATAAACATTTTGATAGTATTGTATCCTGAACTGATTACAATGTAGTATTTCTCCTCATGAAAATGAACATTTAGTGTGAAAAAATGTCAGTTAATGAGTTTGTGCTTTACCTTTTTTTAAATTCTAAACTGAGGTAAGCCAATGCTTTAATAGCCATCATTAACTTTAGATGAAAGTGTTTCTCTAATTCTAGTTTCATAATCGTTTCTACATTGAACAAGGTTTCTTGCTTTGACAAAAAAATATTTTAAATCTCATTTATTTCAAATTGAAAGTCCAAACAAAAGTTATTTATAACATTTTTATACCAGAACTGTACTTTTAGTTACCTCCTTTCTATTTCGGTTAACTCACGTGTACAAGAGTTTTTACAAAGAATACTTTATCTCAAGCAATTCAAGAATAATGAAATAAATAGGATTGAAGATTTTTACATCGTAGCTGTTAATTAAAATTTTTCTTTTTAGTTGCGTGCGTATATATATATATATAAATTTTCCATTTGATACTTAAAAAAGTACTCCTCTGAGGGGCTATCATTAAATGTTGGCTTTTGCAGATAGTTTGACTGAAAGTAGTAGAATTGTCCTACCAGAATTAGTTTTATCTCTTTCATTATTGATGTGTTATCTTCCTGTAACTAGATGCCGGAAAGCAATCTTTTTCTGCTTTCATCCCACTACTGTATTCCCAGGTCCTTTTTTCCCCTTTTGTGACATAAATAGGATTGAAAATTTTTACATCATAGCTGTTAATTAAAAATTTTCATTCAAACATTTTTTATTTGTGTTGGTGCTGTTTGGCACCATAAAACACCCTTGCACTATAAAATGCCAAAACTACCAACGAACCCTGTAACTAGATGTGAGATCATGTCAAACTGGTTCCTGATCAAGACATTAGCTTAAACGTGAATGTTTTACCAAGTTAATGAAGTGGACATTTTAATTCTCAACCTACTTTTAAAGTATATGCTGTGGTTGAAATATCAGTAAGAGGAATCATCTTAAATTGTTCTTGTAGTCTGGGACATTTATCAAAACACTGTGGGGAGATTTTTTCCACATGTTTTTGATAAATGTTGAATCTTTTCATGATCTGGGGAAATAAGTGTTCCACCCACTAAAATATTAACATCACCTGTTGTCATAGAACCAAATACTTTTTATTGAATACTTAGTTTCATCTTAGTTGACTAGCTTGTTTTTAGTTGTAAGTCAAGCAAGACTCAAAACAATTAGACATATGAAAATTAAATTGTTATTTATTAGAGCAAAATTCAGTATTGCATCTCTAGGTTTTCAATTGTGCTGCAAAAGAAAGCTAAGTAGTTTTAAAAGACGTAATGTAGCCTTTGGAAAAATATAAATCTAGTAATAAAAATGGGAGGTCCTTTCATTTATGAAGTTATTTTCTTAGTTGAATATTTTGATTTGTTACAAAGCATCTTGGCCAATTGCTGTTTGTTATAATTTTTAATGTTGCCAATATGATGTATTTGCATATGTTAAATGGGTGTTTTTACAACTTTCCACATTTTTATTTACAGGTGCATTTTAGGGGAACTTTTTACTAAAAAACCAATTTTTCAAGCTAACCAAGAGATGGCTCAATTAGATTCAATAAGTCGCATTTGTGGGACTCCATGTCCAGCAGTTTGGCCAAAAGTGATACAACTACCCCATTGGCATACATTCAAACCAAAAAAACAGTATCGTCGTAGACTAAGAGAAGAATTTGCTTTGTAAGTATGGATTGGCTTTTCAATTTCACATGATTTGTTATGTTTTGTAGCAATTAATTGTTTGGTTTTATATAAAATGATGTAAAAAATTAGTGATTTTTGATACAGCTGTAGTAACATTTATTTTATCTAGGTATAACTATTTATATCAACTAATCCATCTCATTTTAAAATTCAATGTCTGTTTTGACACGTGAAATATGATTATGGTTATGTGGCTTTAAGTTACCAACACAAATTCCATAAGTTTTAGAGTACTAGTTTTCCCCTTCATGACTCATAAGTCTACCCTTTTAAAATTCTGAATTTCAGTGTTTGACCTTGATGCAATATTTCTTTCGTTCCTTTTATTTGTAAATCTTGTGTTTGGGGCAGCTTGTCCGTTTTTTCAACCCTTGAGCTATAAAATTCCCATCCTTTGATGGTTTGTAAAAATGAATACCAAAAGTGTGTGCTTTTTGTCTAAGCAGGGTATGAAAAAAATCATGATTAAAAAAATAAAGAACAGGATTTATTTGATTTAAATCAGACTTTTTTTATTTTAATTCCTTACAAGTATACAAGTTTAAATTTGTTGGACATGAGACATGCAAATTACAGTGTAGTTTCTAGATAGTTTTTATTTAAACATATTTTTTATGTAAAACATTAATGTAATAGGAAATGTAGCTGGCTAAATTTTAAAGATTAAAACACAACATATGAATTAACAAAGTAAATCATGTGATAGAGTAAGTAGAACAGTGCCCTAAATATAATATATGCCAAACATGAGCAATGTTTTTCCATCTGGTTCTCAAGCGGTTTAGATTACTTTGAGTTTAACTCATAACCAGTGACTTGAATTTTTTGGATTTGAATAAATAAGGCTGCTGGGCCATATTATGAATTTTTCAAATTTCAATTGGTTCAAGGCTTGCTTTTGAGAGAAAATCATGTCACCAATAGAAAATAAAATGAAAGGAACTTTCATCTTGGAAAAATTCCTACTTCTCAGTAATTTTTAGCTTGCAAAAATAACTTATTGGTGAAAAAATTGCTATTTTTTTAAGTTAGCAGTAAAAAATGAGACGACATGAAAATAAATTTGAAATCAAATATGTCTATTTTTCACATTCTTTGAGCATTGACAAGTATTTCATATGTATATTTAAGCACACAAAAAGGGTTTATATATAAAACAAAAAATGGGGCTTTTCTCTATGAACAGCATAGAACAAGTGTAATGGCATCCCCAGAACATGCCAATTCAGTGGAATTTTGATCTTTGAAAAATTTATCAATTCCAATACCTTCTTGCTTTAACCCATAATCTTTTGTCAACATACTCACTCAATTATCATATGAATGAATTAATTTTACATTCCAAATTTCAATTCCATAAATATTGAATAGTTTTTTAGCAGTGTAAAGTAAAGAATTCTAAGGGATCAATGCATCAAATTTCCTAATAAATTTAAATAAAAATTAACCAATATATTACACAAAACCAGGGTATGCCTATTTAAATCATTGATTTAAATCAAACTTTTAAATTTCATTTTTCTTTCTGGAATGTTTAATGATATTGATAATGATATCTCATCGAGATACATGTTATTTTATTCAAATAAGAACTTCGCTCGTACTGAGTTCACCCCAAAATTATATTGAAAACAATCCTCCCTTTGAAGACACTAAATAACAGTATTCTCTGATTGGGATCATAATTACCAGACAAGTATTTTCATCTTAGGCCATTAACCAATATTTGTCACTCACAAGCCTGGTCATCGGTGTTGGTTTTGTTTTAAACATTCCATGACTCAATCGCACATGGCCAATTTTAAACCATTTACCATATGATGAGGGAAGATCGTCAAAACATATTCACTCAAATTATTAAAATTGTGGTATCTTGTTTTCTTTCCTAAGATGTTCTAGTTTATCAAGTATTATAGTCTATTCATAAAAAATATGGACACAACGAAGACCTTCTGCAGTATCACAAAACCATTCCAATTTGCACATAAATCTTTATAATTAGCAATTTTAGTAGTATCATTTTGTTTTGTGTAATATGGTTAATTTTTATTTCAATTTGGGAAATTTTATTCATTGATTCTTTAGAATTCTTTGCACTGCTAGAATAACTTCAATAATAGTTTCATTTTGTTTTGTGTAATATATTGGTTAATGTTAATTTCTTGAGAAATTTTATGCATTGATCCCTTAGAATTATTCACACTGCTAGAATAACTATTCATCAATAAAAAAATTATGGAATTGAAATTTGGAATGTAAAAGTTAATTCACTTATCTGATAATTGAGTATGCTGAGAAAAGATTATGGGTTAAAGCAGAAAGCTATTGGAATTAAAAAAAAATTTTATTGCAAGCTCAAAATTCCATTTAATTAGCATGTTCTGGGGGATGCTATTACCCTTGTTCTATGCTGTTCATAGACAAAAGCTTAATTTTTTGTGTGCTTCGAATATACCTGTGAATGTGTGAATACTTGTATATGAATACTTGTGAATGTTCAAAGAATTAGAAAAATAGACCTTTGATTTCAAATTTATGTATTTTCATATCATCTCATTTTTTACTGTTAACTTATCAAAAATAACAAGTTCTTCAAAAAAGGTTATTTTTGCAAGCTAAAAATTAATGAGAAGTAGGAATATTTCGATATGCAAGTTTCTTTTATTTTATTTTGTATTGATGATATGATTTTTTCTCATAAGCAAGTCTCGAACCAATTAATTATTTTATATCAAAATAATTGAAGTAATTCATAACACATTTTATTCATATATGATAAATATATAATGTAAAATAAATTCTGAAATTTGTATGATTGAAAAAATTCATAATATAGTGTCTGGGATCCAGCAACCTTATTTATCTGGGTCCAAAAAATTTACGTCACTTGTTATGAGTTAAACTCAGCAATCTAAACTGCTTGCAAACCGAATGGAAAAACATTGCTCATGCTTGACATTTGGAACACTGTTCTATTTACTCTATCATGTGATTCACTTTGTTAATTCCTATGTCATGTTTTAATCTTTCAAAAATTTACCCTACTATTATTTCTTAATGCATTAATGTTTTATATAAAAGTATTAATGTTTAAATGAATCAAAACTATCTAGAAACTACATTGTTATTTGTGAGTCTTATGTCCAACAAATTTAAACTTGTATGATCAAGGAATTAATTAAAATCATAAAATCCGATGTTTTTAATTTTTTAGAAAATCATGATTTTTTTATACCCTACACAAAACAGAATGAAACTATTAAAATTGCCCATTATAAAGATTTATGTGCAAAATTGGAATGCTTCAGAAAATATTGCAGAAAATCTTTTTGTTGTGAGTATATATTTTTATGAATAAACTATACAATACTAAATAAATAACTAGAACATCTTAAAGAAAACAAGTTACCACAATTTTAATAATTTGAGTGAATATATTTTGAGCATCTTCACTAATCACATTGTGAATGGTTTAAAATTAGCCGTGTGCTATTTATAGTCACACGGAATGTTTAAAACAAAACCAACACTGATGAGCAGGCTTGTGTGACAAATATTGGTTAACCTTTAGACTACAGGCAGTACAACAGTCGTACCGTATTCGGGTAGCGGAATAAAAGCACTGTAGTGTAAAAGTTAATGGCCTAAGATGAAAATACTTCTTATAACTAAGATTCCAATCAGCAAATACTGTTATTTAGTGTCTTCAAAGAAAGGATGATTTTCAATATAATTTTGGGGTGAGCTCAGTATGAGCGAAGTTCTTAACTTATTTGAATAAAATAACATGTATCTCGATCATCAATATCATTATCATTAAATATTACAGAAAGAAAAATTAAATTTAAAAGTTTGATTTAAATCTCAATGTTTTTTTAATAAAAATCAACTTGATTTAAATCAACATTGTGTCTTATTCTTCTCTTTCTTATTTTACTCTTTGATGTTTATAAATACATGCAATTATTTTAAATCTGAATGTCTTTCATGGTTTAGTATGCCATCATCAGCCTTGGATCTTCTAGACCAAATGCTTGAACTGGATCCTGATAGGCGTATAACAGCTGAAAATTCTTTGAAATGTCAATGGCTGAAAGATGTTTACCCTGAAAGAATGGAGCCTCCTAAGTAGGTTTTACTTTGTTTTGGCTTGAAGGGAAGAAAAACGACACTTGAAGAAAACACGAAACTATTTATTAACAGATAAATAAACATCTAACAACCAAATAACTAGTGCATATAAAAATACAAGTTAGCCCTCAGAGTGTCACAAAATAACCACATTGAAAGAATCCTAGGAAAGACTGTAGGACAGGAATGTCAAAACTAATTAGAAGGCATACAGGGAAGACTGCAGGTTGCAGAACAGTATGTGAACCTCTCAATGGGTTGATTTGAAGGTGTAGATTTGTTTGAAAAGTCAAATTGGGGGATTTATTCAGTTGATCAAATTAAAACAAGTGAGACATGAAGATAACGAATTGTGTAAACAAGATATAGTAGTTTTGTTATGATCAAATTTGCTATGATGCAGCAAGAAATCTATATAACATTTCATAAACTGATAATTTTTGCAATTTTTATTAAAGAAATGAAAACTTATTACAAATTCTAATTGCATAGAATGATCACTCTTTTACGACTAGTATATTTATGTGAACTATGAATTGATATTAATTGCTATAGGAATGGAAGTAAGTTTGTAAATGTATAAATATGGCATTATAAACCAGGCCAAATGGTGTTTTAATGTTAATAGTTAACCAATATGCTGGAGGCTTTAGTCACATAAAAGCAATATTTCAATTTCTTAAATGTTTTTGGATCATTATGTACTTGAATTTGCTATGTTTTCATGTGAAATGGGGTTAACGTTACACAGGTTTTGTGCAAAAATTTCTTTAGTGTAAGAACTTGAGAAAAATGACGTTGAAACAAAAAATGTAATATATAATACATCAAATCAGGGTTTTTCTCCTCTTAAATAAAAGACATGGAAAAGTTTCTTGTTTGGGTAAATTGGCTGAAAATTTGGTAAAATGAATACTTTATGTATATAGAAACAAGGTTTTTTAACAATTAATGTATTTTGTTCATATACTACAATATAATGTATTGTATCTTCCTGGTTTTGACCATTTTTCCTTGTACACTAATAACATTGTTTCACAAGTATGTGGTCTGTTGCCATGATTATACCCTCAATACAGTTTGATAGGAAACAGATTATTAGAGTAGCTACTGTCGTAGTGAAGTTGACTTACTAATTATACGTAGATTTTCTCTAGAGAAAAATATTCTTGTTTTATATACACTGGTTTTTAGCTGATTCTGTGAAGTGGCATTAATTACCATGCAGTTATGTATATATAGATAATAGCTGAATAATAATATCTTTACAACTTAATACGGTAGGAGCAAAAGATTTTGAAATCTCAGTCATCTTATAAACACAAAAATGTGAAATTGATATTTTAGTATAGAAAACTGCAAAATTTAAAAGCATTACCCCATAAGGAATTACCACATCTAAAAAAATTAATTGTAAAAAGAAAAACCAAATTCTAATTTCCTGAATTGTGAAGGAGCTATTGCAAGTTTGCCCATAAATCTTCCAAATGTATTCCTTCATAAATATCTTTCAGATTTGCCTCTGAGCTTAATTTAAAATCTGTTTTTTGAGTGGCAACACTATCCTCCTATGAGTGGGATATACGCTAGAAAGCTGGTATTCAAAGTTTTCTGTCTATATTTCATAGATAGTTACAGATTTCAAATTTTCATTGTCAGATTTAGAACCCATTTTTATTCATGATTAAGATAAATGTGAATAGCATTTGATTTATCTTATTTTAAATGAATATTTCTCTTTTTAGCCTGCCCCTGTATCAAGACTGTCATGAAATGTGGTCGAAGAGGCGGCGACGTCAAATCCGACAGGAGCAAGAAGCTGCTGCTGTTAATCCAGCTATGCTTTCACAGTCTGTGGACAGTATAACGGGTGTGAATGCTGCATTAGTTCCCAATGTAACAAACCAGAACTATTCTGATAACCCAGTTTGGCCTTCAGATTCTACAGGCTCTTGGATCAAAAAAGATAAAAGTGAAGAAAAGTTTGATGTTGACCGAAAAGGTTAGATGCAAACACATTCACCTGCGTTTCAAAATAAGATGAATCTTATTTTTTTAACCTTTACAATTAGTTGCAGCAATCTCGCTTAACCATTTAAGGCAGGGGTCGACAACTTGCAGCCCACAGCAACGATAGATGGTCAGAGGATGGGATGGATCCAGCCCAGTGATGGTTTAGAAAAATTCAAAAAATGTTCAATCGCAATGATTAAAATCTCTTGATTGTCTATGATTTCCACTCCAAAATCCATTCATCAGAATTGGTTGCATCTGTTATTGTTATTTTGAACCAAAAGATGCCAGTGAACTTCAAAGTTCTGTTATACCATAAACTTAAAGCTGAATGGTTTTATAACACATAACTTTTTGTAGTATTTACCATTGAATAAATGAACATTTTTGTCATTTCTTGTCTGATTTCATGGAGCATTATCAGAGTAATTTATCCACTATCACCTTTGGCCTGCATTATTAAATATTGTCGACCCCTACTTAAAACTAATTGTAAAATATACCTTTTAATAGTCTTATGTTTTGAGTGGGTGTAAGTTTAGTTTTAAGTTTCTAAATTATTTTATTCAATTGCTAGTTTAATATGCTGAAAGTGGCAGACATCTCTAGAACATTTTACATTTGTTAATTCTTAAACAAACTCACACATTATGTGATATTGTGTTTTAATAAGCAGCTACAAATCATATTAACATTTCATTTTATGTGAACGAGTTTTCTTAAATGCTTATTTTTGTCATACTATAACATAACTAGCCTTCTTATTAGGGACTGTTCATGAAAAGACATCCAGTTATAATGAAAGGATTATAGTACAATATTACGTAGGTCTTCTATTTTTGAAGATGAATTGTAATTCACAATTTTACTAGTTTTGAAATTTTGTTTGGTAATCCATTTATCACAACAGTTTAAGATCTTCAGAATCAAAGCACTTCAAGAAAAAAAATGAAAACTTGTATGCTTGACATTAGTGATGCCTTTTTATTCGCATAACCACAATTTATTTTGCCAATTTCTACATGGTTACGTTGACTTTGGTTTCTTGTGAAAGTTGTGCCAAATGGGTCACTGAATGAAAGATAATGCATTTGATGAATTTTGTTTGCTGCATGAAAATTTTAAGTCTCAGTTTTTGTGTGTATAAAAGGGTTTCTTGCAGTTTTCAACTTTCGCTTCCCTTTATTAGTCCCATTCATTTTCAAAACCAAGATTGTCTGATGTTTACTTAATTTGATTATTTTTGCTGCAGTTCCCCGTCTCTAAAGTTTTATTCTAAATTGTATCTAATGTGTTTCAAGTTTCATATCAAGAAAGATATACTGACTTTTATGCATACATTAAAAGATTGTTTGAATAAAGCTTTTTTCAGAAATGACAGATTAAGTTTATTTGAGATAGGGTTTCAATTTTAAAATAGAAATATTTATGAACTTTTTCTAATGTTTTTAATAAATTGATGCTGTTCGATATTTTTATTTCTTATATATATTACTGATTAAAACTAGAAGTTAATGTTATAAATCTCGATGCAAACGGTCATGCTGTGCAACATTAAAACTTTTGAGCTATCCTTGAGTAAAAAAATTTGATCAATATCTAACAGCATTTTTAGAAAATTGAATTAAAGTGAAATTCTTTTGTCACTTCAAATTTAAGAAATACTTTACCTATCATTTCAAAAATACTACCCTCGTTAAGTCAAACAATCAGTGAGGAAAAGCAATTTAAGAAAGTGAGTTTTTAGAAATTAATTGTATGCTACATTTTCAGTAATGCTTGTTTCTGTCTATTTGGTTAAATTTAACAAAAGTATCTGAATATATAATAAAAAGTTGGATGTGAAAAAATGTGTATGGTTTTTTATATCAAGAAACTGTTGACTTTTAATCTTATTTTTTGTAGAATTCATAAGCAAAAGTTGAAGGAAAATGAACTTTTGCTCTTGAATTCTACTATAAATAAGGTTAAAGTAATAGATAATTTTTTTACTTTATAAAGTCAAGTTTAAACTTAAAAGAATTAAAAATAAATTAGTATGGATATAATATACTTATTGCAATTAGTAAGACTAAAAATTTCCTGTTAACCTGACTAACATTCTTATTGAATAAATTTCTTAACTAGTCTATATGCATTTAAAATAACTTAATTATACGAGTAACTTATTTAATGCATATGAGAAATCATTAACATTTTCCAGTGTATGTATTTTGCTATATTAATCTTAATACTTAGATATACACTGTCAAAACAATTAAAACCACTAGAAAACAAGTATTTGATTAGAATAAAATTTAATATCTGTTATGTACATAAAGAGAAAGAAATTATCACAATATCAAATCTAGGACTCCATTGTAGAATTACATCAGAAATATATATAAATTACTTTGTTGTAAATCTCCCTCTGGTGGTGATTCATGCCAATATATGGCATGCCAGTCAAACAAAATTATGACAAATCATGCCGAATATTTGGCAACTCCATTATATTTCAGAGCTATGCAATTGAAGACCTGGCATATCCCTGGCCTACTCTAGATTCTATTCCTCCCTTTGTGTATTTCTCTCTTCTGTGTCAGGAAAACTTTCCTTCTGTGTTACTTACCATTACTTGATGTTTGTCTTGTGTTTGGTGCTGCTTGGTTTAGTATGACTCTTGCACCATAAAACTCAAAGCAAACAATCCAGACCCACTCAAAGGGAACTCTAGTGAAGGAAAAGTTTCTGCACCAGAGACATGCATGGGAGAGGCCAGCTGTGTGGCCAGGCATTATGTAGGTAAAATAGTCTGATATAAAAAGGCAGAACAAGAGGTAGGATATGCTGGACTGACCTATTGGTCTAGTTAGAATGCTGGCTTCAGGATTGCAAAGTTCCTGGTCAGAATCCGGGGTAGGGTGTGGATATTTGTCAGTCTTGAGTGAATGCATGGCCTCTATAAGTGGGTTGTACTTAGAATGTGAGTTGTGATATGAACCCAATCCCTGTGGTGCATCTGGGTAATTAGTGCCAAGTGGTTCGCATTTCCGCCCTTGTACCATGATAAACAATATACATTTGGGGATGCATTGGTGGGGGAAAAAAGATGTGAACTTCATGCTGTGCTGTTAAACTACCTCGCACCACTACTAGAGGGGACAGACTCATAAGTGATGGCTCTTCACACCATTACACTAGGAGTTACAGCAGTTTGCTGCTCAAAAGTAAATTCCGAATTGTAACATTGGTCCACACAAATGCTGTGATCATTTTCCCTAAGGCAAAAGTAGGATTCTTCAGTAAGCATGATATGCTGCCTGTCCATGACTCAGGCACAGCACCACTCCAGACTCAGCCCATTATATTCGGTAGCCATTCTCAGTTTACCATCAAACAGCATACTATGGTAACTCTTAGTGTAATGGTGAGGGGAGTTTCTTGGATATGCTAGGCTGTCTATTGCACCATCCCTGGGATAGAAGGGATCTGGAGCAGCAGCTGTAAAATTTGCCTCATGATTGTGTTAAGGCATCATAGCATAAGCATAGGTTTGACTCGTAGCTGCACCATATGCTAACATGCATCTCTGTTAGATTGGGCTTATTTATGAGTTTTGTGATGTAATTCTACAATAATGGAATTGTCTAGATTTGATATTGTGATTATTTCTTCATGTACATATGTTAAGTCTCATTCTGATCAAGAACAGTGACTTCTGAGTGTTTCGATTTTTTTGACAGTGTATTATTTATCAGAAGAACCTATAACAGACCTGGCTTATTATCTTACCAAGTTCAAAGTGGTTTAATATTGAATTTGGAAGTAGTTTTAAGAAACACATTTATTGTTAATGAACTTATGCCCTAAAATCAACAACTGAGTGTTGAATTTTTTTCAATTGATAAACAAGCATAAATGGAACGGGAAGTTTTTATTTGCTAGTGGTCTAGTTGGCAACTGCTAGATTGTCTAGTTTCCACTTTTCATGATTGTCATTGATGGAAAACCAAGCTTACTTTCAAAAATAGAATTTGTTTTTAAACAATTATTTTACATGGACATGTTTTTCCCTCTGATCAGCCATGGGAATTGAATAGCTAAATTTTTGACTTAAATTACAGGCAGAATTAGGTGATGCGTAGCGACAATCAGTTCAATATACTAGTAGCAAATTTGCCAAGTGCTACTGGGTATTTGTAGTTTCAATCATTTCTGATAACTCATGAAACAGAAATCACTGTTTAAAATAAGAATATAAACTCAGCGTTTTGATGTAACTAAACGAATTATTTTGTACAATTTATTACAGTAAGTCGGGTTAAATAGTGCAATACATCCTCTGCAGTATGTTTCTTATTCAGTATCAGTATTTAGACACTGGCACAGCTTGGCCCCAAATGTAGCCCTTGTGCCATAAAACACCAAAACAACCTACCTTTGAACTGCATTGTAGGTGATGCGTAGCGACAATCAGTTCAATATACTAGAAGCAAATTTGCCAACTGCTACTGGGTGTTTCTAGTTTCAATCATTTCTGATAACTCATGAAACAGAAATCACTGCAAACCTTGCCCATGAAATAATTCCAATTGATTGCTACAAGAATATCATTAATAGTTATGAATGAATTTTAGCATTTAATTTTAAATGAAAGCTTGCAATTGAATCAATTCTTCATATTCATTACAACATTATTTGATGCTTTCAGATTCATGTTTGCTTTTTTGCACTCATCAGGGTTTGATAAGTTTGGTAAATTTTCATGAGGTGGTACCACAATTCATTTGGTTGACATCATGGCTGGCAGGTGTCGCTCTTTAAACTAGCTCAAGCCAAATTTCAGACAGAATTGATGTTAAGGTTCCTTTTCTATAGATATTTGAACTTATTTTAGGAGTTGGCACAAAAATGGGGGAAATTAGTTTTCAAGTATAGTGATAATTTTTTTTATTTAAAGACATAGAGTCAATTGTCCAGATCACAGTGGAGTTGATTGAAGTTCATGGGGACTGTCCCAGCATTTGAGTCCAAGCAATAAGTGTTGAAAATGTGCCAAAAACTGAAGACCTTTTTGTCGGCTGGGTAGGTCATGGCAACTATTTTTTGGGATTCTCAACGAATCATCCTGGTCAACTACTTGGAAAAGGGAAAACAATAAAAGGAGCCTATTATGCAACATTAGACCGTTTAAAAGATTGAAACAAATAGCCAAGGTTGGCACACAAAAAGTACTCTATCAACAAGACACTGCCATCCCATAAATCAACTGTCACTCAATGGGGAAAATTGAATAAGAATATCTTCGCCACCTTCAATGCATATTTTGCAGGCTTTGACAAAAGCTACTTTTCTGACAAGATGAAAAGATTGGGGGAAACTCGATGGGAGGAGCAAACATGTCCTATGGAGACTTAAGAAATAAAATAGATTTTTTCCAAAAAATTGTGTTTAACTTACAATTTACCATGCTTATGAAATGTCCCTCGTTTAAGGACACAATCGATTACAAACTAAGTTTATTTTTTAATTTATTGTCTATAAATCCTAAAAAATTAATATAGCATACTTTAAGTTCTGTATGATGTAATTATTAAATTGTTGTAGTCACCTCCCAAACCAAATGCTTAAAAATGCATTGATTACCACTATTTTTAATTTTTACCGTAAGCCCTGTCCTATTCAAGTGAGAAACCTATGCGTATTTGATTGGATTTTGTTCCAAATCAGCAGAGGCCTCAAATAAAATGAGTTACTCATGTGAACTTCATGAAAACTTGTAAAACGTTATTTTCTGAAATGGTAAAATAGTGTTGTAAAAGGGTGGTATTGAATTTGTATGTTACCCACTTTTTCTTATTTTTAGTTTTCATTTTTACATACTACAATAGTGTATATATTTAACTAAGACATCAGAAACTAATCTATTTAATGAAAAAGTTTGAGGTTCCTCCAAAGGGTTTTAATTCCTTTTTCAGGGTTCTATAGAGTATTGAATTTTATATAAAACCTTTGTTAGTCATTTTCTTTTAACATGGTATTTTATTTTCAGGGCCAGATATGTCAAACGCAGATCAAACAAAAGCTGTCCGTCGTCTATTTAATGGTTAGTTCGTTAAAAAAAGCATTAAAGTTATGATTTGAATAATTTTGTAGTGTTTTCTTATATTTTGTTGAAAGATTTTGTTACAATTTCATAAAAATGAATTAAAACCTATAAAACAACCACTTGCAGTTATAAGTTTTTCTTTGAGGTTTGTTTTCTTCAACCTAAAGAGTACTTGAAAAAGTTGTCACTCTTATAAGAGTGATTACTAAGCAGATTTTATAGATACTCAATTACTAATAAAAGTGTTACATATTTTATTCATAGTATGAACAAGAGAATCCTTTTCCATTTCTTGTTTTTCTCCACATAAAGCTAAAATGCAATCAAAATGGAAACTGGCGTCTTTTAAAGATATAGCTTAAAACACAACATATATCCTAGTTCAGGAATTTCTAAAGTGGGCCATGACCTAGTTGGTCTCAAATAAGTGAATAGTTAAGCCAGAATACACACAGGGAGTGACTTGGTAAGTATGACAAAAAATATGAAATTACATGTCTATTCCAAGCTTTATGGTTTTTTATTGTGTTTTCTGTCCAAACATACTAACCTCAATGAAAATTAATTTCCAGCCACACAAAAAATAATGATACAGTTCCTAGTTATTATTTCAACATATACCTATTTCCATAGCTGGATTTTCAGTGATGATTGAAATGTACTCTTATTGTAAAACTAGCGGCCGACACTGACAGATGCAGATGGCATTGAACTTGACAAATTGCTAAAATTATCTCATGTTCTGTTGATCGATGTGCCTTGCTCACCCTACACCTGTCATTGCCTGTTGTGATTTCTCATCTGCTCTAAAATTCCAAATAGTTATTGGCCTTTTTCCTTAACCCTCTTGGTTTATCTTGTCGAAAACTGTCTTGTACTGGCCAGTGTCTGGTGCAAAATCCTGTTCCAAACTGTTACCAGTTCTGAGCAAGGGACAATTTTATTTCCTTCTTTGGTATTTATTCCCCTTTGGAGTAAAAGAGCAGTTTTTGTCTCGAGATATCTCGTCCTGAGCAAAATTGGCCAGATCTTGGACTAACTCTAGAGAAATAATTAATATTCTTTAAACTCAATTCGGTTCCCAGATAATTTAGAAGGAGCTGTCATGGATTCCCGAATGTATTTCTCTCTTCTGTGCCAGTAAAACTTTTTGTGTTGTCCATTACTTGATGGTTTTTTACTTTTCACTTGGCCAAGTATGGCCCTTGCTGCTATGCTCTATAAAAACTCAACTAACCAATCCAGAGAATTAAATGATACAAGGGTTGAACAAAGATGGCATTGCACATTGAGCAAAGTTATACTTGAATACCTTAAACTAAATCAAATTATAATATACTATTTTAGTAATTTTATAGGCATTGGTATGGTGTGGAAGTTTGGGGAGGGGTGTCAGCTCAGGTGTTGACCTCGTCATCTAATGTGGTTCAAAATTAGAAGTTGTCCACTGATCTTTCCTTTCGAGATGATCCCAGACCGTCACCAACAGCCCCTTGTGTTGCTCCGGTGTGATATTAATTCAACTAACAACCTACCTTATGGGCTAGGTATATAAATATTTATCAGAACTAAAAAGTGTGAAAGCATAGGTTCTCTGCTAAGTTTCCTGTCCAAACCAATTTTACATTGGAGGATGAGTAAACTTTTAAAATGCTAATCATTGCCTAAAGCTTCCTGAGCTGCATTAGTTTTCCAAGAAAAATGTCATATTTTTGCTACATAAACAACTATTGGCTTCCCAATTTTTAGATTCCTCATTAGGGACGTAATAAGAAATAAGTTAAAGGGGAGAATCATTTTAAGACTAAGTACTGCTCAAGTGTTGCTAGTCTACGTTTTTCAACTTTGATATTTCCAATTTAAAAGTTAACAAAACAACTAATAATCAAAATAAGACATGAAACTGAATGGGTATAAATCATGTACATGCATGGATGTACAAGTCTTTTCTCTACCTGCTGCGGGGATGTCATGACAGTGGGTTTACCCACTGTGCTAGGAACCTGAGAGTGGTACTCAGTGCAGGTATCCTTCCTGGGTGTATTTCTCTCTGTCCGTAAACTTTCCTTATTTGTGCATGTCGGTTACTTGACATGGTCCTGTCTGGCACAGCATGGCCAAATATGCCTGTTGCTAATGATGAATGAAAATTTAACATCACAGCAAGTCCTTACAAAGGAAACAAGTCATAGTTTCATATAAAAAGCTCTGGAAGGAATCTCTTGTAGATGTAACTTAATACTAGAGGAAGAAATATAAATTTATGAGAATAAAGAAATAACACATGAGGGGAAAGTGAGACAGAGTCAAAATTTGTTAGCTGCCCTTAGAAATTACAGGTTAATGAAGTGTCAATTCTCATTCTGTTGTCACGCAGTTGCCTCAATTGTAAGATTTATGTATTGTAATTCGTTGAGTTTCTTGCACCCTTTGGAACTGTTATTGCACCCATATGAGAATTTAACCATCATACTGCACAAGGTGGTTGTCTTGTTTGAAGCCTTAGCTAAGGATTATTAAATACTTTTATTTTCAATAAGTAGCACGGTAGATAAAAGCTTGTGAATCATCACTTTGCAGTGTAATAAATACATTGCCATATTACTGTTTTTGCTTTTTACATATTTTATTTGTATTGAAAAAATACTTTTGACAAATTCATATAGATTAATTCAACTTTATATTCCAACCTTATAGAAGACAAGAAAGGTGCTAATTCTGGTGTCACAAGTCCAAATGTACACTTACAAAACAAATTAAATGTGATTTTTGAAGCAGCTCAGAAGCATCAAGAAGTGTCATTATCTCAATTGGCTGACCTACTGAATCTGAAGGTAATGTTTAAATTTTTATTCTTTTTTATTTTAAATGTGTATTGTCATATTTTAACTTCTCATTACTTTTTTATCACTTTTGTTTGTATTTGAATTCAAATCACCAATATATATTCTTGATTTTCCTGCATAGATTAAATTTCCCGTGAAATATTTGAATTCCTTTTTGAGATTATCAATTTAAAATCAAGAATAATTACATAATGAATTAATATATATATATTCAATCCTTCCATTGATATAAGCTTGTCATTCTTTTGTATTCAAAAAATACTTGTGCAGAAATACACTTACTATGTTAAGTTTTGATATGGTCATGGTATGAGATGGCTCAGCAATTTCCATTTATCCATTTATAGGAATAGAATTACAAACTGAACTTCATTATGGCAATATTTAGACAAAACATCCTTCAATTTGTTTTTTAAGCCTAAATAATGCAAGCCACGCCACCTCGTCAACCTGTTGTTTCTTAAGCATGTGTCAGATGGGGACCGCTTTTTCTTGCTAAGGGAACATTCATTCGACAAAAAAGATCTCCACACAATTTTTAAAATTGATGAATAATAAAATGCAGTTTATTTGCAAGCTAATATATATCAAATATACATATTATTTCTTTGATTGATTTATTAGTGGACTGTTTTGCGGTTTTATGGGCAAGGGCTTTATTTGGCCGAGCTTGATTTATTGGAAACAAATTCTTTAGATAATGGAGAGGTAGTTTCAATCATGAAATAGCTTTCACTGAGAAAGGAGATTAATAAATGAAACTCAAATACTTGTTTGAAATAAAGGTATATTTGTTCAAGGAAATGTAATAGATTTAAAAACATTGCTGACATTTTAAATGACCCCAATCTTGACAAGAAATTCCGTGCACTCTGAAGAAATAAAAGCTTTTATCACTCAAAATTAAAAATTGCAATGTCTTCAAACTTAAACAACTCATGTTGACACAGTAGTTTGGTGAAATTAAGAATCTAAGAAAGATCTACCTTTCTAAATAAATATTACTTTAAAGTGAACTTTTAACTTAAGTTGACTTTAGTAAAAATATGGATCTTTTTATGATTCAATATAGACAAGTCCTATGCAGTGATTTTTTTTATCCCGTACTCTGCTCCTCGCACAATGTGCAAAAAATATATTCCAAGGTTTTTTTTATTTATTCTTTTTTATTAAGCTTTCGTATAAGATTCAGGGGAAATCCCTATTCAAGCAAAACTGAAACAGTTGACTGAATTTTTTACTCTTAAATGCATAAACAGATTCTGGTCACATTTCCCATACGTGAAGGCTTGATACTTGCTTTTTTATTAAAAAAGTGACTTATACCCAGAAATTTGGAATATGTTTTTTTGAACAGGAGACAGTCTTAGTTCAAAAAAAATTTTGATTAGTGAAGAATATTAAAAGGTGCATCATTTCATGACTAAAATTTGAGTGTGATAGTCAAATTTGTGACAATGGAATGTCCCCTAACAAGATACAGATACTCAAGCTCTGCTATCTCTTCTGTGTCCATACTTCAACTGCGTGAATCATGCCAACCAGGTCACAAGTCAATTTGCATTGAAAAGAAGTAGCATGACATAGGTCACTCTTCCCTGGTTGCCCCATCTTTTCTATTGCACCCAAATTTGGAGTATTTCTAACATGTGCATTTTTAATTAGAATACAGAGAAGTCCATTTAACTAGCTACATCCCCATTCTTTTATTTCATTTTTTTTTACTGTTGAAACCTTTTAGATCTTTTTATACTAATATTTTGCATAATTAAAAAATAAATGTAAAAAGCTTATAAAATACTAATGTCTTAGTCATTTTCGTAGCATTTAATTTTATATCTTCATTTAGATTGACTCAAGTAATAAAATTCTTCTTGAAAACTTGCGTACTCAGCTTTCTATTGCATCATTGCTGCAGGAGAGTGGTAAAGGTTCTGCACCGGAGTCTGTTTTTCCCTCAGTTCCTGGTAAAATATTTTTGTCAATAAGTCCAACATTTTCTAAGATTGAATGCATTTTTTAAGTCAACTAATTTTTCATACAAATATTTTTAGTCTGAAACTGACTAACATTTGATTAATATGTATTTTATTAAGCAGCAGTTACTAGTTATTTTATAAATGGTATTTGAAAATCTTAATCGTTATTGTTCTATTCAGAATGATCAAACTATTGGGTACATTTAAGCGTAATTAATAATAAGTGAACCCAAGAAGTATGGTATAATACCTGTAAAATTGTGGATGAGCACAATTTTTCGTACATGCTCAAATGTTAAAACACTTGAGTGGATGTTCTATTCGTAACTTGTACAGTATCCTGTCCATATTCTATTCTTCACAACACTCCTAGAATATATTATGCAGACCCCTTAGATATCTTACTTTATGAAAAACATATTTATACAACTAAAATGTATGATATTGTGAACAATTGCATAAGCCATGAAATACTTGAACTACCTGAAATACATTTAAAAATAGATAGACCACCTAACTTGCTCACCTTATATTGATTATCCTATCTTCTCCCATTACTGTGAAGCAAGGAATCATAAGGATAACTTATAAAATTGATGTGCGTGTCATTTGAAAAATGCCCTCAAATACCGAGGAATATATCATCGTTTTACTATCTAAACATTTGAAGTCTTGAAAACAAAGCTTTTCAGGAGTGATAATAAACTAGATCCTAAATTATAGACCATTAATAAGATATGAGGTTAAAAATTCGTTGATAGAGGACTTAATAACTGATGTAGATTTAGGAACTTTTGAAACAAGTTTAGTTAGCATATTTATATCCAAATGTTACAGTAATAAATAGGCTAACCATATTTCCTTGAGGCAAAAACGGGATGGTCATAAACAAAAATTCTGTATTTGTGAAAGAGTAGGTTGTTTTGTTATTTGGATACACTTGCTATTGATTAAGAAAAAGGTAGTAAATAATTCATTAACTCTTAGGGCTTAAAATCTAATTTATGCCATTACCACTTATTTAGTGAGAAATTATACATTGTGTACAAGAATTTATTGCAATCATTACTTAATCTTAGATTTCAGTATATATATTTTTCATACAATGCGTTCATGTATCCACAAAACATTTGTATTGAAATTAGTTTTTAAATTGTTATTGCCTTCAGTATGATTAATTTTCATTAAATATATTACAGGATCTGTAAATGAAAAACTGACATCAAAATCTTCTGGTTCTCTCATGGACAGTTTTCAATGTGAGAGTGGCAAAAATCTGTTTCAAAGTCACTCATTTTTGAAGAACTCTGATAATTACTCTGGAAAAGCTACTTCAATGTCCAGTGTCAGTGACGCTTTAGCTAAGATACTTGCTAAACAGGGCAGCTCCACATCATCAGGTATACATTTTCAAGGTAAAACTGTAAATAGTCCAAATCTTAAAGCTCCACTGCAGTCAAAGTATATCGGTGTAAAAGCTAATTTATACCCTCTTGAACACAGTGGCAGTAGTGATAAAAAGGAATTCCTTCAAACTCAAGTTAATTTTCCTAAAAAAATTCCATCTTTAATGGGTGAATATGCCCCAACGGTACCCAGCGTGGGGAATTCTGCAAGACCCTTTGAGTCAAACGTTGCATCCTCGGCACTCACATTAAAACCGCATGTGACTAAATTGCATGGGCCTTCCCATCGTGATACCTGAGTTTTTAAGTGTTTAAAAAGGAAAATTCTGATTACTTAATTCCTTCCCCCCTTTTAATTTGTTCAGATAGATTCGTATGGATTGGTATAACAGTTCAGGTGATAAGAAATGATAGTTATGATTATAGTTTTAAGCTAGACGTTTTTAAATATATTTTTTGTTATGAAAGTATTCTTATTACCTGTGCTGTTGGCAAAGATTTTTTTGTAGACTAAAATGTTCTATCAGTGATTTATTCCAGAAAGGAACTGTATAATTTATTTTTCATCCGAACTTGCTGAGTTTCATATTTTATATTATATTATACCTGGATGTTTCCTCTGTTAAACATTTTAATGCATCTCTAAGTAAAGCTTTTCTTGCTTTATGAGTTGTGTTTTTCTTTGAGACGTTACAACATTCCAAATGCATTATTTCTCTGTATTTTGTATGAACATATTAAAATTTGAAATGTTACGTTTTGAAAAGTTACAAATTATATATTTTTAAGACTATTTGTGTTATAGTTTCAATTTGTGATGCTGTGCAGTATAAAAAAGGTTTAACTTTCATCTTTCCAGTTACAATACTATAATTTCTACCACTTCATTTATGAATATATCTGAATTAATATTGCTTGTTTTTATTTAGTATATTTTTATGTGTCCTAGTGTTTGCAGTTCATTTACTTAGTATTTTTAATTGCTGAAATATTTTGTATCGCATTTACATTATCGAGTGCATTATAATTACAGCAAAATGAATCACATTTTAATTGCATAAACTCATTAACAAAGTCCATACATAACTATTTATTTTTATAAACTTATTTGATATGAATTGTCTGTAGGATTACTAATATTGTAGCAATAATATAATTATTTTATATTTTTCACTCATTCACTTATCCTTAAAATTGCAATAGAATCTCATTCAAACCAAATTGTTATAGGCTTGAAATTAAATCTCTTGTTGAGAAATGTTATTAGTTAATTTGTCTAAAAAAAAAAGAAATTAACATTATCTAAAAATGCATTAGGACGAGTTCTAGAAATGTTACTTGAATATATGATAAGTCCTATTAGCAGGTTCATTAATGAGGTTTGATTGCATTTCTTTATATTCATTGTATATATTGTTATTTTAAGTTTAAATATTGTTAACACTTCACTATATTCATTTTATGGCTACTGCTCTATATCTTAAAAATGAAGCAAATATCAGTCAGCTTTTCCTTAAATAAAAGTAGTTATTGGTTTGTTTCTTTCTTAATTGTAATAGTAAGCAAATTTGATATACATTTGTTTTTGAATCATGACAAAAATAATCCATTTAAGAAAACACTTTGAATTATTTTCAAAATACTATAAATCCCTCTGAAGCTATTTATTAAGAACGATGGTTGTTACAAAATAGTTTTTTGGACCAGTAAATTGCTAATAAAAGTGATTTAAATTTTATGTAAATACTAGTGGCAGTGTCCATGAAAGCTCAAAACCTGGCATACCCTTTTTAACCCTCCAAGTGAGCCCCGATATATCTCGTCCAACATGATATAGCCAGTTCTAATCACGAGGCATCTTGCCAAGATGAAAACTGCCCTATTTTGCAGAGGACAAGCCCACAGAGAGATAACCTGGAGGTTTCACTGTAATGCTTGTCATTTCACCCACCCCCTTTTCAAAAAAGAGCACGAAGGTGGGTTGCTAATGAGTTTTACAAATGCCCTGTTTCCAATGCCTTAGATGCTCTTAGATTTCCCAAAACCGCCTTACAGGTTAACATCTTCCATCTGATTAAACAGATCAGCGAGTGTTGGTCGACTTTTGAAATAAGAATCAACTATTGTAAATTCTTAATTTAACAAAGAAAATCTCCTGAGGCATTGAGGGGAGAGGACTCATGGATTTTCAAAGCAGCTGGAGAAGGTACTGAATGGGTTTGTGATTTACTATTGTCTGTACTGTGTTGACTCCAAGGGAAATGAATATCCATGTAGAGAAAAAACTAGTCCCTTGCACAGAGCTGGTGTCAATTTGGAACGGGTTTTTGTGTCAGATGCTGATCACTACAGGGCAGTTTTCAACTCGAAGATAAACCACCAAAAGGGTTAAATAATTATAATTTGAAAAAAATCGGATGGCACAAAATAAATAATTAAAACAATGAAAGCTGAAGCAAAATTGACAATTTTTTTAGCCTGAATCTGACATCGGTTTCTATTTTAGCGTCCTCGATTTCCACCGCAAAAGCCAACCAGGGATTAATGGTTCATGATCCTTTCAGACTCAAGTGGTTTCTTACTATGATTGGTTAATAGTGTTAGAGTCATGCACAATGGATAATTCTGCAGGGTCTACACCAACCCTAGTTTCATGGTTCTAACCCCAGTATGCTGTCTGGATAATCTGCATATGGTCTATTATCCTCCTTTTTTTACCCACCTTTGTAAAATACTGCCCTCGAGCTCTAAGACAGCATTTGGATCATCCATGTTGAGTTGAAAACACTGAGTGCAATTGTGTCTTTGGGGCACCTTTTTTAACTTAGAGCTAAAAATAATTTGTATTGTATTTGGGAAAAAAACCAATTGTATAATTATGGGAGTTATAATTTAATCTACAAAATTAGCTGTCAACATATCAAGTATAACTTTATATCCACATCATTTGTAAGTATTTTTATCCTCTGGGTAGTAAAAGGTTAAACCAAGTCCAGGAAAGGTTGCAAGTTTTTGGTAACAACTAATTTAAGGATTTTTATTTTTGACACAGCATACAAAAATATTTTCCAATGTTTTGATATTTTCATAATGCATTGACAGGGGGCGTTTGTATTTTATTCTAACTTTCATTACCTTGATTTTATGGACTACTCTAAATCAGTGAAATAGGCCCTTTTCTACCAAAGTACAGATATAATACTTGCCCAACTTCTAAAAAAAATAATAATATAATGCCCAATATTTCCGACCTTAAGCATTTACACTTCAGTTTTATATTATTTGTTGCATGGGAGATAGAGTAAAGTGATAATGTAGCATTAAGTTATGAATTAGAAATGCACTGACAGATTTTGAATGTTTATTATTTTGTATTGTTCTATCGATATCAAGCTGATAAAAGTATGCAACTGCTGCTATTTGTGTTGATATAGTTGTATTTTTAAATAAAGTTCCAAACACAAATCACCTTTACTATTTGAATTATACTCACTGAACCAACAAGAAAAATGAAGTATTCAGAGAAAAGGAACTTTGGAAGTTTTGACAGCTATTCTGCAATTGGTGTCTTCAAAAGTGTTGTGCTTCTTTTACACAAGTAATATTTGCCGAGTGATAATTTAACAAAAATGTGTGCGTTAAGTGTGATGGAGACATTACAAAGTGAATTTTTATCAAGCTGTGCAAATTTAGTGTGAGCTATTCATTTTGAAAGATGTGTTTAAAGCCCTCTTTTCTGCTGTCATGTCTGAAGATTTCAGGTAAGAAAATGGTCTTATTTTTCATTGGCTGATCACTTTGATGTATCATGTGTAATGTGTTAAGATCTTTCCCCGTTATCTAGGTAATTATTTTAATTGTTTTCAATGCAATTTCATGTGAAGCTCCTTAATGTTGTATTTCAGTTTTTATTTGGGACTGTCAAACAAAGATGCATGCTTGTTGACAACATGCATCTTTGCAATACATTATTTTAATTCCACATACAATTGTTTATTCCATTGTTGATTCTTACTGTTTCTTTTTTAAGTTATTAAGAAGGATTCTCTTTCGGCAAAAAATATAGATTTAAAAAAAAATTTACATAATTTTATTCTTTAAAGTCTTGAGATCACGTATGTACCAAATTTCAAGTCAAAATTTGCCCAGTTATAAACCATTAACAGAATTGGCGTGTAGATGTAGAATTTGGAGCTTGCGCCACTTCATAAAGGTATTGTAAATGCTATAAACCTGATTTACAATAATTTGTTGTCAGAAGATCATTACACTGCATGGCACTGGTATAGTATATTCGTAGGAAAATATTGTAAGTCCTGAAACTTAAAATATGTTTTTTCCTGAACAGCTTTTTCGTGAGTGGCTGGCATGATGTCTATAAAATTACTGGATTGACCGACTTGAAATTTTTACAGTATATCAAGCAAACATACTGCTTTTGTTTAATGAACTATAAAAACTCTGTTACATCGTTATGCATTTATAGCAAAAACTTCTTTTTTAGCTAAATCAATGATTGGGATTTTACAAATCACCTTTTTCTCAAATATTTTTTTTTAAATTTCTGGCTCATCAGACGATAAGCTATCTATGTATGGAGTAATGTGCAATTCAATTTTTTTAATCACCTGGAGTTGAGAAATTCCATTGAACTTCGCATGCTATCATGGTCAATTAGGGTTAGCAGGTGTGATTCTTAATGAGAATAATTTTTAAATAATTGTGAATACCTGAAATAATAAATGTATAAAGTTTTGAATTATTGTATTGCATAGCTTTGTTAATAAAAAATCTTGAGGCAGTGATAATTAGCAAAAAAAAAAAGGGAATTCCCTTTAAGCCCCCTTTAGAATGAAATTTGCAGGTATTGTATTTGTTGGAATTCTCTTTAAACTCTTGCTCTCTTTCTTACTATTCCAATATCGTAAGCTAAAGGATTGTTTCTTAAATAGAAAATTTTTGCTTGAATTGGAAATTTAACTTTCGTACTACTGTAATTAGCCACAAAATATGTATTAAACAACAGTAATCCGATTTACTCGTTTTGCCACTTTCAAAGTACTTATTCACTTGTCCTTTGGATCGAAGCTACAATAATCAAAAACTCGAAATTTTACATCTATGGATTAAACAATTTTGAAATTATGATTCAAAATAACATTTTTATGTCTATTTCTTAAAGGTTAGTCTACAGAAATATTTCATTTCTGCTTTGATTTTCATTTCCAAATGGTGATTAACTTAAATTCTATGGCAGAAAACTGCAGTTTTTAATTAAATAATATTATCTTACAACCACCCAGTATAATTTACAATTGCACAACCGGTATTAGCTACTTCATCCCTTAATCGCCGCAGGCGACCCCCTCATATCCCGCATTTAAGCAGGTGGTGATTCGGCCGCCTACGTATAACAACAGGTTCGCAAACCCGCCCACAGGGAACGCATCCCTTGAGGCGACCGCTCAACCCGATGTTCAGGGCAACTCTCGCCGCCAAGATAGACTGTATGCAATTCGAATGCTACAGAGCAAACGAAAAAACAAATATCGTGTCAATGATGAGAGGAAAAGTGGTATCCTCCCATTGTTATACCCTCCATGTCATGCGTAGGAACACACAAGTGAACTGCGGCAACTAGATCTGGCGGGCCACACATCGGGACGCCTTCCGCCCGAAGTTGCCCGAAGGCTTGACCCCGGGAGACCACTAATACGCAGCCCAACCGGACCCTGATATGACAGGGAGGTACACCATTATTCGCCTTCTACGACACTACTTCATCCCTTGGCTTACTTTTTTCAATGAAAAGTGTTTGTAATATTCTGTATTCACACACATATCTGCATTAACTTTGTTTTCCATTCCTGCCGCTAGTTGTAATTTACTCCAGTGGTCACAATCTAATTTAAAATTATTATTCACAATTTAATTAATCTAATAAAATATAATATTCGCATAATGAAATAATTCTTGTGAAAGGAAAAATGCACCAAGTGCAATTATGAGCTGTTTTCATATTTCTTCTAAAAAAGGTCTTCAAAATTCAGATATCACTAGGTCATCTGAATACTTAGAATCGTACACATTCTACATCAGTTCACAGGTATGTATTTCAGTCTTGACAATAAATAGCAAGTACAAATGGAAACTAGACATTTTGAGAAATTTGTGTGGGTTAAATATTTTGAAAATTCACCTGATTTTTCGTTTTCTATTTGCAGTCCTTCCTATGAATCTCAACATTGTCACTAAAAATATTGAAATTTTTGACTTATTGAGATTATGTTTTGTGACAAAGTGGATGTGTATGCATACATGCGGAAAATGTTGAATTATATGGATGTGTTATATGAATGATTGGTTACATAGTGGTTTGAGTAATTTAAACGAGGCATCCCATTGAAATATTTATCGAAAGGCGTTTCGGTTCCTCTTTTTTCTTTTGCATGTAAAAAGCATACATTGAAAGGTACTCAGAATTTGTAGGACCACTATACAATATGATACATTTAAAGTCCCTCTGACGAGTTACCAAAATTTGGACATGGGTTGAAATTTATCAATTATCAACAAATTCATGAAAAATTTTCATGTGTTAAAAAATTGTTTACTGCTTAAGTAAGCAACTTGTTTATTGAGCAGAATATCTCAAGTATAAACACAACTTTTGTATTGAAGTTACAGGTTGCGCTAACACGTACAGAGAGAAAGTACGTGTCAAATAAATTCGTTTTCATACCCGCCAACTCTATGTTAAACCATTTTTTTCTATGTTCAAGGTGGAAAAAATATCTTCTGAATTTTTCTTTTCAATGTGAGAAATTTCATTTGGTATGTTGGGCCAATCTATGAATGAACGGTTTTGCATAGCTGCCAATTTTTACGGAAGATTCTCAGAAAAACATTTAGTATTGGATTTTTCTTTGGGGGGATTTCAAGTGATTCCAATTTCAAAGGTTTGGCGCCAAGCCATTGCAGCCATGATAAAAACCCATTAGAATCAGTGGCTGTTAGATTGTCGTTAAATCCTTTAGAACTGTTTGAAGAAAAACGAGTCCATTTAAACACGCAAAAAAATTTAATTTCCTATTTTTGCATACATTTGGCGCCATCTTGCGTAAGATACCGCCTAATAGGATTTTGCCTATTTCGAATTGACGCCAAGCGTGTAACAGTAGCTGAGAGCAGGGTTTTTCTTTATTGAATTGCTTTCAAGCTCAATTAGGGAAATTGTCGCTAATTTGGCACTTGTAATTGAAGAGATGAATGGAAGGGGTTGTGGCATTTTTGTAGTTTCGAGATATTTGGCCTCGGAGTCGGTTTTACTAGATGAGTTGGAAGGAGTTTGGGATTGGTGTTGTAAGTATCCGCACAGAAGGTTCCTGCACGTATGTTAAATAAATCTGACATGTCTTTTCGCTAAATTCAAATTTGTGTACATGGCTATGAAACGCTCTCCGTCATTTAATCCGTTCTTCCACCACATGGGGCGCTATCTAGTGTACATAACTCATTCAATTATTTCCTAAAATAATCGATAGATTGCTCTAGTTGTCAGCACTGGTCATACCTCACCTGAGGCTACTTCAAAAGTGCAATAATCCCAAAATGTAAACAAATGTCACATATTCCACTCACCCCTTAAATTATTTTAGGCATTTTTTATTTCTGCGTTGGTTTTTATGTCGCAAAAAATCTTCAAGAAAAAGTTTAGGAAGATTGGCAGGTATGCGATTTTAATTTGGAAATAAAATAAACTTTCTCAATTTGAAAACTTAAGATTGGTGTTGGTAGATGTTCCGATTGAAAACTAATCATAAAATTGTAATTTCCTCTTTTCATGTGACCTAGTCATTCGTGAGTTTTAGTGTTCCGATTCATGTTCTAATTATCTCTGGAAAATCGTGAAATTTTCAAATATTCAATAGTCTACCTTTCAATGACCTGTATGAATATCTATAGGAATTACCACGTACGTCTCATCTTCTAAAGGGGTTGGATACGTGGATAAAGTTAATGTAAGTCACGCTACATCTACATTACATCTTTACATTTCACCCATCTTTGTACAGAACGGTAAAAAGGGTGGTTGATTGACGTCATGCTGCATTAAGTGAGGGGTATAATCGGGGCGCACCTACGGAGGGACTGGAGGTTTAAGCCCCTCCCAGACCTTGTAAAAGCAAAAAAATAATCATAATTCATTTATTGCTTCTTTAAAAATCATGTATAAAGGTGTTTTTCTCCTTTCATTCAATCAATATTTATTCATTGCTTCCAGAGCCTACATACAAAAGTGCTCCATTTTTTATTTTACTGGATAAAATAATTGAACATTTTGATATTGTTCATTAAAACATTGGTATCTTTTCCCTTGGTTGGTTTTGGGTTTTATGGCGCAAGGGCCATATTTGGCCATGCTGCGCCAGACACAATACAATATCAAGTAATTGACACACACACTGAAAGCTTTACTGACACAAGAGAGAAATACACCCAGGGAGGAAAGCACATGGCTGGAATCGAACCTGCGCCACCTACAACTCGAAGGTTGCTAGCGCAGTGGGCATACCCACTGAGCCACGACGGCCCCATCTTTTACCTTGGATACAGCTTCTATTCGTCTTGGAGTAGTTTAAAATTAGTCTGTAACACTCAACTAATCTCTTGGTATCTCACTCCAAAACTAGTCTAGGTAACACTCTAATCTCTTGATAACACTCCAAAATTAGTCTGTATAATACTCTCCCAAACTAGTCTAGGTAATATACTCTACATCTAGTCTATTGGGAACACAACCAAAAGTAGTCTAGGTAATAACTCACTAAAACTAGTCTGATTAACGCACACTAAAACTATTCTTGATTTCAAAGAAATTGTGAAATTATCCCCTAAGTAAAGAGCTTATAATAAAAATGTAGCCCCCTCCATATTGATATCCTGGGTGTAATAGCTTGATGGTTTTTCCGGGTACCTTTGGAGGTTTCGAATCAATGCTTGTAGAACTTTAAGACTTCAACTGAGGAGGGAGCGTCTAGAATTTCATTTCCGTCAGAGGATTTTAAGGGATGCTCAGTGACCCTCTTTGATGTAACATTTCCTCGGCTGGCAACGAGAACAAGGCTAACTCTAGAACTGAAGGGTAGTTTAGCGTGGTCATCGGCTGCGCCCACAGCCAAGAAATCCAAGGCCTTATAATTCCACATTTTCAAAATTAACTGCTCCGTGAAAGTAAATGCTCTGAAAATTTTCTTTCCATAAATTATTTTGGCTGTGTCGCGTCCGTCTTCAACTGTATGCAATTGCTTTAACGTCCTCCGTCTTAAAGAGATTAAGAATGAGTCAGTTAAGATTGCAGGACAAATTCTCCAGCTTTTCCTATCATGGCAGAAAAGCTAAAGTTGAGTTAAAATATTTTGTAACTATATGGGAAATACTCGAATTATCATGTGATCCCAATTTCGAAGTTATTAACCTTTGACTAATTTTCAAGAAAACCTAAATATATGTACTATACCTCTAAAACGCTTGCAAAAAAACTGCTCATTTTTCCATATACAGTGGACTCTCTTTTAACCGGCCACTTCGGGACCGGATAACGATTTGGCCGGTTGAACCGTCTCTCGTTCCCTTAATAGCATTAAAATACACTCCCGAAATCGTTTTTATTAGAATAAAACTAAGTATATAGCCTACTTGATTGTAATATGATATGTACAATTAAGAAAACATAACCTGGAAGAACTTTTCCTTTGTTGGAAAAACTAAATACATGTTACTGTAGGCTACTGTATTTACAGTACATAATTGGTCAGTGGCGGCCGGTTAAGAGGGAGTCCACTGTATTAGGTGCCGTTTCGTGTAAAATATCGCCAAATTGGTTAAGCTGAACTGCCGCCAAGCATATAGCTAGTTATAGAGAATAAGATACTTTTTCTTGTTTTGCACTGTTTCCATGAAGTCCAATTCGGTGCTATTGTTGCTAATTTGACGCTTTTAATTACTTTTTATTTTGAGCATTTTTCATTTCTGACAATTGCACTTTCCTTTTTATACAGTAAAAATCCGGACTTTTTCCATGGAAGTGGCAGGTATGCGTAATTTATGTATTTAAAATGAAATCATTGTAAATTAATTTTTTTTTTTCCATAAATACTTTCCTAAAAATTATTTTGGTTGTGTCGACCTTTACACATTTCCCAGCCTAGTATGTCCCAGAGGTGTGAGGCATGAACCAACTCGTGACATGAATGCGTATTTTAATTCGGTCCTGTTTAGGGGGTCTACGAAAACTCTAGCGACCAAAAAAAGGGGCAGATTTGTCGCTCATGTCTCGTAAACAAAAATGATAATCTAATGATTTAAATTTTGTGGTTTTATGTCCGTATAAAATAGTGTGCAGCAGTGGCAGTGATGAGGAACGTTTGCGAGTAACACTGAAAATGGTGACGCCGCTCGGCTTTTGGGTAGTGTAACTTTGGATTCCGAAGAGATTGGCCGTTGAAATTGGTATCGATTTGTACAGAATAACAGGATCTACAATATTAGCAATAATAAGCGATAAATTAAAATTTGTAGTTATAAGCCGATAAGTGTGCTGAGTTAAAGAAAATTTTTTTTTGTCAAAAAGAGGAAATTGAAACAGAAAGAAAAATTTGTAAGGAAAGAAAAACCCAAATTGATTAATGTCGAACGATACAGATATTGTACTGAGAGCTTCAATCCTGGCGCGAGTATTTCGAGTACACCACCGCCTTAACCGATGGATATTGACTTGGAATATAACTGAAAGATTCTATCAGGAAAATTGATTCCAGATATCAATGTATCCATTATGGCTTACCGGTGATTTCAATGTCGATGTTACTCAAAACAAATCACTTATAGACTATATGCAACGTGAGTTCAACTTGAAATACATTTCTACATTGCCCACTACTCTGGGCAACACTTTTATAGATTTAACCTTTGTAGATGATAATACTATGCCATGTGTCTTACTATCCTATCATTGGCCTTTAATAAATAAAATTATACTTCACTTTTACCACTAAGACTTCATTTACATGTTACCCTTACTCTAATAACAGAAGACGGATCAACGCCTCAAACGATTGCGGTCGTCCCCGTAAACCATCCCATTTTTTAAGCAACCAGTGCTCGTCTACAACTGTATGCAAATGATTTAACTTCCTAGTCTTTAAGAGATAAGAATGGCCGCTAGAAATCGAGATGGCAGACTCGATTCCTTGAAATTTTAAATCAAGATGTGGAGCCGAGTCATAATACTTATTCTACAGATGGAAGTTCAATCTTTCCAATTCTGAAACATTTGGTTTACCGGTCTTTCAAATAGGAGAAAATTTTAAGTGACGCCATTTCGACGTTTTGCGCCAAGGCACGGTAACCATGAAAGAAAAACACCGAAATCGGTGTTTGCTAGATTGTCGTGAAAACTTTCGGTGGTGGGGATACCAATTCTTTAAGAAAAACTAACAAATGTGCCTCTGAAACACTCAAAAAAAGTTCAATTGCTCATTTTTGTGCTAAAAGCACCAAATTGGTTACTCCCAAGTTCGAACTGCCGCCAAGTATATTTGCATGAGGAAGGAGCAGGGTTTCATTTCACTTTTAAATTGCTTTCATAAAGCTCAATTGTCGCTAATTTGGCAATTTTAATTATTATTATAATTTTAGACTTTTTTCTTTTCTGACTGCCAGACCTGATGTTTTCTTAAAAGAACTTTCTTCAATCGTCATACTCCGTTCTGATAGCACTGCGTACAATTGTTTTCGTGTAAAAAATTTACTTAGTGAATATTCAGCATCGGCGTTGCTTTTTATACCAAAAAGATCTGAATTTTTCACGTAGGATTAAGTTCCGTGAATAGTGTGGAATGACTTATGGCTCACCGCCTGTGGCATAAATAGGTCTCGATTGAAATATAGGAATATTTCGCAGTTTTAATTGAAATTTTGTTCTTGTGAACCGGTGAACATTTTAGACAACATCGCGGTTTATCTGGATAATCGTAAGCACAACTACTGCGTGGTATTGTTTTAAAGCTGTCGATAAGATCTATTCAAATATAGCAAGAACGTTTCGCAGTGGTTTGAACTGAGCATGTAAACGTTTTGAAACAGTACCCGACTAGCGCATTTCAACTCTGATCTTCTCTGGAATTCTATGCTTCAAACTCTCTTCTCCAGGAGGGGGCTAAGGAGGCTTAAGACAAAAAAAATATCCTTATTTAATTCATTGATTGCTTCTTTAAAAATCAAATATATAGTTGTTTTGATGTTTTTTCCACAGTCGACTTACATTTATTCCTTGCTTTCAGCCCATTAACAAAAGTACTCCATTTCTTATTTTACTGTGGTTGGATAAAATAATTGAAAATTTTAATGTTAATTAAAATCTTGGCATCTTTTCCTTTCAATACAGCTATTGGAGTAGTCACTTTAAAACTAATTTCTATGTCACACAATCTAAAAGTAGTCTCTAGATAACATAAAAACTAGTCTTTAGGTAACATAATCTAAAGCTAGTCTTTGATAACACTCTAAAACTACTCTATTTCAATGAAATTTTAAAATTACCCTCCAAATAAAGAGCTTGCGATAAAAATGTAGCCCCTCCAGATTGATATCCTGGGTGCACCCCTGCACTGCTCATTCCGATCTGAGCCTTTTTCCCCCTTGGAGTTAGGCAGGTATGAAAAATGGTTAATTTGTCGTTTTAATGGTCCTTTTCCTTCTAAACGAGCTGTAATTAGTTCAGAGAGAGAGAGATGTAGATTATGAGCAGTCTAGTAGATACTACATGAAAATCGACATATCGCATTCTTAAAAGTTCCCGGAACAAATCAAACTCATAAAGTTAAAAAATACATTTGCAAAGTTTCATCATGTTTTGGGACATAGAAGAAACAGATTCACTAACGTCTGATTTTTCTCGATTTCAAAAGTTTCTATTTCATCGGTTCGTGTTTCTATAATTAAAAGAAAAATTATTGATTAAAATTTATTTTATTTATATTTTTTGTCACGCACAACCATTTTAATTAATTTTGATATGACCCCCGTCTATAGTATCAGGATATGCTGATTTAAATCAAGTAATTTTTATTAAAAAATCAAATTTAAATCAAAAATTTTAATTTCATGTTTCTTTCTGTTATGTTTAATAATATTGAGAATGAAACACTGAATAAGATGCATGTTATTTTATTCAAATAAGTTAAGAACTTTGCTCCTACTGAGTTCACCCCAAAAATATAGTGAAAATCATCCTCCTTTTGAAGACATAAATAACAGTATATGCTGATTGGGATCATAATTACCAGACAAGTATTTTCATCTTGGGCCTTTGACCAATAGGTGTCACTCACAAACCTGCTTAACGCCTTAACTAACTTTAGTTTTAAACATTCTGTGAGACTAAATCGCACATGGCCAATTTTAAACCATTCACCATGTATTGAGTGAAGATGCTCGAAATACATTCAATCAAATTATTAAAATTGTGGTAACTTGCTTTTTTTTTTTAAGATGTTCTAGTTTTTAGTATTGTAGTCTGTTCATAAAAAATATAGACACAATGAAAAGATTTTCTACAGTACAAAAGCATTCCAATTTTACACTTAAATCTTTATAATTGGAAATTTTATGCATTGATCCCTTAGAATTCTTTACCATCCAGAATAACTATTCAATGTTTACGGAATCGAAATTTGGAATGTAAAAGTTAATTCACTCATCTGATAATCGTGTGAGTATGTTGAGAAAAGATTATGGGTTGAAGCAGAAAGCTATTGGAATTGATAAATTTTTTACTGCAAGCTCAAAATTCCACTGAATTGGCATTATCTGGGGGGATGATATTACCTTGTTCTATGCTGCTTATAGAGAAAAGCTCAATTTTTTTGTTTTATATATAAACCCTTTTTGTGTGCTTCGAATATACCTGTAAAATACTTGTCAATGTTGAAAGAATTTGGAAAATAGAGACATCCTATTTCAAATTTATGTATTTTCATGTCGTCTAATTTTTTACTGAACTAAAAATAACAATTTTTTCAGCAATAAGTTATTTTGCAAGCTAACAATTAATCAGAAGTAGTAATTTTTTCAAGATGCAAGTTCCTTTTATTTTATTTTCTATTGGTAACATGAGTTTTTCTCAAAATCAAGTCTAAAACAATTAATTATTTTATATCAAAATAATTGAAGTAATTCAAAACATTTTATTCATGTATGATAAATATATAATGCAAAAAAATCTGAGATTTGTATGATTGAAAAAAATTCATAATATGGTGTACGTGGGATCTGGCAACCTTATTTATCTGGGTCCAAAAAATTCATGTCGCTGGTTATGGGTTAAACTAAAAGTAATCTAAACCACTTCAGAACCAGATGGAAAAATATTGCTCATCTTGGTATTTGGGGTCTATTTACTCTATCATGTGATTTCCTTTGCTAATTCCTGTATCGCGTTTTAATCTTTCAAAAATTTACCTGGCTCTATTTCTTTATACATTAATGTTTTACATAAAAATATTAATGTTTAACTAAATCAAAACTATCTAGAAACTACATTGTAATTTGCATTTCTCATGTCCAACAAATTTAAACTTGTACGGACAAGGAATTAAAATCATAAAAATCCGATTTAAATAAAAAAAAGTATGATTTAAATAAAATAAATCCGATGTTTTGGTTTTTAAAAAAATCATAATTTTTTTTCATACTCTGATCTTTATCAAAATATAACCTTCCTGCAATTAAATAATTACGAAAAGAAAAGTGCAACTATAAGCTGTTTTCGAATTTCTAATCAAAGTTCTTCAGAAGTCAGTTATCACTAGGACGTCAGAATACTTAGACCCACCACACAAGAAGACTAATGAATCACGAAATTATAAAATTTAAGGGGGAAGAAACTCGCCTTCCCCATTGACTACGCACCGATACCATGATTATGCCCACTTTCTCAGCCCCTTCCATAGAAAAATTTTGGGTGTACCCCTGATATATTGTATGCCAGGAAATTTCTGTCTAGAAATTATTCGAAGCTAAACTGCTTATAATCTGGCTTAGAAAGTACACGTGTCAAAGGTTCAATAATATCAGAATATTTTTACTGTTAAAAGTCGTACTTGGCTGCTGGAACTAGCTTTTGAGGAAATAAACTACGCAGATTGATGGGTGTTTCATGTTTGACGCGGATATCTGCCGTGGTTTGGAAGACAATTTAGTTGTAGCGTCTATCTAACTTGTTCTCGCATTACAAAAAGTGAACGGAACCATAAACCAGACCATAATTTTTTCCTGACTAGAAGTTTATTATAGTTACTAATATAATATTAACCATAGTTTATACAGCTAGAAACCATTGATAACTCCTGTAAAACTGAATTTTGTTTCAATTCTGATAGTGTGTTTAATACAAGAAAATTGTTAAATATCAAATGGTCCTAAAACTAATGTGAAAAAAATAATAATAATATGAAGGAATTAGTTCAAAGTATGCCCCCTAGATGGCGCCACCAAAAACGTTTTTGGGGAATGGTACTTGGGAACCCTTCGTCACACGTCAACGTACGGTCATGATTAAATACATGCAAGTAAATGGACCGACATGCATGGACATGGACACAAAATGAAACAGACGGAGCATGTGCCCGCAGCTTCATGTTATTTCTTCCAGTTGCTCAGTAATGAAGATCTCTCACGTGGTTGTGGGTAAAAGCATGAATCCTATCCGATTCTTAGGTTCTTGTTTAGTTCTATTTACTGTTTCAAATGTGGACATGTTTTTATGATTTGGGAACTCTCGAATAAAATATGCAAATTTTGTAACATTTGGAAGTGTCTAATTTGGGAGTACTACGTATAAAAACTCAAAATGGTTTTAGTTCCTAAAAAAGATCTAAACTGACTTGAAATCTACTTAAAACCTTTTTTGGTATATTTTGGCCGGTGCCAATATCCTAGATTTTACTATTATGAATGATGACATTAGTAACGTGTATAAGCCGTACCGAAACAGAAAAGTTTTGTTTCGTTAATCTAATATTACCCAACCAGAAAAAGAAGGGTCGAATTGGGCATAACTGCTTTTAGAAAATGCATTTTTATCACAGCTGGATAAATTACTGTATTTTGTTTGCAATAAATATTCTTGATGAAAATATGATCGAAGCTGGTGTTTAAAGGTATGTCTATTATGTTTAAATATTTTTTGTATAAAATAGATCACATAATCTTCTGAATTGTACTGATAAGAAACATTTTCAAAAACTAAATTCAAAATTAATACATTGTGAAGGTTAAGTTTTTATATAATGAACAAAAATGTTTATTAGTGTAAAAGGTAATTACAATCTATTATTAATTTTATGGATAATTAATTAATGAAATACTAATTAGGGATGATAAACTTAACCCAAATTGTTTTAATAATTTTAATTCTTTCAATCCCCTAAAAAATAGAGCTTGCGATATTTGGGTAGACCCCAGAATGTAATCCTGGGTGCACCCCTGCCAACCAAGGTAATATGCCTTCTCACTATATGCTCATTGCACTATAAAGTTTTTATTTCTTTAGATTTAATGTTAGTGTTTGTCTAATTTGAATTCTTATAAAAAGAGAATATTTATCTTACCTTTTAGAATTATAAAATGTTGGTGAAATTTGAATGTCGCTAACAGATTATATGAATGCACATGGCATGTGTATGTATTTCTATCAGAAGTATAATGAATAGCGTAAATAATCTTTAGTTGCAAGTAAAAATATCCAATTTATTTTGTATTCAATCAATGGCTTCTACTTATTTACTTTACTCTTAGCTGTAAGATGTAGCACAGCATGAGATTTTTTTATTATGCATAGATTATTTCTGTACCTTGGTAGAAAAAAGGCAATGTCCAAATTCAAGGATTTTGAGTTGTCCACAAATCACTTCAAGGTCATGAAAGTTATATTAGAAGTGCCAATATATTATGAAAGAATCAAAATATTGGAAAATATTTTTTTGTGGTAAAAATAAAAATTCCTAAATCAGAATGCTATCAAAATTTTGCAAATTGACATTGGCTCTTTTCCTACCAAGGTAGATTTGAGGTTGAATGCTTATTGCAGGGCTGCTAAAGCACTTGCGAAATAGAAGCATAAATTTTTAAAAATAGTAGCTGAAGTCTCCTCTTAAAACAATTTAGTTGCTCAGATATAAAATGCCCGAGTTAAAATCGATTTAAACACAAAATGTGCTAATAAGTATGAAATAGATGTTGAAGATCTCGCCAAGAAATTAAAATTTTAAAATATATAAATACTTTTTCTTAATAAGGTTTTTTGACAATCTAGCAACTACAGATTCTGATGTTTCTCTTTCATGGTTGCCACGGCTTAACGAAAAAATTCGAAATTGGCATCCATGGAAATTTTTCTCCCTGAAAAAAATCCGAAAAATATTTTTCCTTCCGCTATTAGTAATACAACAGATACTTAATTTTTCTTAACCTTTGGTGAATTTTCAAAGAAAGTCGCCAAAATTTTGAAAATAGGAGTTTTTGAGACGATTTTGTTTAAAAAGATACCCAGATAGGCAAACACAGGTTGGAAAATAGCAAAAAGTCACCTGTGGTAACCCTGTTATAGAGATCATAAAGTGAAACATTTTCAATGTTGCAATCTAAAATGAACAAAACATCAAGTCTGTTTTAAGACACAAACAGTATAAGCCTATTTAAAATTCAATAATGAGTTATACACTGTAATGACAAGTCACCACACACCTGGAGTAGAAACAAAACATAGCATTTATTGACATACTTTAATTACGTGCTGGTTCACCTTTGACTATAATACACACATTGACCCTTTTAGACATGCTTCCAACAAGATTTTGGAACACAGCGATAGGTGTGTGCTTCCATTCATTACATAATGCCACCGCTACTGTTGGTTTGTAGTAGGTCTTGGTTCCAAACTTCATATTCTTGCTCTAATTCATCACATAGCTGATCAATGGGGTTCAAATCAGTGCTCTATGCTGACCAGTCCAGAAATGATACTGCATTACCGTCAAACCATTGTGTAACAGCCCTTGCTTTGTGGATGGATGCATTATTTCGAATGGGTGTCCGATGACTTTTGTCAGTAGTGTTATGTCGCTATTCAACCCATCGAATTTACATTGAACAGGCACTCAAACTGACAATCTCATCAATAATTTTCATAAACAGTTTTTACTGAATGAAACGCAGCAGAATCTACCATTTAAAACCTTACAAAATTTAATTTACCTATTAGCAGGATGTGTTGCATTGTATCTTACATTTACAGTTAACCTTACTCTCTGTTATACAACTTAACGTATGTGAACAGCATATCTAATTTTTAAGCTATTTTCTTTTATTCCAGCTAATGATTACAAATCGAAAAATCTATCGATGAGAGTAATATTGTAGTTAAATGTGATGAAACCTGGATGGGCAAATGCTATTATGAAAGGAGCCTAGGTTTCCATGTTCATACACTAATTGTGGTGTAAATAGTCATGAAAATGAAGCTAATCTCTGCAATGTGAATATTTTATCCAATAAATTTATTTTAAAACAATTATTTACTTTCATTACATTTGGAAGGTAGTACAATAGGTTGAAATTGCAGGAACCACTCTAATTTTAAATTACACAATTATACCTTGTTAATTCTTATAATAGCAAGTAATAATGAATATAAAAATATCTAAAAAAACATTCATGCCTTCCAGCTCTCCTAATGCATTTTGACAAATTTTAGAGTATCAAAAAATTACCCATAAATTTAAATTTTGAAAGATAAAATGTTTCTCTTATGGCACATCGAAAAATCTAGTTTTATGATTGTAAAAAATTGAAAATGCAAAGCTGCATCTCTTAATAATTCTAAACATTTTTGTTTCTATAACACACTGATCTTTTGCTATAATACATTCCTTTTACGAGTAACGTTTAGGCAGGGTTTGCTACATATCAGCTTTATTTCAAAAAATAAAATGCAACATCCTTCCTTAAAAATTGTTCTTCAATTAAATGCAACCAGAATCAAAGCACTAATACAAATGTTTCGAAAATATCTGGTCAAATTGTAAAGGGTGGCAAAGTAAACATTTTATGTCAAAGAATGTGTGTCCGAAAATGATGCTTTTAGAGGGTGCTGTTTAGGTCAGTCGATAACTTCATTTCTGTGGAGTAAGGTATCATTCCCCACTTGGATTTTCAAAGGTATGCATTGCTACACAAATTCAGAGCTCACAGATACGGGGCTGCGAATAGAAACAGACAAGCTGCTCAAAGATTGTAGTGGTCAGGATGTTGTTTCTGGATTCAAAGGAAATCCAATGAAAGGCATGGATATTTGTCCATCCTGAATGAATGTGTCCTCTATAATATATATATTTTGGGCCCCTCTACAATTTGGCCAGATACTCTTGAAACACCATGTGTACAAAAGTAAGTTATAAGAATATTGTTTTGGCATTCCTTTCTGATTCAATTGAAAGCTGTAATTCCCCCTTAAATAATTTTAGTGTAAAAAAGTTTTATTTCAGACAAAATAAAAATTAAATTTTGCTTGCATCTATTTCTGCTACATTAGGTGAATTGGATTGGATATTTTAATTAATTAAACAAGTTGAAGAACAGTTATTTTTGCAAAGACAGACTGGTTCAATGGACCAATTATTGTTTGATTTGAATTTGACAAGAATGTTCTAATACTATATGAATTGAATTCGACTTCAAATGATAAAATGCATTTTATTGATCTATATAATTTCCACATATATTCAACCACAAAGAAATGCCACTGCAAATAAATTCAATAGTTAAATCAAAGCTTGCCTTTTGAATACATTTCTACAAATTCAAAGTAAAAGAAAATGGTTTCCAAGCAAAGGGCTGCAAGTGAAAAAAATTGAATTCTGAAAAACAGCTTCAAAGTTAATTCTGATTTAAAAATTACATTGTCATAAAGTGAAACTAATAACTTAGCATTTTAGAACTTTGTTTACCTGAGGTATATGGTAGAAATTATGTAGGTCTGCTATTTAAGTTTATTAATCTTTTAAACACTAACTTGCATCCCTTTGATTAAGATTACGAACTATTGTGTTTCATGAAAAATAATAACATTTTATTTTGTAGTCTTTTCTGAAAGTAGAAACAGAATTTAAGTGCCTCTCATTTTCCGTCGACTCTTTCAGTCACAAAACAAATCTGAATTGATCACAATAATTTTGCATCATTGCTTTCATATAAATTGAGCCTTGTAGTAAGATTTGAAGACTTAAAGATTTGTCATCAAAATAAATATATATATCCTCTTAAGTGAAACATTAAAAACAGCCAATAAAAATATGCTAAAAGGTCCAGATTTCTACTTGGCAGAAAAAAAATCGTATTTCTATCTGGGTTCGTTCCAAAATGGTGAAAAATATATAAAAATAAGCAACAATTGATTGAATACAGATAATCAACAGTTTTGTTACACTCAAATGAGGAGATAAAGTGTAGCCCTTTGTTTTATCAACCCTAGTATTGTCTGGCATTCACTGGAGGATTCCTTTAGCCCAGAGTGATGAATGGTAAATTGTAGTCTCCATCTTCAGTGCTGATGAAATGCATCCATTTCTCAGCTTTCTTTTTCTAACTCTGCCCAGGGGTCTTCCAACATGGAAGGATTAATATAATCTCTTATATTGTATCTTTCTTCTGAATAGTTACCCATCTAAAGAAAGAAGTCAATTATAATACTTTTAGTGTAGTAAAAAATGAGACATTCAACAGCATTAAAATTATAGCACTTTTAGGTGTGATATTGTGAAAAAATTAAATCATGGCAAGTGCATTTAGACAGTAAGCAGCTTTAACGACAAATACATTTAATAATCAATTTACATTATTTAAACAATTTAAAACAGAATTCGAGACTAAAGGAGAATTAAATTTAAAAGTTTCCAGTTCCATCGGAGGAGGCAATCTCTGGATCCATTCATTCTCAGGGCCGTGGTAGCCTGGTTGGAAGAGCAACCGGACGGTTGCGATTTCGAATGCAGCCAAAGACCATCATGTACAAAGGGGGCTGGTACACATTAAATCTGCTGTGTCCTCAAATGTCCTCCCGTTGGCGTGGTGTGGAAGTTTGGAGAGTGAGGTGCCAGTTCAGGTGTTGCCTCATCATCTGACCGTGGTTCAAAATTACGTGGTGCTGTTCTCGGATTTTTCCCTTTGGGATTGATCCTGGACCGTCACCAATAACCTATTGTGTTGCTCCAGTGGGACATTAATTAAATACCTACCTGTATCAATTCTCTCCCTGCTGAAGGGTCAGGAATCCAAATCAATGCTCCTCCCATTACTCATTAATGAAGTGAGAGTTACCTCAAAGGTGGCCACTGAATGCGCCCCATCTAGTTAAAATTCACCAGACATATTGGCAGGGACGTCACTAGGGGGGAGACAGGGCATGTGCCCCGGGCGCCCGATTGGGGGGGCTAAATTGGCCGAGTACTTTTCTTACCATAGATATTAACGTATGATAAAAAATGAAGAGGAAAACTTATTAGCCTACAAAAACTATAAAAGGAGCTAAATGCAGAATGTGTGAAGAAATAGCAGGAAAGCTTAACCTAGGTCCTCTTTTTAAAGAAATATGGAGGATCAAGAAGGGGATGTTTGATGAGAAGGGCGAAGTTGAAAGCTATGAATTCTCCGAAAAAAGGTTCAGATTATTGATTATACAAATAATAGATCGGATTCTGAATGAACTGAGGCAAATGTTTTCAAGTCTTTCAAAAGATGATTAGTTTATTTGGTTTCCTCAATGGAGCTCGGTTTGAAACAACGAATGGAGAAGAATTGAAGAACCAGGCAATTCAGTTAGCTACCACATATAAAGACAGACAGGGACTAGCTGGCGATAGAAGTGGAGAATTTTAAGTATTATGCCTTGGATTTAAGCCCTAATATGAAAACGGCTACACCATCAGGTCTTCTGATGTTAATATACAAGAACGGACTTGAAGACGCGTCCACCAACATAACGACAGCGTTGAGAATTTTCCTCACAATACCAGTCTCAGTCGCCTCAAATGAAAGGAGTTTTAACAAACTAAAGATCATAAAAAATTACCTCAGAAACTTAACAGGACAATAACTAACCAACCTGAGCATCATATCAATAGAGCACAAGTTAGCTTCAAAGCTATCTTTTGAGGACATTGTAAAAATGCTTACAGGCAAAAAAGTCCGTAAAGTTAAGTTTTAGTTCAAACTTTCTGTGTTTAAATTAATTTTTTTCACATTTTGTCAATAGATTACGAGATTGTGTAAAATGTCTAAGTATAATACTCAAAGTAATATATAACTTGAGTAAAATCTGTTATTTCTAATTCTAGTTCCACAGTTTTCCAAAATCCTTGAATGGTTTTCGGTCGACTTTTCGATAATGCTCTTTTTAAAAGTCCACGGGTGAGGCATCTGGAGATTTAGCAGGAATATCAGTAAAGGGTATTTATTGACTTGATACCAGTTTCTTGTTCCATTTTATCCAAGAATTTAACAGTGGATTTAGATGTGTGGCTGCTTGCTTTATCCTGATGCAGCTCTACTGATTGTTGGCACTGTGGGTAAAGATATGGTATTTCTTTTTTGAATATTGGGGATAAAATATGGTCTTGATAGTATGTGGGAGTTGATTTTTACACTTTTTCTGCTCTTTTTACTTTTAATTTTCTATTATATGCAAAACCGGAAACAATCATAAATTTCTTAGAGAAAGTTCTCATGTTAAAGTTACCAAGTTGAACCATGTTTTAAGATTTTTCTCCTCTTTTATGATAATAAATTGTTCTTTTTTTATTGCAATCGTTTAAATACACCCACGCCTCATCTATTGTTACAACATTTTTCCATCTTTCTCCAGCTAAATGCATCTCATACAGAATTCCGCAGCAAGTTCTGCGTTCTGCAATGTTGTGGTGATAGACGATGAGCATTGTATTTTTTAGCCTTTTTAAGATTCAAATCACTCTTAATTATTTTATTTACAGTTGAAACTGAACATTTTAATGACTTTGTAATAGTCCTTTGACTTGGTGGATTCTCTTTTAAAATTAAAGATCTTACCTTACAAATGTTCTCAGAAATTCTTTTCGTATTTGGAAGTATTTTTCCACGTTCATTCCTTTCTCATTAATAATATTACTTATCGTACCTTTAGATATAGAAAAAAACATGACTTTTACAGTGTTTTTGAATAATTGAATAAGCATAACTCTCTTCAGAAAGAGCGGAAACAGTCTTCCATCCATTGCTTATTTAAAAGCGCCATTTTGTAAGTATTAAACAAAACTCTGAGTTAGCAGACGATAAAGTTATACTTTAACTATTTAACTGCTGCAAAATAAAATTATTTTGTAGCATACAATTTTTTTACAGCTCATCAAAATCATTAAAAAAAAAGTCTGAACAGCCTCTGTATTTATCCTAATTAAATATCCTATTCTAAAGCAAGTCTGTTGATTTTGATTCAGCCCACACATATCCTGATATCATTTGATAAAACCTTTTCATTTCATTTGCAGCGATTGTAAGTGTGAAAGAATATACCAAACATGCTACTCTTAGATTATTTGTCAATGAAATATCTTTGAATTAATTAGGTATTTTATCTTGTACTAAAAATGAAATTACTGCAAATTAATCTATTGACCTATGAAATCAAGCATTTACTATCTAAGTTGAATAAAAAAAATTTGGACTAGTGGAATTAATGTGTGATGGGGCGGTATCAGGTGCGGGGAGTTGGTTTGATTGGTCGGGGGGCACCAAGGTGAGTTCTTGCCCTGGTGGAAACTAGCCAAGTTACGTCTCTGCATATTGGCTTTGGAAGATTTAGAGAGGAATTTCGGGCCTCTGAAATCGAGGAAGGCAGATCACTGCGAGGGATCACCACTCTTCAAGTTACTCATCGATGGAGAGGGACAGTTACCTTAAAGGCAGATGCTGGACATGCCTGGTTGAAACCAACCACACATCCACTCAGGAAGATTTATAGAATTTTTGCCTTTCAAAGTCGAGGGTCCAGGAATCCAGGTCACCACTCCTCCCATTACTCAATAAAGAGAGATGGTTTCCTCAAAGGGGCCGCTGGGCACACTTTAACCCCATTTATTCAAAAACCCACCAGACACATCTGGTCGGATGAATTTATGGAGGAATTTCTCTGGCCTCCAAAGTCGAGGAATCATGAGATGCTAGCATTAATAATTTTATGAAAAATAATATTTGAAACTGTTTTTATTGGAAAAGGTATGGTGGATATGACTTTGACAGTATCTTTTAAAATTTCAATTAATTTCCTTTTCCACTTTGTTAGTTAGATCACGTTACAGTAAATTGTTGAACATTTCATACGCAATTATGTAAGAAAATTAAAAATGGGGCACAATATAATGCGAAATAGGGGTATAGGTACTTTAAAGGCTTTTTCCAAGCCAACCACTAACCTCTCGACCTTCTATACTACAAGGAGCGAACTGATGGCTATTTATTTGTGAAGAAGCCCCTAATGGGTAAGCCGTCATTACTCCTAACAAGGACAATCACTAACAACCATGTGCTTACCCAGTAGCCCTCGACCTAATGGGTTGTAGATAAGTGCTACACCAGTTAGAAGTTTGGAAACCACTGCATTATAAATCGACTACTCTTCTGTAGGTGGAAGGTTTGCTACATTTTCTTTGGGCTATGATAAAATTCATAAAACTGAGGTTTGAAAATTCGAGATTTCTACTGTATTTTGTTAACAAGACAAATATAGTGTGGCTCTGACAAGAAGGCAGTCAGTCTTGATTTTTGAATAGATGTGAAAGGTTAGAAGGGCTGTCATCAAGGACTGCTGCGGATGTTTTTTCCCGAGCCAACTCGTTATCACTGCTATCACTTTCAGCTCTGAACGATAGCTTAGACAAAATTGACACTAAAGATGCCAGTTGTGGAAGCGATGTGTTTATATTCCAGAACCATCGCCTAATTTACAGAATGCTCATTCAAAAATGTGTCTTGACTGCCTTCTTGCAGGAGCCGGACTTTACCACTCATTGATATCACTTATGACTAAAGTGGAAACATTTTAGATCATTTTTAAGCATGCATCGGAGATCAAATCTAACTTGCTATTCAATTCTCTATACAAGAGATTAATTTTTAAGGTATCATAAAACATTTAATTTGGTGATTTATGTTGAAATGTATTGTCATTTTAATTTTAAAAATTATGATTATTTAAAACTAACTACCTGTCGGCCACGCATTCTATTGTTCCTATAAGGGCTTCCACGAGATGTGTTACATAAATGACTGGAGTTTCCACTTGAGTTAAAGGACTGGCGACTATTGTAATATTCTGAACTGTTCCTGGAATTGTTGAATGATCGGTTTCGGAATTCACGCTGATGTACTGGTGACGAGTTTCTGGAATACATGCCTTGGGATGTATTTAATGGAGAATTGGCACCTTTTGATGACGGACTGGGGGAAAACATTTGGTTAGGTGTATTCCCAGGGGAATACATGTTTTTTGATGAATTCCTAGGAGAATATGCTTGAGATGTATTTCTTGGTGAATAGAAATTTTGAGATGTATTACATGGTGAATATGAATCCTGTGATGAATTTCTTGGAGAAAACTGTGGTTGGGTGTACATTCCTGGTGACTGGTTAGGTGAAGAGAGAAACATTTGTGAAGCTTTCCTTGGTGCAAACCTGTTTGCTGTATTTGGTGATGGAAACATTTTGTGTAATGATAGATGAAAGGATGCTCTTTTCGTTTTGATGGATTGTTTAAACGAATAGTCGAGATTCAAGATCGTACGCTTGAGCTTGTGGTTTCAGTTACCTACGGATAGATCGTGAGCTAAAATTGGTGAGAATTGGAATTTGATGCTAGATATCAAGAAACAAATCAGTTCTGGTTAAGAATTCTATTTTACCATGCCCAGGTTATTGAATTGCAAAAGTAAAATCCGCTGCGTTTCAATTTTTACGCTTTCTTTTAGTATTTCATGCAAAAAAAGCTCTTGTTTTTAATGCAATTATTTGATCACGAGATAACGTAGAATTTAAACAAAAACATCCATTTTGATATACGGCCGCGGTTACAGTCAATGGTTATTTAGAAAGTAAAACTAAAAATTTGTAGGCTTAATAGATAGCGGCGGAAAATTCGTTTGGATTGCTATTTGGGGGGGATGATTGAAGTTCTTGTGTCCCTCGAAGTTTGTCTGGGTTTTTGGATGGGGAAAAATGGAATAACTCAAGAACATGGAACAGGCTAATCGCCAAATTGGCAACTAAAAGTTTCGTCGCCAGTTATAGTCATCGGACGGGTTACCATATTCCAAAATTATCAATATTTGACAATTGAAAAATGTTGCCAATTGTCGATGGTACACCGTTTCTTGAGTTTTTCCGAAAATTCTGTTTTTCTGTTTGTTTTATTTCTCACCTGCTTGCAGAGAATACAAACTACCGGAGAATAAAAATGCTTCCGGTTTAGAACAAATTTGATTTGCCACCATTTTGGCTTCAAATTTCAATTTTAGCGACACTACATAAACCTTGCATGTATCATGACTCTTGGGAAACCATAAATAACCCGTTGTGTTGCTCCAATGTGACGTTAATTAAAATATCTACCTATCTTGGGAACCATAATTTGTTTCTTCTCTGTGTAGAGACGAGGAGTGGGAGTCGAGAAAAACATTTACAACATTAAGAGAGTAATATGTTGAATAAATTGCAATTTTTTTCCTGTCTACGTGCAGGTTTCAAGCGAAAGCTTGAGGGTCGACTGGCAACCTGTCGCGGAAGCACTGCCAAGATTTGTTTTATATTTTCAATTCAATCTTTACTTCAGCTCATGAATAATGAATACATTGCACTGAGCAAAGCATGCAGGCTTTTGGTGTAGTATACATATTGATTTAATCAGATAGTACACAGGATAGTTATTCGTGTTTTAGAAGACAGATAATTCAACTTGACTTAGATTACTAGCAGTCTTACAATACCAGGACCTAGCTGCAGACGAATTACATAAATAGTTCACTTGCAACACATTCGGATACCAAAGCAAAATATTCCAGCAAGCGAGCCGATGGATAGCCATCTGTCGACCAGCGAAGTGGATAGTCTGCACCACATTTTCTTTGGTCTGCACTGTCAGTTCCGCATTCGTTATAGATGTCTTCATTCATATTCACTACATCTGACTACCCGTTGGATGCAGTTGGCGACATGTGCGCGATAGACATGTCACTGAACGGCAAAAAGTCGCTTCTCATCGCTACATTCATCCTGGTGTGTCGCTGGCTTAAAATTTTCACATTCAATTGCCTGAGTGTTTACTAGACTACGGTGTCGAACGTATGCTCTGAAATGGCGAATACTGGTTGCGCCAACGACATGCCCGCGATTTCAAGTTGTGACTGAAATGGAAAATAAAACGTTTACGAACAATCATTTCGATTAAGACTCCATACACTAGGGTGGACAACGTTAGGATGTTTGTGTTTGGGCTTGATATTTACTTTTTCCTAAATGTAAGATATATGGCTTTCATAGCTTATGCTATCGATTTGAAGAAATAAACAAATTGTTTTGAAAATGTTTCACTTGTTAATATTTCAAAGACAAATTTATTCTACGTTGTGACCGTACCTCCGGCGGTACTCTCCTCGAATTTAAAAAATAATTTGCCATCCTCGGAGCACGTTTCGGACAAGCTTTAACGTTGTTTGTGATGTGATTATAAGAGAATTAGGCCAATTGAATCAATTCCAAAATCAAAGTATATTTTTCAGCATTTTACTTAACCCTCTGAGGGGTTCACACGCATTTTTTCGTTCTGTAACCTGCAACTTTCCTTGCATGACAGCTGACCCAGTTTTGAATTTCTTGAAAAACAGAATCTTCCCTACGATTCTTTCAATCAATAAAAGTGATTAAGTCGTGGGCTATGATGTAACAAGTATTCGGAAATATCGTGACGCTGAGGGTTAAATATATATTTCTTTGACACCAACTGTGCTGAATTACTGAATGGAAGATTTTATTGACTAACTATCTATTTAATAGCGATTCAATAGTTTGCTTTTTGATAAGCAGTTAATTTATTCTTTAATATAAGTACAATTCTTTTCAAAACAATTGGTTTTACTCAATTATGTGTCAATGTATCCTTTGCATTTGTAATATGTATTGTATCATCCAGCTTTAAAATTACATTGCTAAATGTTCTTTTTGCTGTGCAATGAATATAATTGATGTAAATAGATGAATAATTATTTTCTGTTTTGTTTTTTAAAATATTTCAGAATATTCAATCACAGGAGGTTTAAATGAAATTGAAGAAATAGATGTTGCTAATAATACCTTAGAAGGTACAGAAAAATAGACAAAGATATTGAAAATAAGAGTAAGTTCATATAAAAGCTAAAGGGGTGCAAAGTAGATCTACCTCCTCGTGGTGCACCCTGGGCAACGTCATTGACGGCAAAGTGATCTACAGTTTTCGGCATGTGTTCCAAGTCCTGCCATTTTGGACAGATTTGTGGACTTAAAAGATTCTGCAATGCAAAAATTCTAATCATCAATCCAATAAAACACAATTAAGCAAACCCTTTTGCAATATAACTGACAATTTTTCTGTAATGGAGGTAAATCTCCGAGGATTCCTTTAAAGTTCTATCTTTCCCATTATATGTACTCTATCCCCTTCCGAAATATAGACGATTTGACTTAGATTCTGGTTGGAGCTAAATAATCTAAGTACAGGATTCAAAGTTACTACACTTTGGCATGGTTTGGAAGTTTGGAGAATTGGGTGCCAGCTCAGTTATTGACCTCGTCATCTGATCTTGATTCAAAATCACGAAGTGTTGGCCTCGAATATTTCCCTTCGGGATTGATCCTGGACCTATAGCCAGTTGCCTTGCTCCAGTGCGACGTTAAATTTAACTACCATCCTAAAGTTATTAAAGCTAAGGGGACAAGTAGTGACGAGTGAAATCGCAGAGAAATGTGGAAGAGCAAAAATCTTTTTACGATATATGCATTTTACATCCCTCCTAGAAGGAAATCTGATCTGTCAATTTTGTCCATTTCTTATGACAAGTATAATTTTAAACATGAATGCGGAGTACTTAAGTAGATGGGGCTACGAAGATTCAAACATGCTGGAATCAGAATTTGAAGACATTTTAAATACGAACTCTCAAACTTATATATAATCCAGACAATCCACGTACTTACATTCATTATAATGAATCTAGAAGCTCACCAGATTTGTTGATATTTTTAATTTTCTAGAACGTCCCTTGGACTGAAAAATTTGGGAACCACTGTTCTCTGAGAAACTATTGAGAATGGAAGATCTATATTGGAGGAATTATGAACACAAGCTTAGAAAACTCAAGACCCAAATTGGATTTATTCAAAAAGGTCTTGAGTTGCAATAATATACCACTACTGAAAGTTTGAATCCTTTGGAAATAACCTATTTTCAAGTAAAACTCCATATTGCTGAAATTGTTTATAAGGAAGATACCAGAACAGATGTTTTTCCCCGGAAACCATCAGAACCAGGTACCCATAAGATGAATAGCTACACATTTATACGGATCGTTCCCAATTTGACTGCCATACTAACATGGGTGCTGGAGTCTTCGAAGCTATTTGCATTCTTAAGCTTATGCTTTTTCAGGAAATTTCGGTACAGCCTTCAGTGGTGAGGTTCGTATAGTTCTTAATCCTTCAGTCCAAATTTGAAAAGCCAGTCATGCTTTCATTCATAAGCAGCTATCCAATGTATTAGTTCTTTGTATCTCCACTATCGTGAGATTCTCCGGTGCAAAGAACTGCTACAGTTCTTAATGTAAAAAACAAATTGTTTTGCAGGATACCAAACAATTGTAATCTCCAGTAGGATTTGTAATCCTGCCATTGGAAATTTAAAAAATGTTCATTGGGTTAAATGACACAAGGGCCATATTTGGTCATGCTGTGCCAAAATTATCAATGGTATAATGCCACCGCAGTTGATAGTTTAAGATTATGTAAATTTCCAATAAAAATAAATTTGTACTACTCTTAGAAAGGTCATTAAAAAAGCAAACTATCACTTACATTTGATAAAATAAAATAACAAATGTTTACCTTAATAAAACCATTTATTATAGCACTGCATACTTCAGGAACTATATTGAAAATAAATTAATGCAAGGTCTTCTGATGCTATAAACCGGAGGGTTAAAGGCAGTTCTTTTGCGGGAATCGCCTTTCTCCAGTCTTTAGAAATTATTGGTATTTTGAAGGCGATATTTGATGTAAAAAAATATCTTTCTTATTGTTTATATTTAGATATTTCTGTCATCCACTATCTTCTAGGCTTTCAATACAAAGTGTAATTTTAACTTATCTTAATTTAATCTTTAGACTACAGGCAGTACAACAGTTGTACAGTATTCGGGTAGCGGAATTTGAGCACCATAGTGTAAAGGTTAATAACGTAGATTAATTTAAATCAAGAAAGAATCCAAAAATTAGCGATAAACTATATAATCAATTTTCTTAAAAAAAACCGACCAGACAAAATAATTCTCCCTCGCCGTAAATCTCTCACCTGAGGTGGTCAATGTGCACTCAATCGGCCAATAAAGCATTGAAGTTTAAGGTGATTACTGAATATACGAGTCCACCCCAGACACAAATAAACCTCAGGACGCAACTCTGCATCCACTTTTGACTTCTGGATTGAGAAGGTTAAATCTGGCAAAGATGCATAAGTTTGATAGAAATTGAAAACAGCATTGAGAATCCATAAATCAAGTATATAATACATTCCATTCTGCACTTTACATTTTTTATCCAAATCTACTTTCCTTAGTATCATGAACTGGTTTATTCAAGGTAAGTCTGTTCAACTTCATACATTTAACACAGTAAAGAAAAGCTACTTTTATACATACAGACAATATCAATAAAAATATTTTATTGTGTAACTTTTCTTATTTTCAGAAAACATAATTATCAAATACATTGATTTGATTATGAAAAATTTTAATAATGTACAAAAACAAAAAATACAGCCAATTTTCTTATCTACATTTCAGATTCGGGATTCATTAAATGTAGCTTACAGAAGAATCTAATTGAAATCCTTTTAAGAGTGATAGTTTTATTATACCAACACTACGATTCGTTTTGTCAGTTCTAGAGACACTTTCAACACCAATTTGCGTAAATAATTTAACAAAAAGTTCTATTACAGAGCATGAGAAATCTGAAACAAAATTAGTTTCCGAGACGGATGCAAAACTACAACAACTCATCAACGAAAGGTGTAGAATGCAGATGTCCCAAAGCAGCCATAGCTGGTTTCGATTTTACAACCTTTGAAGCAATCTAAAAGTAAAGCAATGAATTAAAAAAATGCAAGTACTTGCATAAAATTTAAATATTAACTACTCATAAAATAAAGCATGACATGATTTATACTTAATGAAAATCCATGAGCATGTTAAAAAAATAATTAATTTAGTTAGTTCGAACTCAAGTCAACCATATGGCATATATGAAATTTTCATTCTGTCAAACACTCCCTACCATCCACTTTTCAGACTCCACATTATATGACAGGCATTATTATGGTAAGCAAGGGAATACCATTTCATTCATGCCCTTTGGTTTGCGCAACTTCTCTGCTGAAATTCGAAGCACTCTAGCAGCAAAACCAATCTAGGACGCCTTCGAGTATTTCCAGCAGGTTGAAGCCCTTACTTCAATCATTTTATTTTCTGTGTGGATGCACTTGCCTCCAACTTTAAATTTACTACTTTATCATACTTAAATCAACCTACTTTAAATTTAAAATACTAATTTTGCTACTATAAACTAGTACATTTAAAATTATATTCACTAGGAATTTACTTAGGTCTTGTGAAACACAAAACTCATTGCTAAGCAACTGCACTTGCTTTTTTATAATTTTTTATTGGCAGCAAGCTGAATAATTTTTCTTTGGAATTTTTTTGTTATGCAAGCTTGTTTTCCTTTCAGAACTTGTTATGCCATTATCTTTTGCAATTTGCATTTTTCTAGTTTTTTTTGTTCTGAGTGTTTATTTTTAATTTCGACTTTTTTGGAATTTCATGTATCAGAATTCTAGTTGTGATTTTCATTTTTTTGCTGTTGCTGCTCTAAACTGGTATTTTAAAAAGTTCTTGTGGAAAGGCAAATAAATTTGTTTGGAAAGATTGTCTAGTATTTTTGAATTGGTTAAAAATTTTGAAGACATGAACAGCCGACTTGATTGCCATAAGAGTCGTTCTCCTGTACCAGCGAATATTTGTAAGTTCCTTTTTATGTATTCTAAACAGGGGTAACAGGTCTCTTGAAACTTAACAAAACTTGGGAATAAAAAGTACATCTTACCGCAGCAATATCGGCAGCTTTCAGTTCATCAACTGATTTTAAAATGTCTTTGATATCGTTGACTTTTCCAAAGTTGCTTATTTCATTGGCCATAGTACTCAACAGATCCTGTGATGTTTCTCTGTCTATTGAAAGCTTAGCTATCAATTTGTGTCTGAAAAATTAGCAAAGTAGGCTATTAACAAAGCTGTAAATCCAAGCAGAATGAAGTAATTTTATGTACTATTGGCTAAAGGGACGACTGAGTTACATGTTTACAGCATGATTACACTCTACGTCTAATCAGTGTTTAATGGGAGATTTAAAACTTATATCATTAATTCTCAGATAGAAATGTTATTTCACAATGCACTAAATAACATTTTTCAAAATTTAGAAAACAGTATTTAAATTAGGACAGATTCCGATTAAAAAATATATATGTAATGAAATAATGGAGTTTAATTTCAAGTACACAAATATAATAGGTTCTAGTCAACCCACACAGAGCATCTGAGTTGAAGGGTCTACTGATAGTAATTATTGATAACATTGAGTACATTCCATCTCGCTTATATAAGTTAGTTTAAATGTGAAACAATTTTTCACAATTTGAAGACAATACTGACATTAAAATGACTAGTTTGTAGTTTTAAGTCTTATGACAAATGACTATGATGCCCAAGCTAAAATAGTAGGTAAAATAAGAATTGAGGAAACAATTAAATTCTATACCCATGTAGACAATTAATGAAAACCTATATTCCAATTGCCTAATGAATCATGGCTTACCATTTATAAATAGGTTTTCTGTGTTGCTAATACTATTTTGTTGATCCACAACACAAACGAGGTCACATTTGCACTAAGTGGCAAAACTGACAAGGAATCTCGTAGCAGTTGATTTTATTTGCTTATGTAAACATTTTTTGCCACTGGTCAATACATAAATAATGCCAATTTCTATGCATTGTCGGTTACTGAAATACATGTAGATGTGCCCCTGCTTAAATACACATCCTGATCTCTCAAGCACTATCTCTTTATCGAAAATAGCACTCACATAAAACAAAATAATTTTTTTATATCTATTTAACACATTACATACTTCGCTATTTCAACAGCATTATCTGAAATATTTTTTGGTAGATCTCTCATTCCAGAAACAACTGCTTTGACCAAAAGGTGCATATCTTCTGGAAGACCTTTGATAAAAACGCCAAACAGTCCAGCATCCGAGTAGTTAACAGATAAGCCTGAAACCTGATTAAAATGATTGTCAAAAGAGAGAAATATACACACATTTTTACACATACGTTAGGAACATTCAAACTCTGGTTATTCAGTTGGTTGTTTAGGGGTTTTATGGCACATGGGCCATATTTGGCCAAGCTGTGCCAAACACAAGACAACATCAAGTAAAAAGTGTCATGAAAGGAACATGATGAATAGGGAATAAAGTAGTGGGATGAAAGCATAAAAATGTATATTGGGAGTGCGACCCCATTGTTTAGTAAAGAGAGTAAACCCCATGGGTAAAGAAAAGATCATTCAGGTACCTTGGTTCTGTCAAGCCTGTACACACCTAAAGGAGATGTGCCCCTGAGGGTCTATGGTTATTAATTAATTAATCTAAGAATTGAGGAAGTACATTCCAAAACTTGAGATCCACTTGTATTGTCAGCACTTTACCATAACTATGAATCTGCATTTTTGGTTTCTACTGGCATACATTTTCTAGGCTGTTACTCAATGTTTTATGCTACACCAAAGAGGAATTCTGATCTGTTCCATAAAAATCACAATACTAAGAATTTATGTAGAAAAACAAATCTTATGCAAATCTATTTCATTAGACCACCAAATGGTGATAATACAAAAATATACAACTTAAAGACATATGCATGGTATTGAATGAATTGAGTGATTTTGGCATAATAGAGCTGAAACTTCAAACTAAACATGCTGTCAGTACAGCTGTGACATGCTTTAGCAAAGTAGACCCTAATAATTTTATCACTTTTTATTGACGATTTGCATCTTTGTAATTGTTTTTCAGTGCTTGGATTGTTTTATGCTACAAGAGCCATATTTAGTCAAGCTGTGCAGAGCATCAGACATACACAAACAAGGAATATTTCATTGACATAGAAGAGAGAAGGGTGGAATCGAGCCTGTGCCACCTACAGTTCACAGGTTGTTTGTTGCAGTGGACAAATTCCCTGAGCCATGGCAACCCTTTTCAATGCTTGGAGATCTACTTTTTATTTACAGCTTTCAACTGGAATACAACATAATATCCCAATTAGCATGTTGTAATGGAAAGAACAGGAGTCGCTCTATCCGGTTACAGAAGAAAACTAAGACAATTTAAAACACAAAATACACAATTACGGACATTAATATATTAAAGCATATCCAAAGGAAATTTTATGGTTAGATGTTTTAGTCTCATAGTGACGATAAAACTGATGTTCTTTTAATTTCGAAGTTTGACAGGTAATCTCAGCTGGTGCCGGTTACTCACCTGCTATAGGTTTCAGTTTTACAGTTCATTTATTAAAATGTTACTATCTAAGTGCATATAATTTGTGTTTCCCTGTACAATTGAAAAGTACTTACATAAAATGGGTTGCTTGTACATTTTGCTGCAGCTTGTCCAAGTGGAGAAATTTTTGAACCATGCCCCAACATGCTTTGCAACAGAGCTAAACTGAGCATTTCTTTGGTATTAGAAAGGCTTGCTCCTTCAGCCACAATGGCAGCATGAACACATGGTATATCAGCGGTGATTCTAACTTCACCTAAAATTTTATTTTTAAAAAAATTACAAAATTGAATTAAGATATTAAGTAAATTAATTAAGACTATAACAGAATTCGAAGGGCATTTTGAGGCTATATATTTTTATTACATATTTTGCAAATGATGGGAAAACCAGAAATGAAACAGAATAACAAAGCATGCATTTTAATCATGGTCGAGCACCAGAAAATCAAACCAAGCAAGAGGTTTCTTAGATAAAAAAAGGTTTGAGTGCAGCACCATGTCTCTCAATAGCATCCCATACATGCTCAATTGAATTAAGGTCAGGATATTTAGCAGGTCATTCCATACATACAATGGTATCATCATCAAGGTTCTATTCCATTAGTCGAGCTCTGTGTGGATAGGCATTATCACCTTGCAGTAAAAAGGAATCACCAGTTGCACTGCATTAGAAAATACAATTGGATCAAGGATATTTCTTGAAATCTTTGTCGATTAAGGTTACCACTTAGCAGCTCATAGAGGTCTGTGCACCCACCTATAGAAGTGCCAGTCCAAATACATACACACTACCTCCACCATAACAATCTCTTTCATGGATGACAATGGAATGTAGCAGGTCTCGATTTTCTCCAGATGAAAACGCTTCTGGATTCATCAGTGAAGAGTTCAGATCTCCAGCTGACATGTATGTCAAACTGAACCGTTCCCTCTGGTGGTATGAGGTGAAGAATAGACAAACTGCTGATTGTCTAACATACACATCAGCTTCAAGATGTCTTCTGTGAACAATTGAAGCTGATATCAGCCCTTCAATACAGGAAGCAAGAGCAGATCTTAGTTGGGTTGGTGTAGAGGTTCTTTGCTTTCATACAGTTAACTGCAGATAGTCATCAACAGCAGTTGAGCTCTAAGCCTCCCTTGGCTGTATCTTTCACATGCCAAATCTGTTGTTAGAAATGTATTCCATAGACTATGGATTACAGCAGAACTCATCTTGCCACATCCATGACTCCAGTTAGCCATCACAACTCTTGTGGTAAATGATGTCTCAAAATCATTTCTATAAAATGGTTGATTTTTCCATTCAAATTCTAATCAAGAAATCACAGCATGTTTTGAAATGTGCTTTTTTAAATCATGCATTAGTGTTTTATGACATAAGAAGCCAGAACCAAACCTGCAATTTATATTCTGATTCAGCATTATTTTTTGTCATATGCTATTTTTATGCAAATCAATTAATTTTTTGATAATAGCGATTTTTCTTTAACATATGGAAATCGGTATAAATTAGACTTTCACGCAAGAAATTAAAATGATCTCATATCTAAATAAAAGTGTATAAAATATAATCACCTGCAGCAAATTTAGATGCTGTGTTACTGCTTGAAGATGAACCCTTCAATTGAAATAATTTGTTAACACTCTGCTCTAAATTATCATGTGGTACACCAAGACCAATGACAGAAGTTCGAGAAGCTGTGAAATTTTCATCAACAAAAGAATGCAGCTAAAAGTAAAATTAAAATAATCACTTTTAGTGAAAATACAAACAACCAATGGCATAGCAGAACTTGAATTCATAGAATAATTGAATTTCACAAGTAAAATGTAATACTGCAACTGTAAAAAATATCTGAGGATCACTTTTTTTGTGTATTATTTATACCACAATAATTTCTGAAAATTACGTTATGGATTACTGAAATATAAAATCTGAAGTTGATATCTGTGTATTTACTGAATGTCTTGTAATTTGTCACAAATCCTCATCTTACTATCAAAACCTTGAATACGAGGTCTGTCCGGAAAGTATCCAGTCATTACAAATATAACAGTTTATGAGGCAGCTAGGGAGAGGGGACATAGATGCCATAAGCGTAAAAAGTCACAAACCCATTGGACTTAACTGTTGGGTGCTAGACGCCTTTGAGTGAGCATGTTCTACAGGACAGTCACATTCGTAATGACCATACAACGTAGAGCAGCGAATTTGCACGGAATTTTGTGTTAAGCTTGAAAATTCGTCCCAGAATCAATTCAGGAGTCTTCCCAATGAAAGACTGCTAGTTCTTCAAGCTCAAAGAAGGCACAACAAAGTTTCAGCAATATCCAGACCCTGTTAACTGTTTTTTTATTATAAAGGAGTTGTCCATCATGAGTACTACCTCGATGTTCTTCGCCAGCTGAGTAATATAGTATGATGAAAATGGCTGCAGCTGTGAGCAATTGCCAGTTCATCATGACAATGCAATCAGCTTATGCATCACATCTCAGGGCTGGTTGTTTTGGGGGGTTTATGGCACAAGAGCCATATTTGGCCATGCTGCGCCAGACACAAGACATGCAATATCAAGTAATAGACAGGCACATACAATGAAATTTTTACTGACACAGAAGAGAGAAATACACTCAGGAAGGAATGCACCTGATAGGAATCGAACCTGCCCTGCCTACCACTCGAAGGCTGCTAGTGCAGTGGACATACCCACTGAGCCACGACGGCCCCTCATATCTCAGGTATTGTTTTGGCGAAACTAGGTGGCTCAGTCCCCATACAGCCCAGGTTTGGTCCCCTGCAACTTCTGGCTTCTCCCAAAGCTAAAATCACCTCTGAAAGGGAAGAGATTTCAGACCAAGGATATTATTCAAGAAAACATGATAAGGGAACTGATGGTGATTCCAACAATGGACTGTGCACTGTTTTGAAAAATGGGAGAACTGTGTGAGGACCCAATGTGTCTACTTTGAAATAAACTAGGTACAATGTATCTGGTTTCCCTTTCATGGTTGGATACTTTCCGGACAGACCTAGTACAGCCAGCAGGATAACTCTAGCTAGCCAAAGTGGCCAGCAGAAGGATTTGGGTAAGGCAGTTGTGTTCTAAGTGAAAAAAATATTACCATTTCTGGTGTATGTCTTCCAATCATAAAAGATGGTGCATACAGAGAGTTGCTCAAACCACCTCGAAAAGCAGCTTTGTGCAAAGCTTCAAAGAGAACTGCACCAGGATTCGTGTTATGTTGAGCCAAATCAGTATGCAGGCTGGATGAATGACGGCTGACTTCATGGGGTTTGAAAGCTGGGTTTGTTACTACATCAGCGAGGATTTCAAGTCCAGAATCACTGAAACATCACCAGCATTTACATAGTTTCAAAACAAAAAGAGCATTAGATGAAATGATAAGATGAAAACATTTTATGAACTATATATAAAGTAATATAAAATTTTATAAATAAAAGCATATATTTGGTAACTTGAACGTACAAATAAAAAAATTTAAAAACCTTCAAAATAAATGTAATAAATAATGCAAAATTTTACATTACAAATGAACAATTAAGGGAGAAAATCCAACAAAATTGTACCATTCTTTAAAAAGATTATGTTTAAAGATTTTAGTATTTTCTTCACAGGAAATGTATATACATTAGAAAAGCATGTTGACTTTCATATTGTCAGAAAAAACGTTTCCAAACTTCGCAAATAAAGGAAGAATGAATTTTTCAAAGATTTCACCTAAAAAAATGCTACATAGATGAACTTGTTAAGTTTTGCAACTTAGAAAATGAAAAAAACCTAAACCATAAATGTGTACTGATGAAAGTAATGTGTAATGATGCATGTGTAACTAAATGTGTAATGATGAAAGTAAACTTCTTGAGCATAATTGAAATCCTTTACAGCAGGGGTTCTCAAACTTTTTAAATTTTGTACACACATAAATAAGAATCAAAAATATATGTACCATCATAAAAACATTTTCCAATTAAAAATCAATGCATCCTAAATGTGGAGTGTTTTAATCAAAGAATAAAACATTTTAAATTTATATTATTCAATTATATTCATAAATGAAACTTTTATATTATAATAAAATATAAATATACTATATATTGTATTAAATAGTGGGTAAAAATACACAATAGCAAATATTAAGATTTATTATTGATGAGGATTAATGCGATTAATGAGCCTGTTTCATTGTAACCAATTTTGTCGGGCTTTATCTTCATTATGTCGGGCTTTATCAAGCGTAAGTCAGGTTCAAGTTGCAACCATGTCCTATATTTATTTTTAATTAATAGCATGGCTGAAAATCCAGTTTCACAAAGATATGTGTTGAAAGGCATTAAAAATTTTATTGCTTTGTCGGAAATATACTTATATTCATCTCTTCTTTTTAACCAAAATTGCATAAGTTATCTTTTTTGAACTCATTCATGAAATATCTAAAACTGATCTCTTTCTTGAACTGAAACATTATCTAGCACAGTATCCGAAATAGAAAACGGAACTCTTATCCAACTTCCATTTTCTAAATTTTCAGGAAAGTAGGAATGAAAATTGTTAACAAGTCCTATGTAGTGTTTATCTATATCTTCAATTAGTTGTTCAGTCAGTGACAGATTATTTTCCTGGAGATTCTCTCCTAATGTTGGTAATGAAGCAACTTTCTTGCTTTTCACGTTCTTAATTATGTATTCTAGTTTTTTCACAACTGCATTTATTTTGTCATGTACAGTAAAGACAGTTATATTGGAATCTTGTAAACTAGAATTCAGTTCGTTCAGTTTTCCAAAAATATCGGACAAATACGCTAAACGTGATAGTCAGAGTTCATCAGTAAAACAATGATGTTCAAATTTGGATTCTGTCAGAAATACTTGGACCTCTGAACGTAATTTGAAGGTCTAGTTAAAATATTTCCCCTTTACAATCATCGCACTTCAGTGTGTAAAAGGAGCTGATATATATATATTGTTGTTACTACCCATTTCATTGCACAAAATTGTAAACAGTTGTGAATTAAGGGCCCGACATTTAATAAAATTCACTATCTTCAGATTGATCTAAAACAGTCTTTAGTCCTGTAGGCACTGTTTTGGTAGCTAATGCTTCATGATGTATACTGCAATGTGTGAACTTTACATCTGGTGCAACTTTAATTTTGGCGAAAACTCCACGACAACCTGTTATTGAACGTGCACCATCAGAACACACTCCTACACATTTTTTTCCCCAATTTATTTCATGGCCAGTGATACTCATTAATTTTCTTAAAAATCTCATCCATTGTGGTATGATTTGGAAGAGGTTCACAAAATAGGAATTCTTCATTTATGACTTGCTCTCTTTCATATCGAATATAAGCCATCAACTGTGCAAAGTTGGTTATGTCTACTACTCGTTTCAATATTAACCCATGCATGATTTTTTATCTTTTTAAAATACTTTTTTCTTTTATTCAAATGTTCCCAAACATAGGAAAAATACTTAAAAAATTGATAAATACTAAAATAATATTGATAATACAAAAAATTATCCCATACTTCATGATGTATCAAATTTGATACATCAATTTAAATGCCAAAAAAGTAAATAATTGAAATTAACGACTTAAAAAATATTTACTTCGACACTGTTAAAACTATTTTTCTTCGAAAAGAAATACTGATTTGATGATTATTACTATTTCTTTAAAAAAATGCTTATTCAAAAACTCAGTCACAGTACAATGTTCAGTACATGGCTTAGTTACAAAAAAATGCCAGGAATAATTGGAGAGAAATTGATGGATTTAGCAAGAGCCTACTGTAGTTAGTAGGAAACACAATTTCATTTTAAAATTATCAAAAGATAACGGAAAGATGAAAAAACTATGTATCAGATATGATACAATGCATGTAAGGGGTTGAACATTCATTTAAACTTTTGTGTAAAAATTGTACCACCAAAAATAATGCAATGTACCATTAGTGGTACATGTACCATAGTTTGAGAAACCTTGCTTTAGAGGAAACATGAAAAATGCAATTACTCAAATAATCTATTCATTTTGAAGACTACTTTTCTCCTAGAGATCTTTCAAATGCCAAACATAACCTGAGGCATAATAAACCAAATCAGCTACAGTTGCTTTTAATTAGGCTGACCATACTTCCTTGAGGAAAAATGGGACATAGGGATGGCAAAAATGGGACAGGGGTTATATGATATTCTGTATTCATGAGAAAGTAAGATGATGAATTCCTTCTGGAGATTGTTATTAAAATTGCAGTTTCACCTGACACAGCGAGGACAGAAGCTTAAAGAAATAAGACATAAAACTTTAGAAAATATGAAACTGAAACCGCTGGCATACAATAGCAAAGCCACTAGTAAGAATACAGGCAAAACAAAAACTAGGGTTACAGCAGAACACATGCAGTGTTGCTAACATGTATTTTTACTCTAAATAAGTGACTGCAGATATCGATACATAGTATCAGATAATGTGACTCTATGGTTATAAAAAATGGTATGCATGGATATTGATGTATGGTTAGTTTAAGAATAATTTGATTGATCATTATTAAAGTACATTTTTTGTTTTTACTAAAATCCTTATAAAATTGTCATCTACATATTTCACTAACGTATTTGGCACACAAATGAGTGTATATATTAATGTTATTTGTTTTTGTCAAATGGCAACAATGGATATAAACAAAATAAAATTGACCATTACAGGATTCATTCACCAATTTTGCCACTTGGTTTAATATGCTACTTTGCTAAAACTACATAGAACTAACCACTTTAATGGAAGTCTTCAGTCTGACTGCAGAAAGCAATGAGAATCAGGGTAGAAAAGCAAGTACGAGAAAAATAGGTTTAGCTTAAAAAATGTTGAATTGCCTTTTGAACAAGGGAATGCAATAAAATTGAAGCAGGCATGCAGAATCGAATAGTGGTTACATGACTGGTGTGCTTTTTGCCATGAATTTTATTGGAAATAAAAATTAACACCAGTAAAAGTCAACGAAATGCACACCAATGAATTATATTTTAGGATAATTTTATTTCATTTAAAGGTATGAAATCCATTTATGTGAATAGGTATGCTATATTCATTATATATGAATTGAAATAAGAGATGAAATGACGATACTTTGTCACTAATTCAGATACAATGCATAAATATGCTAGTTTTTATTGGGATAATTGGGAAATATGAAAAAACTGGTAATGTCCAATTTAAAATGGTACATATGGTCAGTCAACTTTCAATGTACTGCATTTCCAAATATTAATTAAAATAAATACAGAACAAATTTCACTTACGCATTATCTCTGGGACACTGCAATGAATAAATTAAATGCTCTCTTGTGGATGTAGCACTCAACTTTGCTCCAAGCATTTCCAAGCTTCTTGTTATAATAAAGGTAGTGTTGTTCTTCGTGGCCTACATTACATAGAAAACAATATTAGAATCACAAATGCATTAGAACTTGGAAACTAAGTGCATAGTAAATAAAACAAATATTTACAAGAACAGCATTATTTCTTAAGCTATGCACAATTCCTGCATTTTGTGGTTTTTCATATCGTGAGCCAGCCTTGATAACGACAGAAACCTGTGATAATGGACTATAATTTTCAATTGAAGCAACATTGATACCAGATACTTGTGAGACCTAGATTAAAAAAAGTTAATAATTAAGGTACATAAAGGATTTTTAACAATATACATTAGGGTGGTTTGGACCAATGTGGAATACCTGATCAAGAACCATATCAAGTATTCCGAATAATGACATAATGGAGCAAATACTGTATTGTGAAAAAAACAAAAGGCTGTGAAACAGAAGTTTTACAGCATAAACACAATTTGGAAACCTTTGTACTTAGAAAATAAACCTGGCACTTCAATCATAGTAGCAACAGAGTTCAACATTAATCTATCCATAGGCACTATCACTTGATTTAGAACAAAAATCCATCTCTATATATAGATATGTAATATGAATACTAGCTGAATTACCCGGCGTTGCTCGGGTTGAATTGTTTATAATTCATCATAATATTATTCCTATGGAGATTTCAAATTGTTTTTAGCCCCCCTGCAGACCCAGGACAAATCGAACAGGGTTAATATATAGCCTATGTGTCCCACAGAATTCTGCAGGATGAATGTACCAAATTTAATTGTCTGACATTGATCATATAAATAGGCAATATTATTCCTATGAGGATTTCGAATTGTCTTTAACCCCATGTACCATATCGAAATCATCTTATATGATTGTAAAAATTTACATTCCAATGATAAAGCTGCAGTTCAAGAATGTACAGATGGGATATGATACTGAGCGATTTTTTCAGAGCAACCGCACTCTAAGATTCTAAAAAAACCTCCAAGGTCATCTTGGGAGGCGACTCCTGTAGATGCTAACTCTGATGTCATCTGCAGAGCCAGACTGGGAGAGGATGTCTCTTAACAAGTGCTGTTCAGAATGATGGGACGTTACACCTCTCTGCACACCCGACAAATAGAAAGGGGGTTAATATGTAGCCTACGTTATATGCAGGATTCCAAAGAATAAGTGTATCAAATTTGGTGTAGATTGGTCGAACGATGTAGATTTGTACAGAAGACAGATAGATCCCAACTCTGCTTTATATGTATACATAAATATATTTCATTAAAATATGTGGCATAGGAATCAGCATTATTTGTATATTGATGAATGGCAACATTCAGATACAATATAAATCAACAGTAATCTAGATTAATTTGCCAAAAAGTTTTAATATACTTTGATATGATGGAAAATGTGTCATTACTCACATCCCATATCTTACTTTAATCCATTTACAAAAAAATAGCATCCAAATTTACATAAATGGATTTATACATCTAAATGAAATAAAATTATTGAAAACTATATAACAGCATTTCATATCCCTTCACTGGTGTTAATTCTTATTTATAATAAAATGGATGGCAAAAAGCACACCTCAGTCAAGTTCAAACAATCAGATTCTCAATGTCTACTTCAGTTTCATCCTCTACCTTTTTTCCAAAGGTGACAGGCATTTTTGACGCTAAACCTATTTTCGCTCATATTTTCATTCCTGAGCTGATTTCTACCTTTTACCATCCAGATTTCTCATTGCTTTCTATAATCAGACTATTAAAGAATTTCATTAGAGTGGCAAGTTCTTTTGTGTAGCTCCATAGCTCAAATCAAGCACATTTAAACTAAGCGGCAAAATTGGTGAATGAATCTCATTAATGGTCGATTTTGTCATTTACAAACAATAAAATCGATTTCTGCTACTTATATTAGTGAAATATAGATGGATGAAATAAAAGTGATATTCTGTTTTTTTTGTCCTGTCTGGCAAAAAAAAAACTTAGCACAATAATCTCATTAGTAAAAATACAAACAAAACATTTATCAATCAAAAAGAACACTTTCTTTCAATACAATGCATTATTTGAATGATGTAACATATCAAGATAACTTTTAGATAGTTTAATTACTCACGAGTGCATCTTGCTTGGGGAGCAGTTCGATTTCCGATTCAGCTTTGGATAAAGTATGGGCAGATCGGAATGCCTAAAACAAAGACAAATAAACATTAATTTTAAAATAAAATTGAAAATCATTGAAGCTTCGTGAAGAGAGAAGCAACAAAGGAAGGGTGCAAATTTGAGGTTACTAAATCGAAATTCTTTTGTGTAGCATGGTACTCCACAAAAGAGGAATATAAGTCCAAAGGGATAGGATACAATGTTCTGCATTTTCAATGTGGATTTTAGAAATACAGTTATTTGTATATTGGCTATGTTTAAATGAGTTTTGAATAGAGATTGTAGGTTGGTGGATATGTGTCCAACTGCCGCTTTGCCATGCTGGCCTCAATTCCCAGAACATTTTTTTCAAAAAAAATTTATGCTTTTGAATGGAAATTTCTGTTTCGTTTTATTGGTTCACCCATAGCAAAAATAATTAAATAAAGGTAGTATATTTTCAACAAAAATTCCCAAACACTCTCATGAGAATGTGATTAAAAAAGTCTCAACAAAGTTGATTTTAGCATAGATTGCTTTCTTGAATAGACATTTGTGGTGAAGCTGTACACATAAAACATGATAAAAATGAAGGAACAGCTGCAGTATAGACCCCCCAATCCATTTGGCGACTTTTTTTGTCGCCAACCTTCAATTGCGATTTGTTGTTTTTGGTAACCCCCCACTTTTTTCCACTCCATTCTAGCAACCCTACAGCGTCCCTACGCTATGTATATATAGACATATTTAACCCAGACTTATATAGACTGTGATAACTGTATTTTTTTATATAATCAAGATTTACATTTATTATGGCGATTGTGCAATTTCTTTGCACATAAAAAAACGCCAGGGTTTCTATAATGGTTGCTTTGAAATTTCGTTTTCCATTTTACAAAAAAATCTAATGGGGTGCGACTGAGGGTTCAGTTCACGACTGGCAGCCTCGTTTAAACAGGAAACCCTCATTTACAGTGAAATCTGTTAAAAGATTAGAATAACTTATATTCAACTTATGTACATTTTTTTGTAATACGTCTGTTAAAAAATGCCGCCAAGTAACCTCAAGGTTGGCGATACAAAAAGTCGCCAAATGGATTGGGGGGTCTATACTGCAGCTGTTCCAAAATGAATGAATGGGAGAGCAGATCCCAGGACAGCAGAGTGATAGTCAGCTGTATGTCTACCTAGCTATGCTGCCTACTCAAAAATTCCTAAAAACATAACCAATATATAAGCAGGTAATTAATATAGATATTTCTTGAAAACAGGATAGTTGTGTTCTACTTCTGCACTCACATTCTTCTTGTGAGTATGATCCAATAAAAAATTTAATTCAGGACCCCAAGTTCGTGCCCTTCCTTTGTGAGAGGAAACTGGAATCAGCAACAAAGATTTGTAAATAAGAACATGAAACATTATTCAAGAAAAATTGGAAATTAAGCTGCTTTGCATTTTTTAAACACCTTAAATTAATCTGAAAGCATGTAATGCTAGGAACTGGACAAAGGACACCAGTTGAAAAGGATAGGGAATTAATAAAAGATGCAAAAAGTGCCTTTAAAATAGCTACGTCGTTGATGTGGCATATTTTAAAAAGATAATTTGATACAGCTTCTCATTTATTCAGCTTGGAAGTGATCAGCGTATAAACAGGCCTTGGTCTCTTTATCAAACATATGCATTTTTAATATGAATACAATTATAACGTTCCAGTCTATTCACAGATAAAATATGTTTGCATAAAAATTTAAAATGATTGAATGAGGAATTAAACGTTCGTGGGGAAGTAACTACATAACTGGCCAGCTACGTTGACCTTCTCGTAGTGAAGGAGAGCAAATCGAAAGTAAACTCATGCACAAGAACATGAATAAAATTCGAATATTTACATCCACAAAGCTCCTATTGCAAACAGATCGGAATCGATGAACATTCATCTTGATTTCTCTTATTGTTAAAAAATTTTAACTTAAAATACCGACACCGTCGAAAATATTAAGATCAAGAAAGAGCAAAAACACAAACTGAATGTGTGAGTTGAGATGTCAAATAGGCACTGAAATGTTTTTGGTTTGGTTGGTTGATTTCCTTGAGACTTATAGCTGCAGAATCAGGCTTTTGTCTCCATTCTTCCTAATTACAATATCCAACAAACGACACAGGATATACAATAACAAGTAATTGACACACACACAGTGAAAGCTTTATTGACATAGAAGAGAGAAATACACCCAGGGAGGAATGCACCTGGCAGGAATCGAACCTGCACCGCCTACAACTCGAAGGTTGCTAGTGCAATGAGCATACCCACTGAGCCACGACGGCCCCATGTTCCTGAAATCCCAGTTTTGGAAAAGTTATGGCTTAGGATAGGATTAACAGTGCAACATCATTTGAAATTCTCCAGTGGAATTTCTTTTTTTCTGAATTGGTTATGAGAATCTTTCAATACAAACAAAAGCTAATCACGGAAGGGGAAAAATACTACCGTTTAAGATAGGCTTATTATACAGGGTGAGTTTAAATTGTTTTGATAAGAGGTCTAAATTGTTTCTAAGAGGGGTGATAGTACCCATCCAGACGAGCAATAATTACCATGGAACATAGGGTCGCATTCCACTATGAGAGGCAGAAAAGAGTCGAATTAGAATTTCAACATGAACTTACAACAGTGTTGGGAAAGCGAATGAACGATACCAAAAGTTGCACAATCTGATTGATTGATGAGAGAAAAACTCACAGCAAGTGCTCAAAGTGGCGGCCACGCGTGTCGTTGCACAGTTCACACCGGCGAAGGAATGACTGGCGCACCCTCTCGAAGATTCCTGGTGTTGTGTTAATTTTGTCTGCGGCAACATCTATTCTCACTACGAGATCTTCAGCCGAGTCCACAGACGTCTGGTACACTAAAGATTTCATGTGCCCCCAGAAGAAAAAGTCCAGTGGGTTGAGGTCCGGTGAGCGAGGAGGCCAAGTCACAGGTCCGCCACCGACCAGGCCATCTTGATTAGGAGATATGCTACGTAGGTAGGTACAAAACGACGTCAGAGTCGATGACTTGTTCATGCTCGACGCGTTTCGACTTTACTCTTTTCTGCCTCTCAGAGTGGAATGCGACCCTATGTTCCATGGTAATTATTGCTCGTCTGGATGGGTACTATTACCCCTCTTATTTTGTAAAAACAATTTAGACTCACCCTTTATATCCGATTCAACAGGAATTTATCTGGTAGGTAGATATTTTAATTAACGTCACACTGGAGCTACACAACGGGTTATTGGTGACTGTCAGGAATCAATCCCAAAGGAATGATGCGAGGACAACACCACATAATTTTGAACCACGGTCAGATGACGAGGTCATACCTGAGCTGTCACCCCACTCTCCAAACTTCCACACCACTCCAACTTGAGGACATTTGAGGCTCCGACAGATTTAACGTGCACCAGACCAGGAATTTATCTGGCTTAAAAGGCACGTCCAATGTCCCAGAAATTGGTCTATTTATCCCTTCCAGAAGAAAAACATTAAGAGCACGTTTCTTACAGAAATAATCAGGTAAACAGTTTGATTGATTGAGTGCATGTATATCCCTACTTGTACTTGATCGCAAAGAATGACTTATAAATTGTCATCAATTAATGATTGAGAGTTTTTGCATGGTAAATATAAACAAGTTACCTGAAGACGAAAAAATATTTCCGCTTAAGAACTACTCTGATGTATTGCCGTTTTGGCTTTTGCTGATGTTTGGCATTATATTTTTCAACATGTTTCGTAACTTATGCTACTCAATTGAAATTTAGGGCCGTGATAACCCAGTTGGAAGAGTAACGGATTAGCAATCGGAGGGGTGCGAGTTCGTAACATGGTCCAGCCAAAGACCGTCGTGTACACGGGGGCTGGTGTACTCTAAATCTGTCGCCTCAAATGCCCTTACGTTGCAGAGTAGAAAATTCAGTCTGAGATTATAATGATTTTAGATCTCAGTTTTGTGAATATTGAAAATGTTTTGATTTTAAAACTTGTATTTCGTAGCCCCCACGAAAGCCACCATAATGAATACATAATTAGATTTCGAACCAGATTTTGTTTTCCAAATATATCTTCACTGTGAATAAATCTTACGGCCTTTGGACAAGCGTTTTGTCAATTGAAATTTATACTTCTTATTTATTTATGCTATAAAGAGTAAGTTTGCAAGATGAAAAAGTATCCAAATAAACGAAACGATTTTCAAAGCATACAAACTTTTATGAAAAATATACTCCGTCGGTTAGACATGGGGTAAAGAAAATTCGAAATCCTCATAGGAATAACATTGCATATTTATATGTTTAATGTCAAACCAATTCACACTAAATTTGGTACATTCATTCTATAGAATTCTACGGGACACATGGACTTTTTATTAATTCCGTTCGATTTGTCCTGGGTCTGCAGGGGGACTAAAAACTGTTCGAAATCTCCATAGGAATAATATTGGTGTATTACGATGAATTATAAACAATACAACCCGAGCAACGCCTGGTAATTCAGCTAGTATTATATAATTATATTAAAATGGCCCAGTGTTCTCAGACAAAAACAAATCAAATTTCCTCTCTGACCATTGTTCTTGTCAAAATTATTTTCCCGTCTTTTCCATTCACATTTCATTTGTGTGCTTTCTATGACGCAATGTACAGTACGCCCCTATCGATGGGCGAGCGCATTTGTGAACAGTCCCTGCGCGAAAAACGAAAATCCCTCTCGCGCAACGTCATCCTTTCCGTTTCCCAGCATGACTTGCGTACTGACGTCACAGACTGTCGTCATGTCCGCTACGATCGAAACCTTTTCGTTGAATGTTCCTGTGTTTTGCTCTTGTTGATCGAAAACAGTCTGAGTGCAGATGTCACAGACCACTTTTATGTTTTCATTCCGCTCTCTCTTGAACAGACGAGCTCTCGAATACACCGATGCTCGAAACGTGTTTGGCTTCTGCTGAGTTTTAAGATACGATCTTGATTGAACGGTGAGTGCAACAAATAAATTTCTCTTTTGTGCGCATATGAAGGCAGTTCTGTGTTGATAATTTTTACATGCAAAACTATATTCATCTTATGTTATATATATATTTAAAAAAAAAAAGAGTTCTTTACTTGAATTGTTGATCGATTTTCCTTGATTATATGCATTTCACATTCCCATTTTGTAAATTTTTTTTGTCAAATATTTTTGTTGGTTTCGTGTTCGTTTTTTTTATCAAAATTGTGGATTGAAGAAGTGACCAGAATAATTACTTTTTTCTTTCGTAGAAATGCCAACATCATTCAAGTGTCAGGAAAATAATATTTTTGACTACTTTTCGGCATTTTTATAACTTCTGCAACTTACTTTGAACTCAAATCGAAAATACATGCATATCCATACATATAATACATTTGACATACACCACACCCCTGCCGTATGACAAAACCACGAAAGGTGACAACTACAAAAGTCGATTTTGTCTTTTTATTTGGAATTATTAGGAATGTCCCTTAAGTTCGTTTCCTGAAAAATTGCCGGAATTCAATTCATAGAAATGACAATCTACAGTTAATACTTTTTTTGCCAATAATTCTTGACTAGTGGCACTTTTGCACCAGACATGAGACATTTTCGAATTTCGCCATGTTTAAGGAAAAGATGACAAGTTAATTTGATAAGATTTCATGACAATATTTTTTCAAGCGAATACATTTTTTCTTGAAATTCCATTTTGTGGCACGTGCAACGAAAAAACTTGTTCTAAAATTGAATGTCATCAGTTCAGACAAAGCAGATTTAACCTATTACCATTTTTCAAAAAATGGTAGATCAATTTGACACCTTTTTTTCTTTTAAAAAGAAAATCACTGATTTCAACAAACTTCTAACAGATATAAGTTACTTAAATATACCTTCAACTTATGAAGTAGGTAATCTTGACCTTCTCTCTCACTACAATAAAGAATTTTTAATACTTAAAAAGTACTAATTGAAATTTTATATGAGTAAATATAATAAATAAATATGAGTAAATGAGGTGGAAACAAATATATTTTTAACAAAGGAGAAACAAGCAAATGTGCATGATTATTTGTGACGATTTTTTTAATTGGGATTCCGTGGCTCAGTGGGTTTGCCCACTGTTCTAGCAATCTGCTAGTTTTGGGTTTGATTCCTCCCTGGATGTATTTCTCCCTTCTTCGTCAGTAAAATTTCCTTTGTGTGTATGTTAATTTTCTTGACGTCATCTTGTTTGGCGCGGCTTTGCCAAACATGGCACTTGCACCATAAAACGAAAAATACCACAATCTGCCCAGTGATGACAACTAGTGTTCAATATTTGGGGTTCCAGGCACAACTCCAGTTGTTTCGTGTGTTTTGAGTAGGTAAGTGGTTGAATTTACTTGAGACCACGACAGATTTAACGTACACCAACCCCCACGTATGCGACGGTCTTTTGGTTGGATCTAGTCTCAAACTTGCAACCCTTCGGTTGCTAATCCGCGAATCTATCAACCCCATGCGTTTTGGGAATTCTTTTTTTGTTTGTACTAATTATTACTATTATTACCGTTATATTTGTAATATTTATTTCTCATGTTGGGAGGGGGCAACCATAAAAAGTTTTGGGATCCAAGGCGTTTGAACCCCCTGTCATCTGACGTAGCAGACAAATAATCTAATAAATTGAGATCGAGCCACTTTATATCTATTTACCTATATTCACTGAAAATTTGTCCTCATGTTGCAGAGGGGCCCGGGCCGTAATTCTTTAGGTGTGTACAGGCTTCACGAATTCAAGTACCCTAGTGATTTATTTTTTCCCATAGGGCTTACTGCCTCTGGTAAACATGGGGTCGCAACCCCAGGATGCGCAAGCCATCTCTTTCTGTTCTTTCTCCTCTCGATCCTTTCTTTTCACCATTACTTAACATTGTCTGTCTTGTGTTTGGCTCAGCTTGGCCAAATATGGCCTTTGCGCCAAAACCCCAAACCAACCAACTAACCAACCATTGGAGAGGGCAGTTCAATGGAGCTGTGGGTGTTCTGTTGAATCATTTGGTTACTCATCTATGTTATATTTTACAAACTGACGTGACACTGAATTCGGCGTTATTTGTTTATTGTGGAATGGCAACTACGTATATAAATAATATAAAATCGACTGTTACGGGATTCATTCGCCACTTGGTTTAACTATGTTTGATTTGAACTGTGAAGGTGCATGACATCGCTAAAACTACGCGGAAGAGCTCGCTATTCTAATGAAATTCTTCAACAGTCTGATTACAGAAGGCATGACTAATCTGGAAAATAGATATCGGCGCAGGAAACGATAATATGAGTGGATATAGGTTAAGCGTCAAAAAATGCCGCATTTGAAAAGGGAATGGAATTAAATTGAAGTAGACGAGAATCTAATAGTGATAACATGACTGAGGTTTGTGTCTCTTTTGCCACACATTTTATTGGAAACAAGAATTGACACTAGTAAAAGTAAACGAAATGCTACTATATTTTATATATATTTTTGGAAAATCTTATTTCATTTACAGGTATAAAATCTATTTATGTGAATGTGAATGCTATATTCCTTATAATGGATTGAAATACGATATGTGAGTAACGATACTGCTATCAATAAGATCTGAGCAAATTTTAAAATCATACGTCATACTTTTTGCGAGGTTGGGCAAAAATGGAGTGACTCCTTTCATTTAAAGGTAGAAAATGTAAAAAGTGCCAGCTTATGTTCCCGAAGGTTGGGTTTAAATTGCTCGAGGAGCTTGAACAAACCCAGCATCCTCTCAAGTTCAATTCATGGCATTCGAAGATATGTGTAATTTCTCAACTTCCTCGAGATTAGTTATTCCGTGGAGAAGGGCATGAAGTTATGAGGGTCGAAGAAGAAGGTGGAAGTATTTTATAGGACTGAATACGATGGTGAATTTTTTAAAACAACATTGAAACGTCTGAATGGAAGGCCAAGCACAGAGGAGCCACCTATTACTTACATGTAACAACTGGAAACTTCGGTAGCAAAGTTTTAAGAACTTGGAAGATGTGTGACGTTCTCCCGAAGGAGTATCATATCTTCTTTCATTCACTGAAACCATTTTCTACAGTACGTGATAGCATGCCTGAGCCACATCTTAGTGAGAACTCGGAATATGAAGAGGACGAACCGGATGATCAATGTGCTAATTAATGCTTACCTTTTCTCACGTTGGCGTGGTGTGGAAGTTTGGAGAGTGGGGTGCCAGCTCACAGGTGTTGCCTCGTCATCTGACCGTGGTTCAAAATTACGTGGTGTTATCCTCGGATCTTTCCCTTTGAGGGATGATCCCGGACCGTCGCCAATAGCCCGTTGTGTTGCTCCAGTGCGACGTTAATTAAATACCTACCTACCTACCTTACCTTTTCATTTTTCTCTGGGGGCCGCGGTGGCCCGGTTGGAAGAGTAACGGACTTGCAACCGAAGGGTTGCGAGTTCGAATCCAGCCAAAACACCGTCGTGTACAAAGGGGGCTGGTGCACGTTAAATCTGTCGTGGCCTCAAATGTCCTCACGTTGGCGTGGTGTGGAAGTTTGGAGAGTGGGGTGCCAGCTCAGGTGTTGCCTCGTCATCTGACCGTGGTTCAAAATTACGTGGTGTTGTCCTCGGATCTTTCCCTTTGGGATTGATCCCGGACCGTCACCAATAGCCCGTTGTGTTGCTCCAGTGTGACGTTAATTGAAATACCCCCCCCCCCCCCATTTTTCTCTGAAGTTTCTTTGCCTATTTCGTTCAAATATTTAATAATCCGTTGTGTTGATCCAGTGCGACACAACGTTAATTCAACTACCTACCTACCTACTTACCATTCAAATATTTTTCGATGTAATTATTTTTTAACAATCGCATTTTTTGAATAAATTATCTTTCAAAGTGAAATGTTAGTAAAAAGCCTTCATTTTCATCCTAGCATGAAAATGCATTTTAATCAATAGGCACCATGCCAAAAACACGAATCTGCTTTAGCGGCCCCAAATGTAATCGAAATCGACAATTACTTACAGTGGGGGAAGAGATGGTCTCCAAGATGGTAATTATGAGAAAACATTAACTTTTAAGTTGTAACTGGATTTTTCCCGAAGCATCAAAACTTTGAACGCATTTTTCTCGAAGCGACGATTTTTCAGATTCGTGCTTTTGGCGATATTTTATCACATACCCCTCCCGTTTTACTGGGATACTCTCCCACCAAAATATTACTGGGAGAGTCCAGGGGGGTTCGGCCGTCTTGGTGTTGGCTCTAGGACCCCTTCTCATGTTTACTGCGCCTGTGAGTTGTACGCATAGGTTTGATTCTTGTGACTTGCTCTGGATCTTTTCTCTCCTGTGTCAGTAAAACTTTCTGTGTGCATGTGTATGTTCCTTACTTGACCTTGTCTATCTTGTGTTTGGCGCAGCTTGGCCAAATATGGCCCTTGCGGCATGAAACACAATTCAAGCAACCAACTATGTTTACTGTGTGACAGGAAAGAAAAATTCTCAAAGCTTTAGGCATCCCTTGCAGATCCGGATTTAGTCTTTTGTCGCCTGTAGAGGTCAAATCCTCCATCGCCCGATATGATCACATCAAACCAAATCTGTTGCATAACTTTGTGTCAGGCTGTGCCTTCAACGACTAAATCACATTTGTGTTGGATTTTCCGCTTTTGTTAGACTCATCACAATGAATTAATTTTCATTTTTGTGAAATTGAAATTTCTTTTAATAGTTAAAAGTATTACTTTTTCTGTAGTTTTTCACTGTCTCAACAGCCCAGTGTGGGCCTTGGCCTTCTCGATGATTCTCTTCCGTCTTGACCCGTCATTGACAATATTTATCCAGTTCTTTGCTTTACAATTGCCAAAAGTCTTATCCACACTTAATCCATCTAAGCTTTGACCTAACTCCAATTTACCTGGCCGAGAAAAAAATGTGTACTCATTTCATCGGGCATTCGAATGATATGCCCATCTCATTCTCTGTATTTATATATATTTGTTTCTTTGTATAGATAGTATAACTGAAATGCAACCTTCTTCGCCACACTCCATTCGAAATATGCTTCTGGAAATCTTTCTCTCGAAGGACTTCTCAACACTCAAGGTCATAGTCCAAGTTTCTCAGGCTTATGAGACCATAGATCTAATTAAACTCTGGTTTACAAGAAATTTAGTTCTTTTGATCAGATCTGACTTGTAGTAACAACGCAGTTCTCAGAAACAGCGATTGGCAGCAGTTATTCTTTTAATTTCTGGTCCTATGTCATTTCCGATGTTAACTTCTGACCCCAAGTAAATAAAGCTCCCAACTTTCTCAAACTTATATGAACCAGTATCCAATTAGGGATTGAGCCATGTACAGTGGACTCCCTCTTAACCGACCACTTCGGGACCGGGACCCAGACCGGATAACGATTTGGCCGGTTAAACCGCCTCTCGTTCCCTTAATAGCATTAAAATACACTACCGAAATCGTTTTTATTAGAATAAAACTAAGTATATATGTTGTCTACTTTATTGTAATATGATATATAATTAAGAAAACAACAACAGAAGAACTTCCTTTGTTGGAAAAACTAAACACATGTTACTGTAGGCTACTGTATTTACAGTACATAATTGGTCACTGGCGGCCGTTTAAAGCGGAGGCCGGTTAAGAGGGAGTCCACTGTACTTAGTTTTGTTTTGATTGATTATCAGATGTATTTTCTTTGCTTTGTTTTCCAAGGAAAAGAAACCCTGTTTTAGTGCTGTAGGATTAATTGCAATGATTTGTTGCAGCCAACTCAGCCTATTTATTAATATAACATGCCTTAGAACACCGTCACTCCTCAAAAATACGAATTTTCAGAAGAGAAACCAAATTCTAATTACATTGCCTTGTGTTGTGAAATTGCGATTGTGGACGGATGACCAATTTTGCGACACTTTCTCTTTAGATATCGCTTCGCCTGTGATCTTAAAACCTCTTTGAGTTGTAACACTATCTCTATGAGTGCGAAAGCAAATATTTTAATCGATATACGAGGTTTGTCTAAAAAGTATCCGACCTTGAATTTTCCTGTTTACGGTAATGATGCTAGAGCGGCGCCACTGTGCACAATGGAAGAAGACAACTTAATGCGTATGCTTGAATTTTTTCTCCGTGTTCGAGTGTGTCAGTCGCTGCCTGCTGGCCGCTGAGTAAGGTGCTGTTATAAGTGTTCGTCGGATTTTTGATTTCTCTCAAAATGAATGAACGAGTTGAGCAAAGATACTGCATCAAATTTTGTCAAAAGCTTGGTGATTCTCAAAACGAAACAATTCGTAAGATTCAGCAAGTTTTTGGAGACGATGCTATGGGGGTAACACAAGTGAAGGAATGGTTTAACCGATTCAAAAATGGCCGCACATCGGTGGCGAGTGATCAGCGTCCGGAGGCCTCAAACCGCTCGGAATGCAGCCGTTGTTGAGAGGGTGGAAAATCTGGTAAAGGGAGATCGTCGTTTGACCGTACGAGAGATTGCCGAAGAGGTTGGGATCAGTAAAGATTCCGCACATGCAATTTTTCGTGATGATTTGAACATGCGCAGAGTGGCTGCAAAATTTGTGCCCAAGCTGCTGTCGGCACAACAAAAAGAACTCCGTATTGAGATTGCACAGGACCTTCTGGACACTACCAACACTGATCCTCAGTTTCTGAACACTGTGATTACTGGGGATGAGTCATGGGTATACGGGTACGACCCAGAAACAAAAGCACAGTCGTCGCAATGGAAGCATCCCGAGTCTCCAAGGCCGAGAAAAGCGCGACAGGTGCGAAGCAAAATCAAGGTGATGCTAACTGTGTTCTTTGATATCTGTGGAATTGTGCATCACGAATACGCACCGGAAGGACAAACAGTGACAAAAGAGTACTATCAACAAGTTCTACGCCGACTCAGAGATGCTGTTCGGCGCAAAAGACCACACCTCTGGACGACGAAAAACTGGCAGTTGCAGCATGACAATGCTCCGGCTCATTTGTCACACCTGATCCAGACTTTCTTGGCGAAATACGGAATTCCAGTCGTCTCCCAACCTCCCTACTCTCCAGATATGGCTCCTTGCGACTTCTGGTTGTTTTCGAAATTGAAGATGCCGTTGAAAGGATCCCGTTTTGAGTAGAGAAGAGATAATGCAGAACGCGACAACGGAGATGAACACCATTCCAAAAGAAGCCTTCCAGGAGTGTTTTCGGCAGTGGAAGGATCGGTGGGCTAAGTGTGTGAAGGCGCAAGGGGCCTACTTTGAAGGGGATTAGGGTCCCAATTTCCTCACTTAAGTAATATATTTTTCCTGGCCAAAGGTCGGATACTTTTTAGACAGCCCTCGTATTAGTGACTTTATTTTGCTTTTTCTTTTATCCGAGTTCATAATAAATAGCGGTAAAAAATTACACGCTGTAAACATTAGTATCTCGAAAACTCAACAAGGTTGATAACGAGATCCGTTCAAGATCATAAAAAGATAAACGTTATGCTGTTTCATAGAATCTCGAACGTTGCCAGGACCATCCATAAAAATAGCAGGCCTCCCAGACAGTTTGATCACTGTGTTTCTTCTCCCATAACAAATGAGTTCACTTCATAAATCTTTTCTAAACAGGACCAAATCCGGTTGTCTGGTTGTGGGCTACTTCCTGCTGCTGCAAATACAGAATGTTTTATTCCAAATTCTGTTTACCGAACATTTCTTTAAATAGTTTTATATAAAAAATAGAAGGGACTGATTTTGTTATATATTTTCTCCTTCATTTATCACAAACGAGTTGAGCTTCGGATGTTTTTTGTCATCCACTTTTTGTTGTGTCCATTCATCTCCCCCCCCCCTTTTTTTTAGAATGACTTTTAAGTAAAGTTTTTTTTCATTATAAACTTTTTACACTTTGTTTCCTCAATTAATGACAACATTTATGGAATTGTCCATATTTGGGTACCGGCTAAATGATCGCCATTACACATTCGGACTCTGTCGACCACATTTTTCATTGCGTTTGAACGCACATTTTTGGGTGATCTGATCAATTTCTTAACGAGTGTTGTGCTTAAGCTGTTGAATCGTTGTCAGCGTAGGTTCGTTCCTTTAATCCTACTGGTGGTTTATCTTCGGGTCGAAAACTGCCCTCTTGTGGTCAGCCACTGGTGCAAAATACTGTTCCAAACTGTCATCAGTCCTGGGCAAAGCATTTGTTTTGTTTGGATCTTCATTACCCTTGGAGTAATAGGGCAGTTTTGTCTCGACGAGATATCTCGTCCTTAGCAATATTGATCATATCTTGGACGAGATATCTCGTCAAAACACTTGAAGGGTTAAGTAGCCCCCTAGGAAAAATCCGTCTCTATCAAATAGGAACTAGGGGGAGGGGCAATCGACATCAGACTTTATTCGGCGATGAAATGCGTATTGTGAATTCGTATGGTTGCATGAGCTGTTTGACAGGTTGATCCATCTTGTTGATCAATTTCTGGCTGAAATAAATTTTGTTGCATCGAACAGTATCCTTCACAATTGACAGTATATTAGCATCATCGAAAAAGTCCTTCCACTCCAAATTGCCAATTGTCGTCAATTGAGTAAACAGTATGTGTGTGAAAAAATTGATTTAAAATGTTTGATTTTAAAGTTATTCCAAAATAAAATAATGCCCTTACATAAGAAACACCCGTTTTTTTTGTTGTCTTCGTTTACCACTCCAAATTTGTACCTTCCTATTGCAGAAATGTGTCTATAAGTAAAGACAAGTGTTCAAAAATTTCGAGTGACCCAGTCTTTTTTTTCCGAATCTCAATTGGGCGCAGCTTGTCCGTTTCCTCAACCTTGAGCCACGAAACTCAATCCTGATCCTTATCACCACTCAATAATAAAAATGCTAAATGAGCACTGATTAAAGATTGTTTCGACAATTTCGTCCATGTTTACTTTTTACACGCCTTTTCTTAGCTTGTTCGGTTCCATTCGAATGTTGAGATTGATTTTTAACCCTATTCCCGCTGTTCAATCGGCCTGATAATCATACAATATTAGAACCAAACTTTTTTCTTCTTATTTTTGTCCTACCTCGTTGTTTTGTTTGACGCAGCTTGGCCAAATATGATCCCAAACATCACTAAGACGTCGTGAAACTAGTTCTTTTCCCAGAAGTGTTGTATCTTCTCCGGTTATGTTTAGTCAGAAAACCTTTCATACGAGAAAGCATGGACCATTCTTAATTTTTTAGTACATGTCTGGATAGCAGAACCATTTTTCTTCAAAAAATAGGCACATGAGACATTCCTTGGCTGCTAGGAGAAACATGTAGGCCTTATTAAACGATTTGCGAAACGAAGTTTATTGTTCTGAAAACACATGAGACAATTGGAATCTTGGGCCCTCCTACATAGTTTTCCCGAAAGGGCGCCACTGGATTTGATCTTTACTCAGACCGGGATGTTTCTTATGGAAAAAGGAAATTTTCCGGGAATTGTTGAAAGAATTCAGCTTTTAAGTAATGCTGGTAGATAGTTGGAAATTGTCGAAGGCCGATCTTATCTATGCGTCTCTATCGACTCTTGATAAGGGAAATAAGGGTTGCTTCACACCAACAGCAAACGGGACAATCCGAATCAATCTGAGCTTGACTAAACATGCCCCTTGCGCCTTAAAACCCAAAACCAATCAACAGAATCAATCTGAATCCAGTAGAAACTGAATAACGTAGATTCAGGTACAGTGAAGCGGAACGCTCCGGATTCCGGCAGTGTGTAAGGTTTCAAAACGATCAAGCTACACTGATTTGTAAAACTTAAGGAACACCTATTTTTAAAGGTAACCTCAAAATTAAATAAAACAGCCTGTGGCGATATGCATACTCTATGATATTCAGTAGAAAGCTGTTATATACTCAAATTTTGACCAAAGGATATGCCAGAGGAATGCGTCATCTGACCGTGTTTCAAAACTAAGAGGTGTTGTCCTCGGATCTTTTCCTTCGGGATTGATCCTGGACCGTCAAGTAGCCCGTTATGTTTGTTGCTTCAGTGCGTCGCGAATTTAACTACCTATCTGACAGAAGAATGGCTTCTGTTATAGCAGGAACTCCATCCGCAACTTTATTCTCAGTATAAAACGTGGTGCTAAGCCTGTATCAAGTTTTCGAGGTGGTCATACAGCCTATTAAGGACTGACTCCTCTCTCCATTTAAGCATTTCAGTTACCGTTCTGACTCATGGCATACAGTGCCAGTGTCATGACTTAGGTTCAAAAACTTTTCTATTGTTTGCTTCTGTTTTCGTTATCGTTTTGTTTTCACTCATCGGTTTGATAACTCCCGATATACCTTTTGTATCATTTTCCCACATCCAGGTGGAGCCTACGTGGCTCAGTGGGTTTGTCCACTGCACTAACAACCTGTGTTATATGCGGTGCAGGTCCGATTCCTCCCTGGCTTTATATCCCTCTTCCGTGTGAGTATAATTTTTATTGCATGTTTGTGCATTGCTTGACGTTGTCTGTCTTGTGTTTGGCCCAGCTTGGCCAAATTGGTTCTTGCGCTATAAAATTCAATCCAACGAACGTACTTACATCCAGGTCTCCACTTCAAACTAGCAGCTGAAAACCTTGCTGTTCCTTAATTATGCACACCAGTGTATTTCTCATGAAAGCGGCTTTCCTGAATCTTCGTTAGTCAATTTCTACTGGATTCAGATTGATCAGGATTCCGTTGGGGTGTGAAGCTGCCATAATTGTTCGATAGTTTCTCTCCTTGAAGTCGGATGACAATTAGGGCAGAGCCACGAAATTCGTTCCAGCCCCAAATTGCTTGATCTATATAAAGACGTCAGGTAGTAAAGGCCGGTTCCGTTGCACACTTGATTTACAGAAATCTGCGGAACTTTACATGCTTCTTAGAGAGTGGAGATGAAGAGAGGTTTTCTTGAGTGGTTTGGGCGGATGTTTAAAAATAATCTCATATAGGTGATAAGGCAGGTTCAAGGCTAAGCAACTGACAACTTCCTGAGACTCAATTTGAAAGGACTTCTGTCTGCTTCCCGTGATGGCGCAAGTTTTAGGGTTTGTTCCTGGTGTAGGAACAAGGCCCATCGTTGTTGCACACTCGACGTTCGTTAAGGTGAATTATGATGAGCTCGGGGAACTCTGTAATTTATTATAATCGGAGAACTCTGAAGCGAGGCGCAAAATGAATTCGTTTTGGATAATTGTGACCATCAAATCGCCGCTGAAGTGCATCATATGTTGCACTTCTGTAAATCAAGCCTCTCCTCCATTTCTGCACTTCGGGCCCCTGAGGTGAAACTAGACTTTTTGAGACTTGGGGCAAATGAGGCCGATGCAACCCTCTTCCAAACGAAAATTTACTTTTTTTCTACAGTTTTGCATATTATTTACAGGTTTAGGTGGAAGTATACTCATCAGTACTATATTAAATTTGACCTGAATACGTCTTTAAAATCGGAACAGTACTGGGTAGCATGCTTGAAAAGTCGAGCGTTACAAAAAAGCGTTACAACGGTTTTGTCTTTGGTTTTAGAACAGAAGAAACATCCTTAAGATAAATATAGCGTCGTGTAGACAGATCATGTCCGTACCTGACATGACCTTCGGACAGAGTGCGCAGGCTCACTGAGCGCGGGAAGGGAGTCTACAATATGTCGAAATTCTACAATGCTGGACGAGCTTTGGGCCAATGTAACTTTGGATTGGGTTGAATGAGAACTGAGTAAGTGGTGTCGTTCGAAAGCTATCGAACAACGCTACAATTAATATTGGACACAATAATCTCTCAACAACAATTAATATCAAACTTCACTTTAATCATTCAAACTGTAAATTAATTGTTGAATATTCACACAATGAACAATCGTTCAAACTTCCTACGGTTTGTGTCATCGACACAACCTATCAATTTTTTAATGAATTATTGTTCACAACCCTCCAAGTGGTTTCGACGAGATTTCTCGTCCATCAAGATCTGACCAATTTTGCTAATGACGAGATATCTCGTCATCAAGATATTGCCGATTTTTTTATGATCAAGATCTGGTCAGTTTTTTTCTAATGACTAGAAATCTAGTCCATCAAGATTTGGTCAGTATTACTAACAACGAGATGCCTCATCGAGACAGCCACCAGGTGGATTAATGGGTTTCAGGATAGAAGTATGAAAAGGCGCCCCCTGTCTTTTATTGTGATCAACAGAAATTTGTGAGAGATAATAATATTATTGCTTTGTCTCCTCTTTTCCCAATAGCAACACGATTTGAAGGGGATATATGAAAGAAAAGATTGAATTCTGAATTTTAAGAGAAAGCGTTAAAGACGGAATAATACATGAAAGCATTCACTTCACACGCATAGCTGTGGAATATATTTTTGCAACATAGAATTGTGCTTAAATTATGAAACATATTCCCTAGAATAATTAATGCCGCTCCTTTAGACATTCTGTTGACCCCTCTTAGGTACTCCTATGTCAGGAACTCACGAAACAAAAATATGCTTCCGAAGTTCTCAGTGTTTAACTTTCACAAATGCATAAAAAGTTCTCCTTTTTTTACCACTGTACAATGTGATTTATACCTTTTCAAACTTAGAAAACAAATCGCCCATTTCAATGCAAAACCTTCCCTTTGACCTCGGAGCCCAGTACCATGATATAGGCCACCCTTCTGTTGCACGTGTGTTTAAGTAAAGGGAAGGAAAAACCCTGACCTGATAAGAGCATTAAGGTTATTCTTGGTATCGATTTCTAAATTAGTAGACTAGCTTGTGGACACTCATGTTTGATATGGACCAAAACGCCATGAGATATTTTCCTAGAATACTAGTCAATAATGTTTTTTTATCCAGCCTTTTCTCCTTAAGTCGCTGTCTAACAACCCAATATAATTTTGAAACAGAAATAAAGTATGTTACTCATCGGCAGTATTAATCAGTAAGATCAGGGCAAGTATTGAGACGGAATTTCTGTCATGCCTGGAAGGCCACACAGAGGGCAAGATGGAGAATCTGACTAGTCGATTCGGTAGAGATGTGTTTGCAATCGACCTTAAAATGAAATAGACGAATCATGTGGGCGGAGTCACTGTCATAAGATCTCTGAAGGGTAAATCACAAATCGACTTAGCCGATTGTCTATGGAAGCGCAGACTAGTGGATAATCACTTTAACCAATCAATAGTTTAGGATTCATGCTTTTATCCACAACCACGTGACAGATCTTCAAATCGAGCAACTGGAAGAAATAACATGAAGCTACGGGCATATGCTCCGTCTATTTCTTTTTAAGGTCGATGGATTTTACAGATAGTCGTGTCCAGTGAGAACACGAAAACAAGCAACTCCTATAGCTTTCGGTAGATCCTGTGGCAACTGAGACCTTAGCTAAGAGTTTAAGTATTTCTATCAAGTTATATTTTTGTAAATATTAAGTGATGTCATTTTTTTTTTCAGCGATGACTTCCATCCTCCAGATTTCCCATTCAGATTTCTTCCAGGTTTCTCGTATTTCAAAAACCATAAAATATGTTCTGTTCCTTCACATTCATGGTATCCCACAAATCGTCCTGGACTGTCCGTCGTTGCATTTTAAAAGTTCAAGACTACATCAGACTACTCTGACAAAACTTAGAAGAGGACACACTAGATATTAGTTTTGTTAAAGGAATTAACCCTCCAAGTGTTTCGACGAGATATCTCGTCCAAGATCTTATCAATTTGGCTAAGGACGAGATATCTCGTTCAGGCGAAACTGCCCTCCAAGGAGGAAGAAAATCCAAGTAAGAAAAAGGTACAGCTGTATGTAGCGCCTCGCCCGGTGGCAACGGTCCTTGGCGCGTTTTGGCGCACTTTTTATATCGCCAAGGAAAGAAATTTTACAAAAAATATTTTTTTAAATAGAAAGTAATAAGCTTTTGCCGAGATTGATTCAGAACTTTGAAAAATCATGTTTTTCATCGCAAAATAATTAACAGAAATAGCGTTTGAAATATCTTTTTGAATTTTTAAACTGTTTTACACTCCTCCCTATCTGTATCCTTAACAATTTCTAAGAACTTGTTGAAGGAAACAATCACTTTTCGCACGATAATTCTGATTTAATTAATCCCGATTCTTTAAGGAAATCCAAAAAATGTTGCTTATCCCGACATAATTCAAAACAAAAGTAACGATTAGCCACTTCCTCACTTCCTAAAGTTTGCCTACCAACATAAAAATTAAACTTCAAATTTCGCAAAAGAATACCCTGAAATTTATCTACGTCACTGAATACAGAAAGCATGTTAAAAAATATAAAAAGGTAACGCTTTTCAAAAGAAAAAGTAAGAAACAGTACAATTTGATGCGACTGACTGGATCGCGACTAAAATCAAACTGACCGTTTGAATTCTTCCATACATTAAACGGAAAAGAATTGGAAAATTTTTTTTAAAGAACCAATGAAATCAAGGGACAATTTAACGGAAATGAAAAGAACGCTCTAGAACAGGCCTGGCCAACCCAAATGGTTTCACGGGCCACTTTGATGACGAGTAACGTTACAGGGGGCCACACTTTAGGTAAACATGCTTCTAAAAAATATAATACAAGTACAAAATGAATAAAATTTTATTGTTACACTATGATTCATATAAAATGAATTCTCGAGTCTTAATTAATGAGATATTTGTTTATCCTTTCCTTCACTTAATTTTTGTAAATCTATATTTATGTTCGACGATGCACATCGTAGTTGGTTTTCTAAATTGGCATCAGTTAATGAAGCACGTGATGAACTCTTTGTAAATTTCATCTTCGAAAAAAATGTTTCACAAACATATATATGTGGATCCAAAAGCACTTACAACTCGTTGTGCAAAATATCTCTCGGATGTAATATAAGTATTGTAAAAATTAATTTTTGACGTGGACGCAAAAATTTGTTTCATTTCATTGTTGCACTGTAACTCAATTAACTCCATTTGCAGATTTTCAGGAACACTATTCACGTCAACATGAAATGGGCATGAAAATATTTCAAACATTTTATCATATTTTGCTAATTCTGAAAAACGACTATCAAATGCAGTTATACGTTTCTTTATTTCATTAGCATATTTCGAGAAATTCTTAGGTTGGCTTTTTGGGAAGTTATTTAACAGCGGAAAATGTTGAGCATTATTATTTCTAAGTTGGCACTCAAATAACAATAATTTCTTATTAAAAGCTTTGATGAAATTACAAGCATCGATTATTAAATTATCTTGCCCTTGCAAGTCCTTATTTAGCTGATTAAGTTTCTCCGTTACATCCACTAAAAAACATAGGTCTAACAACCAATCATCATCACTTAATTCAGGAACAGATTCTTGTTTCTCGTTCATAAACATATCTATTTTTCCTCCCGTAAATTAAAAAATCTTTTTAAACATTTTCCACGACTTAGCCATCTAACATTGGTAAAATATATATAAATAACAATAGTAACAATAAATATTAGCCATCTAACATTGGTACGATATCACCATATTCAGGAGATAATTCGCTAAGGAATTCTTTGAATTGCCGATGCTGAAGAGCATGTGAACGAATGTAATTTACTATTTTTATAACTACTTTCATAACGTGATTCATAGATAATACTCGAGCACATAAATTTTGTTGATGTATCAAACAGCGAATAATAAAAATATCATTGGTTTTAATGCCTCTGCAATCTAGCTTATCCATAAGTAATTTTACAGCTCCCTTATTTTTACCTACCAAAGCAGGTGCTCCATATGTTGTTAATCCTGAAAGAGCCTCAAAATTTAAGCTATTTTCGGCTAAACATTTTTCAATCGCCTGGAAAACATCTTCTCTTCTAGTTGTGTCTTTTAAATGTAAAAGATTTAACATTTCTTCTGTCACTTGGTGATGCGTTCACCTTTTTAAAAACGCATAAATAAACTTCGACGGACCACAGCTGCCTTTTCTGCTTTTTATTTAACAGGACGTCACACACATTTTGTACAACATATAAAGACAGCTAAACATTATTGAGTTGAAGCAATTGTGGGTGTCGAGATAAACATTAATTACCCACTTCTGGTTATTGCTGCTAACTTTGCAGCGTCTAGTAGTCAACTGGCGATGGGCTCAGTCGGCTCGGGTATTGCGCATGCGTGAACATTTTCGCCTCTCTGGTTGGCGCACGTGCGGCAACATCCCGCCCGGCCTTGCCATGTTCTCATGCAAGAACTTAACAATTCTATTTTTTTTTTGTATAAGTCCAAACATAAATGAATGCTTAAATTTCAGTTATAATCAATGTAAACTAATAAACAATAACTAATCACTATGAATACAATAATCACAATAGTAAGATAAACAGTATGCACTTAAGCACTAGAATTTTCATAAAGAACAAATATTATTATTATTTTTTTTGAAAACAATACATTTAATTTTCAATAGGCAGTACACTCAATCTGGAGATGGACCTTTTATAAACTCCCTTACTGGTTTTCACGTCAACAACTCGTACTTTTCTATCCTGTCCGGGATATATGGCTATTATTCGTCCCAATAACCATTTATATGGTGGGAGATTTTCTTCCCTTATCAAAACCATGTCCCCTATTTTTAGATTTTCTTTATCAACTACCCATTTCTTTCTTTGTTGTAGACTATTCAAATATGAAAGGCTCCATCTTTTCCAGATTGTTTGTACCGATTTTGTAATTCTCTGCCAAGCATTAAGGCGATTTGTCTCAATATCAGTTAGAGACGGTTCGACTATGGCCGTCATCGGCCTTCCTATCAGGAAATGTGCCGGCGTCAGCACCTCCAAGTCATCAACATCGGCCGAGAATTCAAAACAGCTTCTATCTGGGTCACGAGAGTTAGCAACTCTTCATAAGTAAATTTTGAATTCCCAGCAACGCGTTTTAAGTGATATTTAAATGCCTTTATGTTTGCCTCCCAGAGGCCTCCCCAATTCGAACTTCTTGGGGGAATAAAAGACCATTCTATGTTTTCTTCCGCGAAAAAGGCAAATAAAGATTCCTCTTTTTCTTGAACAAATCTAAATAGGGCTCTAAGTTCTCTATTAGCCCCTACCATGTTTGTCCCATTATCCGAGAATATTCTATGGCATTTTCCCCTTCTCGAAATAAATCTTTTCAGTGTGTTTATTAAAGCTTGTGAAGTTAAATCACTGATTATTTCGAGGTGTATGGCTTTTGTCACTAGACATATGAATATACAAACATAAACCTTAATTTCGGGACCTTTTCTCTGATATCTGTTTTTGATTAAGAATGGCCCGCATAAATCAATTCCAGTCGAATTAAAAACTTTATCGGGTGTTATTCTCTGCATTGGCAAATTGCCCATTTTTTGTGAGCACTCATTGGGATTGGCTTTAAAGTAAATGACACAATTGTGCACGATTTTTTTGCACAAATTTCTTCCATGAATGGGCCAATATTTTTGCCTAACCTGAAAAAGTAAATGTTGAGGTCCAAGATGAAAATACTTTTCATGATAATATCTTACGATAATTTCAGTTAACTTACCTTTTGAGGGGAGTAATATAGGGTGTTTACTTGAATATGACAGCTGAGAATTCTCTAGTCTGCCTCCTACCCTTAAGATACCTTTACTGTCTAAAATTGGTGATAAATTTAAAATCTTGCTTTTATTTGGAATACTACCACTGGACTTGAGGGCTGATATTTCTGCAGACAATTCCTCACTTTGAAGTTGTTTGACTAAAAACACCTCAGCTTTAGAGATCTCATCCGATCCCAGGGGACCTTGTCTCTTATTCCTAGGGTTCCTACAATTATTCACAAACCTAAAAAGAAAACTAAGAATTCGAACTATAGTTAAAAATTTGCTGTTACGGTTAACTAGACAATCAAAAATTGTGTTTTCAGAATTTAAAGTCAATAAAGTGTTTTCATCAGAGACTTTAGATTTTAGTTCTGGTAAGTACTCTTCTTCATTCGGTACTGGACACTCATCATCAGTTTCCACGAGTTCATCAGACTGTAAGAAGAAAGGTCCATTCCACCATTTTTCATTATGTAGAAGCGATTCAGCTTTAAGACCCCTGGACAAGAGGTCTGAAGGATTGTCCTTTCCGGCACAGTGATACCACGTATCGGGATTTGTCAACCTTGTGATTTCGTGGACTCGATTCGCCACGAATTGTTTCCACCTTTTTGAAGACCCTTTGATCCAAAATAAAACAATTTTGGAGTCTGTCCAATGAAACACAGTGCAGTGCCTTTTCTGACTGATGATTTCTTGAACCTTTGAACTCAAGCGAGCTGCTACCAAAGCACCCAGAAGCTCGAGCCGAGGTAACGTAACACTCTTTAATGGTGCTACTCTGACTTTAGAGGTGACGAGGTTTACAAGTACCTTACTTTGTTTTTTAACTTTCACATAAACTGAAGCTCCATATGCAAGTTTGGAAGCGTCACAAAAGGTATGGATTTCTATGATGTCATTTTCTTCTTTGGTAGAATCTAGTACCAATCTTGGGACTCTGAGCTCATTTAAGAGCGCAGCTCCTTGCACCAATTCAACCACTTTTCTTTAATCTCTGGAGGTAAAATTTCATCCCATGTGATTTTTCTCGACCAGAGTTCCTGAATGAGGCATTTCATTCTTATTGTAAAGGGGGTAAGCAAACCCAACGGGTCATAGATTTTCCCAATGGTTTGCAGAAGAAATCTTTTAGTGTTTTCATTGTCTGAAATGAATTCTAATAGACCTTTTGTGTCCACGGTCAGACAATCTTCTTGTGTTTGCCAAGCCAAACCCAATACTTTCGTCTTGGTTCCCAAGCTGACAGAATTTTCAACTGGATATGTCTCGAAACCTTCTGCAGCCCACTGACTCATCAACGTAGCGTCATTGGAGATTCATTTTCGCATCACCATCCCTGCTTCTTTCATGATATTTTTGGCACAGCTGGAAATAAAAAGTGCCTCTTCACGAGTGTCTTGTCCTGTGATCCAATCATCAACGTACATGAAAGAATCTAGATGTTGTACAGCTGTGCAAAACTCATCTTTATACTTATCAATGTGATGTTTAACAGTAGCCGCTAACAGGAACGGGCTAGCGTTGACCCCAAAGGGTACCCTGTTGAAACGATATATTTGCAGGTTTGGCCTTTTGTCAATACGAGGATTACTGTCAGTCCACAAAAAACGTACAGCATCTTTATGGTTGTCTTTCAGGCAAATTTGAAGGAAAGCTTGACGTATATCAGATGAAATTGCAATTCGATTAAGTCTAAAGTTGATAAGCACATCTAGTAGATTTGGATATAAGTTGGGACCCTGCCACAAGCAGTCGTTCAAGGACAACTCATTAGTCTGGTGCGATGCTGCGTCAAATACTATACGTGTTGTAGTTGAAACCCGACCTTCCTTTTTTACGGCTTGGTGGGGCAAATAATATGTTGGTTTGTCTTTATTTATTTCAGAATTTTCGACTTTCTCAACTATTCCTTGATTTAAATAATCCTGAATAATTTCTGTGTACTGTGAATAAAGTTCCGAATTTTTTTGAAACCTTCTCCACAAACTATGGAATCGTTGTTTTGCTACCGGAAGATTATCTAATAATTGTTTCCAATCTTTACGAAATGGCAATCCCACTGTATATTGCCCTTTTTTGTATCTGACTGTTTGTTCAAAGATTTCCATGGCCTGATCGTCTTCACGAAAGCAAGGATCATCTTTTATGCCAAGAGATTCGAGTTCAAAAAATTGTTTCAAAGTGTCGTCTATAGAACTATCGTCTTTAAGAAGAAAGCACGATGCCACATCATTAGTTTCGATTTCGTCGAGTCTTCCACCCGCGACCCAACCAAATTCAGTTTCCTTAAACAGTAATTCTTCATTCACTTTGTAAAGATTATCGTTCATTATTCGACAAAAAATATCTGCATTTAATAACGCATGAATCTCTTTGGCTTCGAAAAAACAAGGATCCGCTAATTTCAAAAATTCAGGAATTTTTATTTTTGAAATATCTAAATTAACACTAGGCGTCAACCCAGTAATCTTGTCAGTAACTAAGAACTCAATAGGTTCCACAAAACTTCCGTTTTCATTCGAGATGAAAGTCGTCAATTTCCCTTTCAAATTTTGTTTTGTTGAATTCAATCCAGAAACCGAAGTTTGTACCTTTTCTAATCTAATACCAAGGAAATCACTCATTTTTCTGGACAATATATTAACATTTGACGCGCTATCAAAAATACATCTACATTTTATTAATGTTCCATCTTTATTTTGCAACCAAATTATACCCGTAGATAATAAAACACTCTTTTTATTTTGATTAGATATGCTTGTTAAAACAGTGTTTTGGAAAGTGGAAGAATTTATTGCGGCAGATGAGCTTTCGTTTTGATTTCTGAATCCGCTGCGGACACGTGTTTACTTTCGACCGGCTTCTCTTTCACACTAGCGTCAGCATGTCTACAAATTGATTTAGAATGCTTTCCACCGCAGCTACATAAATAATTCGAACGGCACTCATTTTTTCTGTGATTTTTTCGTAAGCACAGTTCACAAAGTTTATGAAACTTAACCAGTTCGAATCTTTTTCCGAGGGAATATTGTAGAAATTTTGCACATCTGAAAACAGGATGAGGATTCTTTTCAGAACAAATTATACAGCTTTTATTTTCATTGTTTTGATTAACCAATAGAGTTTTGGATTTGGAAACGAAATTACAGGATTTTCTCATCATCGTTTTTCCTTCGGGAATAAAATTTCTGTCTACAGCTAACAAGACTGCTTCACGTTGTTCTAAAAAGGTCATGAATTGATCAAAGGAAGGGACCTCTTTAGATTTTTGTAACAATTCAAAGTTCTTTCTGGATTCTTTATCCAATTTTTTAAGCATAATATTTAACAGAAAAATGTTAAATAAATCATTTTGTTCAAATTTTAGCATCTTTAAAGCGCGTAAATTCTTTTGGATACAATCGATCATTGCACGAATTTCTTGTGCATTCTCACGTTCTATTTTCTTAAAGTTCAAAATAGATTGAATATGAACATCAACAATTAACCGTTGATTGTCATATCGCGATTCAAGAGCTTCGTATAAGGAAGAAAATGAATCGAAAGTAGATGCAAATTCTTTAACTTCTTCTACAAGACAAGAATTTAAATAATATAATTTCTGTGACTGACTAAGTTGATCGTTCGACGTTATCAAATCATCAAATTGATTTTTGAATGCACTAAAATGCTCATATTTTCCCGTAAATGTGGGAAGGACAACAGGTGGAATTTTAGTTTTAACTAGCAAAGTTTCAGTTTGTTTTTCGTCAACTTCAGTCACAGACTCACATTTCTTATTAGAATTAATAAAGAGCTTAATCTTTACCTCTAAATCTTCAAGGCGTAGTTCACACTGTTCTATATCATCCTGAAATTCTATTAATTCAGGTGCTGGGGCCTTTTCTATGCAGAAGGAGTATTGTTTCAGTTCATCAACTTTTTGCTGCAGCTGATCTATTTTCTTCAATTTCACATCAAGTTCCGTTTTACTTCTGTCTGTTGACACTTTATCAACAAAGTTTTCAATTCTGGTAATACTTCCTTTTAAGGAAGTTTTCGCTTTTACGAGTTTTTCTATGGTATCCATTTTGCTGAGTTCTGTCTCCCGCTCTGACGGGACCAAATGATGCGTTCACCTTTTTAAAAACGCATAAATAAACTTCGACGGACCACAGCTGCCTTTTCTGCTTTTTATTTAACAGGACGTCACACACATTTTGTACAACATATAAAGACAGCTAAACATTATTGAGTTGAAGCAATTGTGGGTGTCCAGATAAACATTAATTACCCACTTCTGGTTATTGCTGCTAACTTTGCAGCGTCTAGTAGTCAACTGGCGATGGGCTCAGTCGGCTCGGGTATTGCGCATGCGTGAACATTTTCGCCTCTCTGGTTGGCGCACGTGCGGCAACACTTGGAATGAATCATTCACACCGCGAATAAATATCACAAGTTGAGATGTGCCTGAGATATCTGTACTTTCATCAAATGCCAAAGAACATGCTTTGAATTGGTTAATTTTATCTCGCAAAGTTACTACGATTTCAGCTGAATGTCAACAATGCGACGACATATAGTTTGGCGTGAAAGACTGATACTTGAAAATAATTTGCTTTTATCGGGCAAAACATCTTTTATAACTGCTTCCAAACAGTCCGTTACCAGTTCACCATCCGAAAATGGTTTCATTTTCTTTGCAATCAACATGGCAACAGAATAACTTGCTTTGACAATGGTAGATGGTTGTTGTAATAATGAATCAAACATCGTTGGCTGAGCTTTCAGATGCGATTTAAGCGCAGTTAACTTAAAACTTTTTACTTCTTTACTGAAATTTACATATTCAATATGTTTTATCTCATGATGCCTTTTAACGTTATGTTCCTTAATTACAGCGACCGTCTCTACAAATTAAATACATTAATTTTGAATTCTGCATTGTGAAAAAATAATCTTTTTTTCAACGATCATTAAATTTCCTGTTTTCATTAACAACTTTTCTTTTCTTTGAATTCATCCTTGTTATGGACCAAACAAAATTCAAATAAATGTTAGTTGGAGAATATTGGTATATTACACAGAGCAAAAAAATTTACTTTTTTAAAGTAAATTTAGTATTCTTGTTTTCTAATTATGTATTACAATTATATAAAAATCAGGACTTCGAACCGTAATTTTTTCCGTTTCGGTTTTCGTTGTATTAACCAAAATTTTTGAAATTCGGTTCTGTTCCAGTTCGCGTCATCAATAGTACGTAAACCGGTTTACGTATATTCCAACAGTTTTTTTCTCTCCGATTGCAATTCCATTTACATTAAAATGTTGTCATCTAGGGTGTCTAGGGGTCATTAGAGTCTTTTAAAGAGATATTTTTAAAATTTTCATAAAAATTTAATTTGTGAAATAAATTATCATGAATTAAATTTATAAAAATCCCCTGTACCTTAAATTTGCTTACCAAGCACTCAACCTATAGCGGAAAATATTTGCACTTAACCTGATAATCACTTTATGTAAATTATAAAGTACGTAATACTTTTATTATAAATTATTATTGATTATAAAATTCATAATCCTTTTTGAATTCTCGCAGGGATCGTGTCGAAAGAAAGAACTGTCAATGTTTTATGCCAGTTAGTGCATTCTGCGGAATTTTGCGAACAATGCAATAAATAGTCCTTGAAAGCGCACGCTGTCAGCTACTTTGCTATATTTGAGCGGCAGATATAAAAGAGTTTGAAAGTCTTTTAGTTAAAAATTTGTGTCTGAACCGAAATAAGTATAAATTAACTGAAAACCGGTACAAAAAAAATAACGTTTTTGATTCGGTTTCAGAGGTGGACTATTTTTGGGGTTCGGTTTACGGTTAAAGAACCGCAATTTTTCTGGTTTTCGGTTCAGTTCCGGTTCGAAGCCCTGGTAAAAATACCAATATTTAATAACTTTTTGAACTTAATGCAAATAGTGATCACTTGAAAATTTATAACTTTTATCAATTTAACATTTTATTAAACTCTTACTAATTTTTGAATTTACTTGCATTAGTAAAAATATACTCACTTGAAAAAATTTCAAACTTTCTTTGGATGTCTGCAGATGTCACTTTTATTCAACTATCAGCACCACACAAAAAACTTAGTAAACACGCCAGTAAGTCAAAAACAAACCTAACACATAAACAGAGATTCACTTGAAATAATAACTTCGTTCGTGCATAACAAAAAGATGACGGACCCAATCGTGTCTAGACTAGTGTCTCGAGTCAGCCATGACTGCCGGCTTCCATACACAACCACGATTACCCCTTGGCGAAATTATCACTTACTGGCGCAATTTATATTACATTTTTTATGTGGTTTTTCTATCGTTAATTTAAAATTTAATTTTTTATCGTTATTTCAAATTTTCATTTATTTAATATTTTTTGTATACATGCAACGAAAAACAAAAGTTTCAATAGAAATATAAAATTGCCCGGCGGGCCGCACAATTTAACGTGACGGGCCGCGTGTTGGACAGGCCTGCTCTAGAAGATACAAAATGGAAATTAAAACTTTCTGTTTACTAAGGTTGCCATACAAACGGGGAAAAGTGGGGTTACCTTCACCTGCCATAACTCGCTACTAAAAGTGCGCCAAAAAACGTGCCAAGGACAGTTACCACCGGACGAGGTGCTACATACAGCTGTACCAAGAAAAGCAAAATGTCCCTTGGAACATGTTTTTGCACCAGAAGCTGGACATGACAGTTTTCGACGCGATAATAAACCCCAAAAGGATTAAAAACTTTCCAACTTGTTCATTCTCCCGCAACCATAGCACATCCTTCCCAATTTTGGATTGCATCGGCGTTTCTACGTTCCTGAACGAAGAGGATTTGATCGCTGTATGACTTGAAAAGCGCAGTCTTTGGACTTGGTCTAAGTTTCACGTTGACCAAGGGGATTAGTAACAGATTTCCCATCACCTTCTGTAATCAGACTCCTGGAGAGTTCCATTAGAGCGGCGAGCACTTCTGTGTAGTTTTAGCAACGTTACGCAGTTCCATATCTCAAATCAAACGTACTTATACGGCAAAAATGGCGAATATATTCAGCAGAGGTTGAATTTAAGTTTAATTATATCCGTTTATTGTCGTTCACCAACATACAAATAATGGCGATTTGTATGCCTCGTTACATTAGTGCGCGTCAATAGATTGGTACCGACATTTCAATAACATTTCCATAGTGCTTAGTGGTGCTTGATGAACTGTTTGTTGCAATTTTGTGTTATTATTTACTTACTACATCTGGAATCATTTTATGGTTATGATGCTTTTTTTATGACTTATCTTAAAATTCCCAATCCCGTCGAACGCGAAAATTGGTCTAGACATCTAATAATACCGAATCGCCTTTGAACAAGTGAATGGGATGCAATTGAAGTAAACGTTCTGAAACTAATTTTGTAGGTAGATGAATTAACGTCGCACTGGAGCAACACAGCGGGCTATTGACTACTGTCCGGGATCAATTCCGAAGGGAAAAATCCGAGGACAACACCTGGTAATTTTGAACCACGGTCAGATGACGAGGTCAACACCAGAGCCGGCACCCCACTCTCCAAACTTCCCCACCATGCCAACGTGACAGAAACTAATTGTGATAATACGACTAGGTGTGCACTTTTTTCCACACAGTTATTAGAAATATGAATTAGCATCAGTAAGGATTTATATTTTTGATTAATTTTATTTCATCAGAAGGTACGAATATAGATACATATTCACAGAACTGTGTGTGCTTATATTCATAATGAATGAATTTATATAAGGAATCAGATGTGTGTCTCATTGTGCCAGCACTGGATATGAACAATTTAGAAACAGATGTTATGTCTACTAGTCCATAATATTTCAATAGTTTTCCCATTTTTCTGTTTAGTGCGACGTCGAGCTGCACAAACCCTCAAATACACTCCTATGGCTGAAGATGACATACCGCTCAGTGACCTGCTGCAATGCCTGGTCGAATGCTCCCAGAAAGCCGCGAAGATCGCCCAGATCTTCAGAGACGAAAATGACCTTTTCGAGTTGCTGGTCGAAGAGAAGTCTCAGGTGGAAAAGAACAAGAGATTTGTGCAGGACTTCAAAACGCTTGCCGATGTCTTGGTCCAAGAAACCATAAAAAGAGATGTCGGCGAGCAGGTAAGACAATCTGTTCTTTGTGCTATGTTCCACAGGACTGAGCATGGCTATTGATAGGAGCTACAATAAGTGTGACCAACATGGCGACGTGTAGTCACGTGACTGCTCTGAAAAAATTGACTTGGTTGGCCGATTTGGTATCTTATCGCCTCGTTTGGCGAAGTAAAATCTTGTGACAGGATATGTAGATGCGTGAATGCACATTTCTGCGGAGTGACGACAAAAATGGTGAAATCGCGAAAATCTACTACTATTTAGCGCGGACCAATCAGATGATGAATCAATGAATGGGCGTCTTCACTTTTTCCTTTGACCAATCAGGTAATGAATGTTCATTTCTTCCCAGCTGACGAAAGTAGTCTGAGGATCACGTTACTTCTAGTTTTTTTTACATGAAACATAAGGTTACCATCATGTACTTGTGTTCTACGACAGGGTGCACATCATGCGAACCAGTACGTTAGTTGGTTCTATCCTGCCTACGGAGGTCTTCAATCTATTAATACGGGACTAGACTGAGAAATATATTTTTATTTTAATCGGTTTAAATTTTAAATATTTAAAATTTAATGCACTAAATTGTCTTAAAACCAGATATAAGAATGTTGTTAAAATAACAAAAAGCAGTAAAGTTGAGTCCAAAGACCGTACTAGATAACACATTATATTCCTGAAAAAGCCAAATTTCTTTTCCTAGGATTAGGTACCAAAATTACGAGGTGTCCTCGGATCTTTCCATTCGAAATTGATCTTGGTGCCGCTTGTGGCTGTCTTATTGAAATAACGTATTTGGTTACCATTGGTAATATTTTAGTATGTATCCTTACACCTTTTTTTGGAGGGGGAGACGCTCCATAAAACTATTAGAGCGAATTAAGGGGTTCCGCCCCTCATCAATTTTCCTTCTGTGGGAGAAAGTTGAAAAGTTCATTTTTCCTGATTGCGATGATTATTGGTAGTAAAAAAGTGTATTTTTATTTTTGAAATTGAGTCTCAACTATCTGAAACTATTGGTCAACAACTGAATCGTAAACTCTTTCGTTAAACAGCATAAATACGGCAGAAAATCGAAATAGCGCCTTGTGAAGTATTTGTTCATGGCTTTGTCATGCTTTATGCCTGTGTACATACTGGGAATGGCGCCTCTACAAATAAGTGAACCACTAAAACATAACATTTTAGGGCTTTCTCTAAGGTTATTGGGAAATTTTCGATCCTCTAACACTTCCGAGAATTTCGCGCATTTCTTTGAGAACACTTTTTTCTACACTTTGCACTTCCAAACATATATCTTGGGCAGCGGTAACCTAGGTGGTAGAGTCGCGGATTAGCAACCGGAGGGTTGCGCGTTCGAAACTCGATAAATCAAAAACCTTCGTGTAAGTGGAGGCTGGTGCAAGTTAAACTAATTTTGAATCTGTCTTGGCCTCAAATGTCCTCACGTGGGCGTGGTGTGGAAGTTTGGAAAATGGGGTACCAGTTCAGGTGTTGACTTCGTTATTTGACCGTGATTCAAAATGACGAGGTGTTCTCGCTTCTTTCCCTTCGGGATTGATACCGAACCGTTGCCAATTACCCGTTGTGTTCTAGTTCGAAAGAAATTCAACTATCCTCCCCCACACAACTACTGATGGAAAGAATACATATTGGGTAAGATTCCATTAATCAAGAAAGTCAAAGTTAGTTACATGTCATACAGGAAAGACTGCAGGTTGCGGAATAACGGGATGTTAGGTGGTGATCCGAGCCTAATTTTGGATAATTTTTCCATGGAAATGAAAATTCACTACATTCACTTTTTGGATCATCAGAATATCTTCGATTGGTATTAAATATTTGTAGATAAGATTTATGGTTTCATACATGGAGTCGAACGCTTATTAAAAAAATTAAACATTTATGAAGAAAGCTAAAATGATACAAAATTATAAAGAACATCGATCGACTCTCTTTTTCACTCCGTTTCCCGTTCTTCTAAATTCCAAATTCATTTTTTACCATATTCCAATCATGGTTACAGTTCACAATATTATCGGTTAGCTTACATAATAAATATAATAATTCTCGTATCGCTTGCACGCGCTCAATAAATATTAAATTCTTGGATCGCTTGCACGCACGCAATAAACAATAAATTCCTGGATCGCTTTGCACGCGCTCACAGTATATATGATTATCAATCGGTCAGAAGGTCGATCAATTCGTCTCTTCCCAAAATGACGAAATTTGGAAGTATCGCATCCTTGATGCAAGTGCAAAAATACTTGTGGGAAAATTGAGTGTAAGACTACCCTCCGTATATTTGTTATTTTTACGATTTGAATTACAGAAATTTTACAGGAAATGAACTTAAGAAGGGTCATTCATTGTCATATCAAAACTCAAAATCGACATCTGTATCAGTCACCTTAGTAATTTTGTCTTACACCAGGTGTACGATGTATTGCAAATGGATTATATGGGCGATATAGCATGTTTACGTATTTACGTTCATAGTAAATTGTGTAAATCATAAAAATGTCAAAACGGTGATAAAAATTATTTTCCGCGCACTTAAATCATATTTTCATTTTTATGGAAGAAATTTGTTCCGATCTCTTTTTCAATCTACAAATAATCAATTCAACACGGTTGGCGTAGTATGGAAGTTTGGAGAATGGGGTGCCAGTTCAGTTGTTGACTCGTCATCTGACCGTGGTTCAAAATTGCGAGGTGTTGTCCTCGATCTTTCTCTTCGGGATTGATCCCGCACCATCGCCAATAGCCCGTTGTTTTGCCTCAGTGCGACGTTAAATAACTACCTACCTTCCAATTCGATACGAGTAATGGCGGGTACTTCTGCTAGTAAAAACAATGAATAATTAATTTTTGATTGAAAGACTGGTAACTGATTAAACTAATTAATCATTGAATGATTAATAAAATAAAAATTTTTTGCTCATTTTAAGGGACCTTTTAAAAATTTTGCACAGCAAATTTCGGACTCGTTTCCAAAATTTGCTGTGTTCTGTCTCGGATTTAATGATACAGGAAGATCTTTTGAGAATGCACTTTTCCTGCTGGCTATTGCTGTACTCAAGTTGTCGCCGTAAGTTTTCTCTATTTTATGCAAATGCAATGACTTAGCATGCTATCGCTCCATGCTGGATACAGTAGGGAGTAGATGAAATATCTTGCTGACGTACATTTGATGACCCGGAACTGCCACTTCTCAAAACAGAAATAATTAAAATTCTGTGACGTACATCGTTCTCTTTGCTCCAGACATTCTCTATTTGAGAAAGGTTCAACCGATAGGGGTAAAAAATGCATTTTTTATGTTAATCAGATTTTTCTGTAGTGACTTTTTACTTCAGAGAAACTTGAAGAGGGTGACGTAATTTCTCGTCATTTAAGAGAAAAATGATAGTTTTTGTTTTTGTAACTGATATATACTCCTTATTTGTATGCATGTAGCCCAAAACTGGCAGGAGTTTATCAAGCTGTTATGGAGTAAAGCAATAAATCAAAATGAAAGTTGTAGATGCTATTGTTTATTTATTCATACTGTCAAACAGATTACTCCTGTTACCTTACATTGTTCTGCTCTAGTACGACGTTAATTAATTACCATTACCTATTGCCTTGCAAAGAAAGACTAAAAGTACAGAACATGCAACAGAGAAACTTGTTAATTGATGAAATAATGCTCAGTACCAGAAATGGTTCCAAATTTTGAATTATTTAAATAGTTGTATTAATTTCTTACAAACATTCCTACACATTTCTGAGTGGTCGGTATTGCTCTTTTGGAAGGAAAGGTAGGTAGTTGAATTAACATCGCACTGGAGCAACACAACGGGATATTGGCGACTGTCAGGTATCCATCCCGAAGGAAAATATCTTAGAACAATACCTGGAAATTTTGAACTACGGTCAGGTAATGAGGGCAACACCTGATCTAACACCCCATTCTCCGAACTACCACATCACGTCAACGTGAGGATATTTGAAGCCAGGACAGATTTAACATGCATCAGCCTACACGTACACGACGGACTTTGCTTGGATCGAGTCTCGAACTCGCAATCCAGTTGCTAATCCGCCAGTCTACCAACCGAGCTACCGCGGCCCCTTTGGAAGGAAAGAAAATTCAAATCTTTAATCTTTCCATTTTGTATTTAAGAAAAAGCTGTACAGTATAATTTTCCAAAAGTTTTTTGAAATGTCCTTCACGAAAGACAACTTTTTCGGCGTCCCTGGGAATCCTCTGTCAACTCACTATAAATTACAAGCGCAGCTGTGCCTATAAATTATGAATTTGACCAAAATATTTGTGTAGTTGTGTGTAATTTTAGAATTTGAAAAAGCTAGTTTGGATATAAAACAACTTTGAACTGAAATTATAAAACTAGTATTGGTAATGTTTTGTTTGTGAGAGACTGAAAAAAGCCATACTTCAAATATTCGGAATACTATCTACATTTCTTTGCTTCCACCATCTGCACTATTTTTACTATTGTTACAAAGTTCTTTAGGGTTTATTTATATATATATATTTAAAAATATCACCTTGAAATAACCTGGGTCGTAACTGAAAATCAAGCATTTTAACTTGCCCCCGAAGAAATTGCTTTATAACTATTTTTAAACGGCGAATTGTTTTAGCATCTTATTGCCCACACTTGTTCCTCAACTCCTCCTATTTCCCCTTAGGGCTAGTATTGCCTCCAGGACCTCTTCAGGGGGCAGTAGCGTCTAATTTGAGAAACTGCTTGACAGGATAAGATAGTATGGTATTTTTAATTAACGTCACACTGGAGCAACACAACGGGCTATGGCAGGATAAGAAAAATGTATAAGAGGGATTTTTAGTGTAAAAGAAACCAGACCTCAAACAATCCAAAAAACTAAGATTTTACTTCTGTCCAAAATCTCCCGCATGATACATATGGAGGTTACCTTAGAATGTGGTTTATCGCTGTTTTCGCAACGTGTGGCGTTTGGTCTAATTGATGTTGACCAATCAACTATCATATATCAATTCAAAATGTATTCTTTGTAATTTTTACTAGCGAAGTACTGAAATCGTATTCGAAAATCAAGCCAAATAGCGAAGCGATCGGAATATGTACAGGAACATTACCGCCACTTATATTTAGCCTGACAGAAAATGCCTTTCACAGGGTGCAAGTTTAACATTGAGTGCTTTTGAAGTACGTAGTTTTAATTTAGTAAGGGGCCATCGTCTAAACTGGAATTGAGATATGGAAGGCTGTGATCTATATTTATCATTTATCAGCATACTCATAGACAGTCCATGACCTTTTGGGATTTATCCGTTTGAATGAGCATGACTTCTCCCAGAATGCGCGTAACCTACCTAGATTAATATCCCCTATCAACTGAATTCGATATCGACAAGGTCGATGAACTTTTATTCCAACTGGGTCAAAGCTTTCGAGACACAGGGGTGTCCAAATGTCTTCCTGATCTTGGGAAGAAGCTGGTTTGCATATTAAAGTGTCGACTTTTAATGAAGGCTAGCTTCTTCGAAAAACCCAATCAAAGGCTCCATAAAACCAGGATACCCCATGTAACTAGCCCAACATGCGAGGATCACTAACAGCTGCTCTAACCCATCGGACTCTTAATTCCTTGTTCCCCTGATAAAAATTAGGAAATGTGTATGAGCACGCATATATAAAACAGTAGGAGTCTTAGTTGGGCCTCCTTATAATTTCCTCTAGTTGGCGCCATTGCTTTATAATAAACTAACAAGCAACGTGTCACTACTTACTAGGGTTCAAATGTGCCTTAGCAGTATGAGCTACAACACATCAGATTTTTGGGTAAATTTTTATACAAATTTCAGGTCTTATCACATTTTTCAAAAGATCTTTTTATATTAAATTTGGTTACCCGACTATAGAATTTGAAGAGATTGTTTGTTCACACGTGTTCAAAAATAAAGGAATCCCGTGCCAAGTACCTGCACCGAAGTACCTCAAATGAGAAATGAATTTTCCACAAGCTACGTGGAGTAAAATAAGAACACCCACTTGCCTCGTGGTGCTACTGTATACTGAAGAAATTAAAATAAAATGCTTAGGTTATCACATTATTGGTTTTAGTTATTACGAAATAAACCCCACATTTTTTGCTCTATTAAAAGCAACTTAATACGGAATGTGCTGGTCTCTGACGCTAATACATGCATAACAACGGCATGCATACTTTCAGTAAGGTTGTTCAAGAGCTCCTGTGGCCAGAGTCCCATTCTCTTTACTTCTTTGCTCTGAGGTTAATTTGCTTAAATCTAGCCATTTTTTTATGTTGAAATTTCGTTGATATAACTTATTTAGTACTTTGTTCAACGTTGATTTCCTTAATTCTTGCCATTTTTTCAACATTGAAATTTGGTTATATATGTTCAGCGTTGAAATTTGGTCATTAAGCCATCTGTTCAACGTTGATTTGCTTAAATCTAGCCACATTTTCAACGTTGAAATTTAGTTGATACCACTTCTAGGTGGTCCTTTGTCAATGTTAAAATACTTTGATTTTTTTCAACATTTAACTTTCGTTATTTCCACATGGATCTCTCAGCGTTTTAGCTGAAAGCTTCCAATGATTACTTAACGTTGTTATTACGATTACTTACTCACTTCAATGTTGAAATTGTATTGCTTTAGGCACGTTTCCAACGTTGTTATCTCTTTCAGTTTCCTTCCCTGATTTCCAACATCCAAGGCGAAGAACAAAACAGCTTCCAGAATTCCTTGGGGGAATCCATCAGTGTGGAACTCACTGCGTCGGCCGACGAGACAGCTGCTCTCCTGAGCAAAGTCCTGAACGGAAGGGACCACATCGCAAGATCTCTAGCTTCAGCTGTGCATTCCAAAGAGCCTACTTGCGAAAGGCAGTATGATTCCAAGTGCACGATACCAGCCAATACCATTGGAATCTGGATTGATCCAATAGGTAATTCTAAGCCAAACTTTTCAATTGTTAATTTTTAAGAAAAGTGATATAATCCGGTCGATTTGGCATTTGAGTCACATGGACGAGTCTACTAATTTATTAAGGGAGCAGGTTGAACGTAAACAATGCTTTCCCGTTCTTTTCTGGCTCCTTATTTATCATTGGGTGCCATATTTGTGCCGTTGTTCGGAGTATAGCCATAGCAGTGATTATGAATTGGCGAAACGAATAATCACTTATAGCGATCGCTATAGTGCGGTTCCCGGGGAAAGCAGATGAGTCACGTGGTATTTGAACGAGTTTTAGTTAAATTAGGGAACTGGTGGTAACGTAAACAAATCCTTTCCACAATTGGCACCTTTAGTGCAGATTCTAGTTCAAAGTTTATCATTCGGTGCCGAACGCGATGCATTGTTAACGAGTTTGACAGAGGGAAAACATCCACGGCTATTGCTATTCATGGATTTTGCGTATGGCAACATTCTCCTTTCGCACCTAGATCAACTGATCCAAGGTTCCTGTCAAGATCCTGCCTTCTCCCGGGAGCTGCAGCGATCATGATTTTGAGCATGGGATCCCTTCCCCTGCGAGCCTAACACCTTTGAACAAATGGACTTGACCAAGGTCATGTGCCATCCCAGCCTTTGCACTATAAAATATTTCGAAAAAATAATTCAAATAATTTAACAGAACAAACAGACCAATCCCACCAGGTGAGATGTATAAGCACTTATTTTATTGGGCCCTGCGCAGATTTTGAGTAACGTTATAAAAATGTGTAACAAAAATAAATTATAGTTAATAGAAAAATTAACATTAGACTGGTAAATGGGAGATGTGCAAATGTACTCATCAAAAGTCAATCTCATTCGGACAATAGTTAAAATTGTATGCTTAATCCCCTGAGTAATGTAGTATTCCTTTTAAATCACAAAACTAGTGATGGGAGTATTCGAATACAAAAGGTACTCATGTACTCGATACTTAAAAGTAATCGTTGTACTCGATTCTTTTCCAAAGTATTCGGTTACCAAAGTACTCGGATCCAAGGTATTCGGTTACAAGAGTACCCATCGGAGTATTCGGATGCCAAAAGTACTCACTTTGTGTATTCGAATACCAGAGTATTCATCTTAAGTAGCAGTGTCACATTGCATGGGTATCCATGGTTCTCGTTAGTGTTGTTTCTTGTTTTGATTTTGCTTTTTCCAATTTTACATGTCCTGAAAATGCACGTGAAGTGTTGAAAAATTCCATCGATTAAGGGATTGGATTTGAAATTTTCTGGAAGCAATTTCCCGAACAGGCAGGCTTAATTATCAGTAAATTACACAATGGTTTGCCTTTTATTTTTCATAATCAAGCTGGAAATGTTTTTAATTTTTCAATTTTAATTTCAACTATATTTTTAGTTTAAATTATTTACACTTAATTTTTTTTAATTTAATTTAATTTTCAAGCTTTTTTATTTCTGACATTTAAAATATATCTTAAAATAACGTTATTTCATTCTTAAGATGGCTGTTATTTTCTTTAAAATATACGTCAATAACTAAAATTATCTTTAAAAATATCTGACAAAATCTTTATTACGATAGTAAAATGATTATGAATATTTTTTTCTACTTTGACTCTACCTCTCTCGCATCTTCGTACTCCAAACAGTGGTTGCAAAAATAAAAAGTACATTTCCAGGAACAAGATTTAATTATTTAATGTAATTTATTTTGTAAATATTTACGGATCTTGTACTTAGATCAACCGAGATGTGTCAATTTTTATGATAAATTTAAAGAAATAATTTTGAAGTTTCAGAACCTGGTATCAAAAGAAACAAAATATTCTTTACATTCATAACAAACATTTTTAAAAGTGTCTTTAAAGAGTTTTGTATAAAAATTTTCATTCTTATCTTCGGGGATCCCTCCAAAATAAAATTCCCCCTAAAATGCTACGTTCCCTGTTAAAAGTGATTATTAACGATTTCCACAAAATATGGTAGAAAATCAAATCTCCAAAAAACTAAAATTTAAAAATCATGATTTGTAAAATCAAGATAAAAAATGCTTGACACATATTTATAATTGCAGAAAATATATGCATGACCAGAAAATTCAGCAATTTGTACTTGGGATTAATTTTTGTTCTTTAAAATACAATTTGTCTAGTTCAAATAGATTGATAATAGTAGTTACACTTAAATCTTTCAAAAAATTTATATAAATAATTCGGAAAAGAAAATAAATTTAAATATAATTCAGAAAAAATTTGAGTTTTGTGAGAAAAATTCCTTTATTAATCATAGCTTGAATTAGCTCGTGGAACACAGAAAAGTGAAAATCGTCTGGCTTCGTGAGTGGTTGAAAATTTTCCTATAGTATCGAATGAGAATTGTCCTGGGAAATGATTTTTTGTCAACCGCTAGCTTGCCAACCTTGAATCGCCAAAGCATAGAACCATTTTGAAATTTCATTTGCCATCCGTACATCAAATAAGCAGATCTATAAATTTGTATGGAGAACTAGTTGCCTCAAATTTATGTCGTTTGTGATTTGCACAGAAATTAACTTATTGCAAAACTTACTTTATCATCTGTGTTAGTTAATACTAGAAAGGATTTGAAAATCTCTACAATGGTTCAAATGGAATCAATGTAGCAAATTGCTTGCAATTTTTTACATTGCAGTTGCTTTGTGAATTGTAAGTTATACAGGTTTTTAATTGCAGATTCTACTGCCGAATACATACAGGCCAAAAGTGATGAAAGAGATAGTCATGGTATACAACCGTATGGGCTGAAATGTGTATGTGTTCTCATTGGTGTATATGATTTACAAAGTGGCAATGCCATTTTAGGGGTAGTAAATCAACCCTTTTACTACAAGGACTTAAATATTTTAAAGTAAGTATAGTGAAATGTGTTAATTGCAACTATTATGTTCTTGAATTAGAATGTGCAGAATGAATTTGGAATTTATTAAACTAAACACTTTTAATTCAGTAACTTTGATGTAGAAAAGTTAATTTAAAAATAAGACGGGAGTATAAAGTACAGTACGACGGTAGCATAAGAGATGCGATATGTTAGAAGACATAATATAATTTATTATAATGAATAATTGTTGTTTATATTCATAATTTATTTAGTTAATTTTTTACCGTAAGTAGTAAACTATTAGTAAAATCATTTTATCATGAAACCTGCCGACTAATGGACCCCATTTTTGTTTTAGGTTGAAAGATTAATTGATAAAGTAATAGTTTCAAATTTATACTATTTCAGTAAATTATATATCCACTAGTGGATTTCGTATACAGAAATGGTTTCAGAAATTCAAAGAGAAGCCAATCGAAAGCAAAATCTTAGAAAAATGTAAAACTATTGATAAGCTGGAAGCAAACCACCAATAAGAGCAGGGGCTTTGGAATTGTTATATTTTTGAATAAAAATTTTCCGCGTTTAAAAATGTATTCTTAAGATGCACGTTTCAAAAATTTTATAAGCAAAATGTAAATTAAGTTAATACAGTCGACTTGCTTCATAGCCACCCCCGATTTAACCGACTCGCTGCTATATAACGACCGATTGAGAAGGCCTCGGCAGTTATTTAGTTGTAATGCTATTTTATGATCGATAAAACGATTGCAGAAAAGGTAAAAATCTCGTTATATCGCAACTGACGGTCATGACTTTCAGTTGGCGGTGTCTCCTGATTCATTGCGATTTAGGTTTCGTTGAGCAGCGATTTTCAACCTTTTTCATCTCATGGCACATATAAACTTATTACTAATATTCTGCGGCACATTAAAAATATAGTATATTTTTCACCGATTTGACGAAATGGGTATAGTTTTCGTTGATAAACAAACAAAAAAATAATATTAGTTGCCAACCCTTTTTGCTCGAAAGTGATTTTTTTTAAAAATTGCTACTCAAAACTATTTTTACTGGTTTTTCTTGCTATTATTTGTGAACACATTTGTCCAAAATTTAAAACTCAACTGTTGAAATGAAATAAAAGTTACACAATTCAAATTCATCCAATGAAAATCGCTATCGTTGAGGATGGTTTAGGCGCGATTTGTTGGTTTTCAGGTCTTGTCAGATCACCATACATCCTTCTTTACCGGGTTTTTCTTTCCGTATTAATCAAGTGTCATTTCAGTAGAAAGCAAACAACTGTTAGCCACTTAGCTGTCTCTGTACCCAAGCCTAAGCGCTCAGCTTTGTACATCGAGACAACAAAATTCCATAAAGCGTCGATAAAAAAATGGGTTCGTTGTGTCGAGGACATAAGCTGTAATTTTCACGTGAATAGTCGTCCCTGATGTTGGAATGTGAAATGAATGAAGCAGACATAGAAAGTCGATTGGTTATTGTGTGTGTGAATATTCAACAATTAATTTACAATTTGAACAATTAAAGTACAGTTTGATATTAACATTGAAAGATGTTTTGATTAAAGGCCTGTGGTTGTGGCTTAGTTCGGTAACTTTCCAATGACTCCACTTACGCAGTCCTTCATCCACTCAATCCAAAGTTACACCGGCCCAAAGCTCGCCCAGTACCGTAGAATTTCGACTTATTGCTAACCTTTTTCCCCGCGCTCAGTGCGCCTACACACTCATGTCAGGTACGGACATCCTTTGTCTACACGATATATTTATCTTATGGATGTTTCTTCTAGTTCTGAAATCATAAGACAAAACAATTGAAGCGTTGACATGGAAAAGCATGTGACGCTCCAAAATTGACGTCTTCTCAAATTATTTGATTTGGATTCATTTGGAAAGATCAGCATTCGAATTTTACAGCCACAACATTTATTACCACAAACAAGGACAGACATTAAGACATTTACAGTTAACTTGTTACATCATCATTTCATGATCTCTCTCAGCACAACAGCGCCGGCCAATTCTCTACACACTTCAAAACGTCAGAGGCGCGCACAGCGCCCTCTTTTGCTCAAATTCTCATTGACCGTAACAAAGCATGTAAATCACAAAAACCAAATTTTAAGGGACAAGCAAAAAACGTTTGTGAGCCTGTTAAAAAGGAATTGTTTTTGTATAAACTAAAAGAGCTGCAGAAACTAAACTATTTCTTCTAGCGACTTACTGGCTTTACCATGACACTGACATGGGTTCTTACTATCTTATGCGCCAAAAAAACTTAATTTTCGATTTTTTTTTTTGTGACTTACATGCTTTTCCATGTCAAAGCCTCAATTGTAATTCCGATTTTAAAGACGTATTCACGTCAAAACATCTTTCGAAAACGGAGATTCCCAAATTGTTTAACATTCTTAAAAGCACTGTTTACAAGAGTAAAGATTGACACCATATTGCAAAGGGGTGGCCGTAGCTCAGTGGATTTACCCGCTGCGTTAGCAACCTGTAGGCAGACCAGGTTTGATTCCTCCCTGGATGTATTTCTCTTCTGTGTCAATAAAGCTTTCTTGTGTGTTATGTCCATTTACTTGACATTGTTTGGCGCAACTTGATCACAAGGCTCTTGCGCCATAAAAACCCAATCCACCACGAACAGCAGGTGGGCGGCCAAACAGGATGGGAAGCAGGGAAGCAAAATTCTCGCATCTAGAAAATGCACTTTTAGAATAGCTGAAGATTATGCGCTAGAAAAGTATTTCTATTGATGGCAACTCTTTGAAGGAAGTCATGAAAATGTACAACGGAGTGTTTTTCTGATATTACAAAGGGCCGCGGTAGCCCAGATCGGAAGAGCACCGGATTAGCAGCCGGAGGGTCGAGTTTGAAACTCGGTCCAGCCAAAGACGGTCGTGTACGCAGCCACTGGTGCACGTTAAATTTGTCGTGGCCTCAAATTGAGTTGATGTGGTGTGGAAGTTTGGAGAGTGGGATGCCAGTTCAGGTGTTGACCGTGGTTCAAAATGACGAGGCGTTGTCCTCGGAACTTTTCCTTCGGGATTGATCCCGGACCGTCGCACACTGTATTGCTCCAGTGCGACGTTAATAAACTACCTACCTCATATTTTAAAATATTTTGAGGTGTAAAAATCGGCATTCCCTTTTCCACCAAAAATACCGGAATGTTCGATATAACGTCCCTGGAGCGAAGGCTTCCTCAGGGTCATTATAACGCGAGTCTACTGCACATGAATATACAAGAATTTAAATTAATCCAAAATTATAATGAAATCTAAAAATTATTTCAAATTAACTTTAATTAAATTAAAATGGCAGGTATCAAACAGAACCCCAATGGTGACAAATGATGCCAAGCTTTTTACAGCTAGTGCTCCAGATCTTATATTCCGGGAGTAGTGCAATTGATGGCTTAACATATACCAGACATGCTCAATGGGAGACAAATCGAGGATCTCTGGCCAAAGGTCTTAAAGCCACTCCTGGGAGAGGCGGGTTCAAAGTTAAGGAGTCCTCGGAACTTTCCCTTCGAGATTGATCCCGGATCGTCGCCAATAGCTCATTGTGTTGCTCCCATAGACGTAAAAAATAAGTAGACTGAGCATTTCTGTCGAGAGCTTCAAAAAGTGTTACCAACGTATTGACTAGTAGTCACGTGGATGCTCTGAAAAACTAACTTGATTGGCCGATTTGGCAGCAACATCTCATGACAGGTGTGCATGTGCATTTCTAGAGTGGCAATAAAGATGTTTAAATCACCAGTACTGTTGCACGGACCAATCATATGATGAATCAATGGATAGGCATTTGTTCTCATCCCGTGGACCAATCAAATTATGGATGCTCGTTTCCACGTGGCAGACGAAATTAGTCTCAGGTTCAGTTTTGATCACAAAACGGTTACCATTGCTCCCGTGCCAGCGTAAATTCAACTACATACCTGGAAGAGGCGAGCTGTGGCCAGGCGTTATGCTGGTAAAAATTCTAAATTAGATATTTTGTGATAATCTCCATTTACATCATACATACCAAGTTTCATTTGAATCGAACACTGGCTTCTTGGCAGTTTAAATTAAATGTAGATTCCCATAAATATACATTAATTAAATGTGAATGGTAAAAAATTACCGTTTTTACCATTCACATATGTCATTGTGTATACTCGTTCTGAAGAAATGTTATTTATTGTAGATGGGACTGCAGGCTGTACTGGGCCGTCCACTACCAATCAGAAAGTGCGACGTCTCCAACATTGCAATCTGAAGAAACACGAGAGGAAAAGATAATAGTCCTCAGTTACAGCGAAGACAAACAACTACAAGACATCATAAACTCCAAGTACACAATCGTTCACACAGCCGGAGCAGGCTACAAGTCCTTACTCGTAGCATGCAGGAAAGCAAACCTGTACGTTCTCTCGCAAGGAACAACCTATTTCTGGGACACATGCGGCCCACACGCAATATTGACCGCACAAGGTGGAGGAATGGTCAGGTTTAGAGAAATGGTCAGTGCAATTGATATCACGGACTGTGCTGGTTTACAAGAGAAACAGATGAAATATATAGCGGCAGGAGACAGAGCGGGTATCGAATCATTCCGAAACACTGATGGAATAATAGCATATAGGAATCCTAGTGATGTCATAGAACTCATTCGCCTGCTGCATGAAAACGACTACAAGCTCGTCAAACACAAATGAAAACTTTTTAGCTTGTAAAAAACTATTTTAAAGTCTGCAGTGGCTGTATCTAAAGTTAAAAATTATATAAGGTTTTTTTATTTGATAAGTGTAGTTTTTTTATCATTGAAGATCATAAAATTTTATTGCCCGATGCAGTTGATCGTATGGATAGTGATTTGGTAAGTCATTATTTCTTATCCTTTAAGTCCTCGGGAATTGGCATCTCAAATTTCTTTTCAAGATACATAGTTACTCCATTTCCCCTTAGCTAAGTCCTCGTCGAATTATGAAGCTTTTGTCACTTATATAAAGGCATTATAACTCATATTCAAGATATATGGTTTTAGAGTTAAATAGATAGGTTGTTTTGGGATTGTAAGGCGCAAGGGCCATATTTGGCCAAGCTGTGCCAAACAATCCCAAGTAATGTGGAAGAGAAAAGGATCGCGCACGACCCCATGTTAAGACAGTTAACCCCCTGGGAAAAGAAAAGATCACTAGAGTACCTAGGGTCCGTGAAGCCCTTACACACCTAAAAGAGGTCGCTGAGGGCTTAAATAGAAAATTCAGGAGTTGAAAAGTAACGAATCAGTTACATATCTGCCGACTTGCAAGGAAAAATCCAGAAGATTTTTACAACAAAAAAACGCTTAAAAATAATTGTTAAAATTAAAAGCAGATTAGGCAACAATGGCACCGAATTGGGCTTTAAAAAAGCAATTCAAAACAGAAGTAATCCTGTTCTCTACTGTTATATGCTTGGCTGCAGTTAACTCAATGAAACCGACTTGGCGATATTGTTCACAAAAATAAACAATTAAACTTTCTTGAGTGTTTTGGAGGTATATTTGGTTTTTCTCGAAAACTAGGGCCCCCAAAGTTTTTACAAGTCTACCAACGATTCCGATATTTTTCTTTCACGGTTGCACGGCTTGGCGCCAGAACTTCAAAATTAGCGTCACTTGAAAATTTCCTCCCTTAAGAAAATACTTTTCGGAAAACCCCAAAACGAAGTGTTTTTCGGGAAAAGTTGGCAGGTATGCAATGCTGTTTCTTCATGGATTGTCACAGCCTGGCACCAAATGCAGAATTTGGCATCTTTTGAAAATTTCACATCACGGCTGTGGCAGCCGTGATGTGAAATTCTGCCATTAGTTGCAAAAAGTCTCCTAAGTTATTTTAGAATCAATTTTAGTTGCTCAGATAGAAAACGCAGGGACTAAAACACAAAATGTGCGAATTAAGTATGAAACAGATGCTGAGATCATGCTAAGAAATTTAGAAACTAAATATTTTCTTAATAAGGTTTTCATGACAATCTATCAACAAGATTACAATGTTTTTTCCATGGTTACCATGGCTTGGTGTCAGAACTTCGAAATAGGCGTCCTTTGGAAAATTTACTCCAAAACGGAAAATATTTTTCGATCAGCTATTAGTTTATAAAGGACTAAATTTCGTTGACCTTTGAGGAATTTTAAAAGTCGCCAAAATTTTGAAACCAGCTTGAGACCGATTTTGCTTCAAAACATACTTCTTAGTAGCCAAGTAGCAAAAAATCCGGAAAACAGTGGTTTTCCGGACAACTCAGGCATGAAAAGATAAAATGTCATTTTATGGGTTCATGAAAATGGAGCGTTATCTACAAAATTTGGTTAACAGCAATTTCACTAAACATTCTGTTAGTAAAAATAATGCCTTCACCTATGTTTTGTATTATGCACCTCATATTTTGATTGCAAAAGCTGGAAAAAATACACAATTCTACTGATAAGAAAACAGGACACCGAAAATACTATGCGAATAAGAAAAGCATGTCAAGATTTTCCATTCAGTCAAATACAAATTTCTAGCAAGTATTTCTTTGAAACTCCCGATTCCATTGCAGGAACAACAATTAAAAAACCACACCAAGACATTTATTGCATTAAAATATTTTACAAAGTATAACACAGATTTTTCACATCACTTTTCCTAATGCAGATTACTTATTGTATGTATTTACAAAGCTGGATTCTTAAATTCCAAAGTACAATTATAAAGATTATGGGAATTTTGAGAATAACCAGTTAGTATAAAACAACTGTGCTACCGAACAGTGTAACAGGACACAGGATAATAGAAGTGAACAAGCAACTATCAATATTCAATATATAAAACTGCATAATACAACATCTTTTTTCGTACAATTAAACATTTCTCAAAGTGAAAATTTTAACATTCATTTTCAAATCGCTCAGGCACTACAAACATTTGACAACACAGAATAAAAAATCATGTGCAAAATGTAAAGAGAACTACCTGTTTTTCTACCACTGATAAAATGATCTCCTTGAAAAAATATTGTATAATATAAAATTACTATAAATATATATGTATATTGTACCAAGAAACATCTAGAATAACTATAGGTATCAAACTATGAGTGAAGAAAATGTTTACTGTAGACTTAGAACAAATAATAGATGTCCTAAATAAATTAAACGTTTCAATTTTGAGCTTTAACAATGTATCATACTGGTCATAAATTTATTGTTTTGTCAATTATTTAGTATTTCTACACTGAGCTGGAAACTAGAGCCAAAAGTTTCAATTAAAGATACAAAAAATTGAGCATGAAGAACATGCACTCACTAAGAGCCAAAACAATTATAACCAAAAACATTGTGTCAGGCAGTTAAATTTACTAAATACCTGAAACACAGCCTGATTTCCTGTACAAACTTCAATAGAATCAAGCCATCAAAATGAAACACTAAATAACTTAAAAAAGCTTAGTATATACAGCTTGTATCACAAGAGTAATTGACAAAATACATCCAAAATGTTGAACAAACACTTACATAATATATTCTCTTAGAGAGACAAAGATAATTATACAAAAATTGATTTTCAAAAAGCTCACATGAACTTTCCTCCATTTAGGAATTAAAAGTATATAAACAAAATATAAGAACATAACAAAACATGTACATTTAAAAAAGACGGGATTTTAAGAAAATACAAAAATCTACAGCAGGAACAGTTATATATATTGATAGTTTACTTTCTAAAATATTTTAGTTCAGTACTACACATTTTATACACTTATTAAATTTCTTTTTGAGGGATAGATGCAAATTCCCAAAATATTAATCTATGCATTGACTGCAGATGAGAGTTTTCCTGTTTCAGCCTAATGTTTATTTTTGAATTATATTCATAGAGGTAAAATCTACATTAAATCAAGGCCTTTTATGAACCCAATGTACTTAATTGGAAAAGGGGTGTTTGAAAGGTTAATAATTTCGTCTATTGACTATTGAAGTATAAAAGTTTGAAACTCACTGCTGTGGTATGTTTCTATTGACAAATTTTCAAAATATAAGACAATAATATTTGTAGAACACTGTAAAACACACACAAGGAAATTCAAATGCAAGCAATATAAAGTAACATCACAAGAGAAAAATCATTTAGGCAATCTCCACCACATTGCTGTATTAAATGTTAATATGAAACATTCCTCTATTAAAAACAATCGTAATCATCACAAGACTGGGTTTATCTCAGCAATGCTAATAAAAAAGTCAGTATATCCAAGATTGGTTATTTTGGGTTGACGATTGGTGCATGTTGCATACAAAAGAATCTAATACTTCATAATACTAGATAACATGATCACACAACCAACTGTTAATTGAGTATGCTCTAACAGTTTTCAAGCATTGAGGCATTGGATATTTTTATATGCAGCATTTTGACTGTTAACCCCAAATATCAAACTTAGACAGGGTTCCCACTCTCCAAGCAAAAGAAAAATTAAGGCCTTTTCAGGGCTATTTTTTCATTTTTTAAAAGCTGTATTTCCCATAGATTGCAAAAGATTAACTTGTGAGTGCACAGGGAAAGAAACTTCACAACTGCTGGGTTTGGGTCTCACATGCCCAATTGTAACACAAAAGTTTGTTTGAGCTAACCTGTAAGTATCGTGCCATAGATATTTAATGAAGTGTGACCTTTAACATTCAGGTGAAATAAAATTTGCTGTAAGCAATTGTTGGAAAAAAACCTCAAAAATAATTCTTAAAATAAAAAATACTTAAAATTGCCAAACTGCACAAAATTGGGTTTAATGAAAACAATTCATAACATAAAAATTAATCCTGCTCTCTTCTGTTTGTTTGGTGGCAGTTAGATTTCGACATAAGAGATTAGGTGATACTTTACACAAAATAAGCAAACTTTTTTTAGTGTTTTATAGAGGTATATTGGAAGGTTGTTCTTAAAAATTAGTGCTAAAGAAAGTTTTGACAACAATCGAGCAATCACTGATTTCCTTTCACGGCTTGGAGCAAAAACTTCAAAATTGGCATTTTGGCCTTCATGATTGGAAAATTTCTCTTAAAGAAAAAGAAAATGTTCCGTCCAGAAGGTCGGAAAACCAAGTGATTTGTCGGTAACTTCCGGAAAAGTAGGCTAATGCTTAACATATTTTTTAATGTACTTTCAGCAAGTATTAAGGCTCTTCTTAGAGGCCAATGGGAACCATGGTAAATACTGCTTCCTTGACTAGCACAGCAATATTATGAAAACCAATTTTATGTAGTTTCTTGGAAGGGGATTTCTTTATTATTCACTTAAACCCCAATTTAACATTTTGAGATTTTTATTTGCAATTTGAGGAAATCAAGAAATGATAATCTGGGAGATCATGGTAAACTCAAAATAAGTGAGGAGTGAATATTAAAAGGTGATGTACTTATCAATATTACATGTCCCAAGGGGTTTTTTACTGCAAAACAATTGATGATAATTCATCTTGACACCACTGTCCTCATCTGTCCAGAATAAAAGATCACAGAATAAAGGTCACAAATCACTTTCTGGAATGATTACTGCCACTGGAAAATGCACTCAAGATTGGGACTGATATGATTTGTTAAATGACGACTCTTCTTTCACTAGATCATTTGCAGATTTTTGTTGCAAATTTGATAAAAATTGTTAAATTGAAGTTCCATCTTACATACCAACCTTCAACAAAATCTGAAAGATTTTTACGACATGAAAGGCAAATAGAAATTCAGAAAGAAATTCCTAAATAGATTTTTAAAATAAAAAAATAGTTGTAAGCACCAAATTAGAGACAATTGTGCCGAATCGGGCTTTATGAAAGCAATTTGAAGCAGAAAACTAACAACTGTTATATGCTTGGCAGCAATTCAAACTTGGCATAACTGATTTGGTGATGTCTTACACAAAATAGAAGCATAATAAGCAATTAAACTTTTTCGCGAGTGTTTTAGAGGTAAATTTAAAGGCTTTTCTTGAAAATTAGTGCCCAAAAATTTAACGAGAACCTCAATTCCAATGTTTTTCTTCAATGGCTGCCTCAATTTGGTGCCAAAACTTAGAGATTGGCATGCATCATTTGAAAATTTTTCAATAAAGAAAAATCTGGAAAACATTCTTTCCATACCAAGTTTCTCCAGAAGACTTCCAGAAAAATTGACAGGTATGTACAGTACTTTTAAAATTAGTGAACAAATTTTTGCCTATTTTATACAAGAGATTTCATTTTAATCATTTTGCTTTCTATAAATTAAGGTTAGGGTATATTCCTAATATTTTTAAGGAACCTAACATATTTTTAATGTAGGAAATACCATTTAAGCAAAAAATGAAGAGCCTACTTCAGATCTTTTTATACCAGTGATAATTCGACTTGGAACAGGAATAATAAAAGCTAGCGTGCTGAATAGAACACAATAGAATTAGAACCAATATAACAAAAATTAAAATTTTACAACATAGACTTATAAACCGATAATCAACAGCAAGTTGGAAAGTTTTATAGGAACTGAAGGAAAGATTTCACACCGAGAAGAGAAACAGATTAAGCGCAACACAGGGGAGATGTACAATACACTGCATCGGAAAATAAAGAGAATAAAAGATACACTTAAGAAGGAAACGGTATCACTAAATTCCCAAATAAACCTTCACAGTACAAAAATGACTTTGCATACTCAACTCAGAAGGAAGTCAAACTCGCTTAAGAATACTGATAAAATACTAGAAAAATTAACGTGAGAAAAGATGATCAGTTAACATGTACTAGATTCCACACAACATTTGACAAATAACATGAACATGATTTTATAACAAAATTGCATAGATAAAATAGGAGCGACTAAGAGTAGGCCCTTTCAAGGAAGAGCACATGCTCACTCTAGGTAATTGCAGCTTATATTTTGACACCCACTCACTCTATCTGAATGCCACAAGAGCATGGTAAATGCTATGCATCATGTACGCTATCATGGAATGGCACCTCAATAAACTTAGTTCGTAATCCCTGAAGCCAACGTTCACTCCATGGCTTTCGCTATGAAATCGACCAGCCTCTTCGCGTACTGATCCGGATGCACGGTAGAGATCTCAGCGTTTGTTCCATGCTTGACTACCTTCGCAGCTTGGGCTGTTCGCTTCTTCATGCCGTAGTGCGTCAGAACATCAACTAATGCCAAGAAGTAGACTTCTTTCTTTGGAGCATCTGAAACAATCAAGATTATACATTTTATCTCCACAGATTTAAAGTCAAATCCTCCAACCTCTGTTCTTGTGGAGAGGTGGGAGATGCTGGCCATTACCTCTTTGGCAGTCCTCTTACTAAAGATTATCATCTTTTCCAGCCAACTGATCATAACAAATCATGTTGGCTGGAAGCCGTATTCAAAAATAAAATTTCACAATATAGAATCAAAATGTGCATGAGGACTGCCGGAGAGGTGGTGGATCGAGTCCCTCCCTCCCCATAGGAGCTAACTCTACATTGGATCCTTGACTGTTCATTCATCTACATAATATAAATACATCTTTTTCATCTCATCTCTCTTGAATAATGTCTCTTATTTGAATCCTCACGACCTACTTTGAATACGGTTATCCTACATTGCAAATATTTCTTGACTTTTTATTATTCCCTTTGGACACTTACATTGTATTTCTTATATCTCTTTATTAAAATTTTTCATGTTCCATTTTCCACTTCACAATATCTACCTATTATTGTATAGAATATTGTTCTATTAAATTTTCTATTATTGCATACTTATTCATAGCAAAATTTCTCATTGTAAATTAAATTATATTTATTATTATTTATATTTTGAAATTCAAAATACACATGTAATCAAATCGTTTACACTTTGTTTGTATAATAATTTTTTTTATAACTTTTACCCCACCCCCCGCTCCCTAGTCACCCCCACAACTGAAATTGCAAAAAATAACTTACACTATACCTATATATTCATTATCTGTAAAAAAATCCTCGATCACTTTTTACCAGTTTTTCCGAAAAAAACTCGTGCTTTAAGTGGTTAATTGACACTAAAAATGTCAAGTTTACAATTGATAGCATAATAACCAAACCGAGAACTCACTTTCTGAGCTTGCTGTGGCATAGATGTCCCGAGTAGGATTTAGACCATCTCCATTCAATGAAATTTCGTCCCGCATCGCTTGAGGGGAATCTGGAGGGGTTGGCACGGCTCCTCCAATTCCACTGCCTGCAGAGTCCTCGTCTTCATCGGAACCAATCTCGCCTCCGCTGCCCTCCAGATCAGAAGTCTCCACTTTCTCCTTCTCGAGGGCATCAAGCTCGCTGCGCTCACAATCGTGGATTCCCAAGCTCACTGAGTAGTCCATAAGATTCATAGATGAGAGAAACTGAAACATATTCAGGATGCAACATTATCAGATAAAACAGCAAGTAATGTCCAAATTGCTTTATTCAAGACATCACCTTAAAAGGGCATGACACAAAGCATCAAGGTATGGTATTTTTAGGGAAAAGATCCGAGAACAACACATAATTTTGGACCATGGTCAGATGAAGAGGCAACACACTTGAGCTGGCACCTGTGAGGACATTTGAGGCCATGATAGATTTAACGTGCACCAGCCCCCTTTGTATACGAGTCTTTTGGTTGAATTCGAACTTGCAACCCTACGGTTGCTAATCCGTTACTCTTCCAACCGGGCCACCATGGCCCACAAAGCATCAAAGAATTAATTTAGGTTTTATATTTCAAACTTTGATCAAGAGTATAAAAAAGGATGCCCTTGGTATTCTCAAATCTTTCTGTTGCCATGAACAGAAGCACTCCTAATTAGACAAGGCAATGGGTGTGTGAGAAGTCCAGGGAGCAAAGGAGGAAGAAACACACACTTCAAGAGGAGAAAGGTAAAGATACACGATTGAACAATCAAGGTCAATGAATCATCTGGTGCCTTGGAAGATGTTAATAAGGGGCTTCATTGAAAGTGTTTATGCAAATCCCAGTAAAGAACAGCTTAGAGAAATGCTCAGAACTGACTGCTTTGAGAACAGATAAACACAGATCGGCAAACCAGTCCAAGCATTACAAAGCAACCCCACAATACATTGCACTTCTTGGGGGCAAGAAAAAGCAAAAGGGGAACATAGTAAGGATAGAGCAAAACTTACTAAATTAAATCAGTATAATTTTTTAAAATTTAAAATTAAATAAAACCACCAGTTAAACCAAAGATTAATGATAAAACCTTTTAAAATAACACATTACATCCTTGTTGCCGCACGTGCGCCAACCAGAGAGGCGAAAATGTTCACGCATGCGCAATACCCGAGCCGACTGAGCCCATCGCCAGTTGATTTCTAGACGCTGCAAAGTTAGCAGCAATAACCAGAAGTGGGTAATTAATGTTTATCTCGACACCCACAATTGCTTCAACTCAATAATGTCCAGCTGTCTTTATATGTTGTACAAAATGTGTGTGACGTCCTGTTAAATAAAAAGCAGAAAAGACAGCTGTGGTCCGTCGAATTTTATTTATGCGTTTTTAAAAAGGTGAACGCATCACTTGGTCCCGTCAGAGCGGGAGACAGAACTCAGCAAAATGGATACCATAGAAAAACTCGTAAAAGCGAAAACTTCCTTAAAAGGAAGTATTACCAGAATTGAAAACTTTGTTGATAAAGTGTCAACAGACAGAAGTAAAATGGAACTTGATGTGAAATTGAAGAAAATAGATCAACTGCAGCAAAAAGTTGATGAACTGAAACAATACTCCTTCTGCATAGAAAAGGCCCCAGCACCTGAATTAATAGAATTTCAGGATGATATAGAACAGTGTGAACTACGCCTTGAAGATTTAGAGGTAAAGATTAAGCTCTTTATTAATTCTAATAAGAAATGTGAGTCTGTGACTGAAGTTGACGAAAAACAAACTGAAACTTTGCTAGTTAAAACTAAAATTCCACCTGTTGTGCTTCCCACATTTACGGGAAAATATGAGCATTTTAGTGCATTCAAAAATCAATTTGATGATTTGATAACGTCGAACGATCAACTTAGTCAGTCACAGAAATTATATTATTTAAATTCTTGTCTTGTAGAAGAAGTTAAAGAATTTGCATCTACTTTCGATTCATTTTCTTCCTTATACGAAGCCCTTGAATCGCGATATGACAATCAACGGTTAATTGTTGATGTTCATATTCAATCTATTTTGAACTTTAAGAAAATAGAACGTGAGAATGCACAAGAAATTCGTGCAATGATCGATTGTATCCAAAAGAATTTACGCGCTTTAAAGATGCTAAAGTATGAACAAAATGATTTATTTAACATTTTTCTGTTAAATATTATGCTTAAAAAATTGGATAAAGAATCCAGAAAGAACTTTGAATTGTTACAAAAATCTAAAGAGGTCCCTTCCTTTGATCAATTCATGACCTTTTTAGAACAACGTGAAGCAGTCTTGTTAGCTGTAGACAGGAATTTTATTCCCGAAGGAAAAACGATGATGAGAAAATCCTTTAATTTCGTTTCCAAATCCAAAACTCTATTGGTTAATCAAAACAATGAAAATAAAAGCTGTATAATTTGTTCTGAAAAGAATCCTCATCCTGTTTTCAGATGTGCAAAATTTCTACAATATTCCCTCGGAAAAAGATTCGAACTGGTTAAGTTTCATAAACTTTGTGAACTGTGCTTACGAAAAAATCACAGAAAAAATGAGTGCCGTTCGAATTATTTATGTAGCTGCGGTGGAAAGCATTCTAAATCAATTTGTAGACATGCTGACGCTAGTGTGAAAGAGAAGCCGGTCGAAAGTAAACACGTGTCCGCAGCGGATTCAGAAATCAAAACGAAAGCTCATCTGCCGCAATAAATTCTTCCACTTTCCAAAACACTGTTTTAACAAGCATATCTAATCAAAATAAAAAGAGTGTGTTATTATCTACGGGTATAATTTGGTTGCAAAATAAAGATGGAACATTAATAAAATGTAGATGTATTTTTGATAGCGCGTCAAATGTTAATATATTGTCCAGAAAAACGAGTGATTTCCTTGGAATTAGATTAGAAAAGGTACAAACTTCGGTTTCTGGATTAAATTCAACAAAACAAAATTTGAAAGGGAAATTGACGACTTTCATCTCGAATGAAAACGGAAGTTTTGTGGAACCTATTGAGTTCTTAGTTACTGACAAGATTACTGGGTTGACGCCTAGTGTTAATTTAGATATTTCAAAAATAAAAATTCCTGAATTTTTGAAATTAGCTGATCCTTGTTTTTTCGAAGCCGAAGAGATTCATGCGTTATTAAATGCAGATATTTTTTGTCGAATAATGAAAGATAATCTTTACAAAGTGAGTGAAGAATTACTGTTTAAGGAAACTGAATTTGGTTGGGTCGCGGGTGGAAGACTCGACGAAATCGAAACTAATGATGTGGCATCGTGCTTTCTTCTTAAAGACGATAGTTCTATAGACGACACTTTGAAACAATTTTTTGAACTCGAATCTCTTGGCATAAAAGATGATCCTTGCTTTCATGAAGACGATCAGGCCATGGAAATCTTTGAACAAACAGTCAGATACAATAAAGGGCGATATACAGTGGGATTGCCATTTCGTAAAGATTGGAAACAATTATTAGATAATCTTCCGGTAGCAAAACAACGATTCCATAGTTTGTGGAGAAGGTTTCAAAAAAATTCGGAACTTTATTCACAGTACACAGAAATTATTCAGGATTATTTAAATCAAGGAATAGTTGAGAAAGTCGAAAATTCTGAAATAAATAAAGACAAACCAACATATTATTTGCCCCACCAAGCCGTAAAAAAGGAAGGTCGGGTTTCAACTACAACACGTATAGTATTTGACGCAGCATCGCACCAGACTAATGAGTTGTCCTTGAACGACTGCTTGTGGCAGGGTCCCAACTTATATCCAAATCTACTAGATGTGCTTATCAACTTTAGACTTAATAGAATTGCAATTTCATCTGATATACGTCAAGCTTTCCTTCAAATTTGCCTGAAAGACAACCATAAAGATGCTGTACGTTTTTTGTGGACTGACAGTAATCCTCGTATTGACAAAAGGCCAAACCTGCAAATATATCGTTTCAACAGGGTACCCTTTGGGGTCAACGCTAGCCCGTTCCTGTTAGCGGCTACTGTTAAACATCACTTTGATAAGTATAAAGATGAGTTTTGCACAGCTGTACAACATCTAGATTCTTTCATGTACGTTGATGATTGGATCACAGGACAAGACACTCGTGAAGAGGCACTTTTTATTTCCAGCTGTGCCAAAAATATCATGAAAGAAGCAGGGATGGTGATGCGAAAATGGATCTCCAATGACGCTACGTTGATGAGTCAGTGGGCTGCAGAAGGTTTCGAGACATATCCAGTTGAAAATTCTGTCAGCTTGGGAACCAAGACGAAAGTATTGGGTTTGGCTTGGCAAACACAAGAAGATTGTCTGACCGTGGACACAAAAGGTCTATTAGAATTCATTTCAGACAATGAAAACACTAAAAGATTTCTTCTGCAAACCATTGGGAAAATCTATGACCCGTTGGGTTTGCTTACCCCCTTTACAATAAGAATGAAATGCCTCATTCAGGAACTCTGGTCGAGAAAAATCACATGGGATGAAATTTTACCTCCAGAGATTAAAGAAAAGTGGTTGAATTGGTGCAAGGAGCTGCCGCTCTTAAATGAGCTCAGAGTCCCAAGATTGGTACTAGATCTACCAAAGAAGAAAATGACATCATAGAAATCCATACCTTTTGTGACGCTTCCAAACTTGCATATGGAGCTTCAGTTTATGTGAAAGTTAAAAAACAAAGTAAGGTACTTGTAAACCTCGTCACCTCTAAAGTCAGAGTAGCACCATTAAAGAGTGTTACGTTACCTCGGCTCGAGCTTCTGGGTGCTTTGGTAGCAGCTCGCTTGAGTTCAAAGGTTCAAGAAATCATCAGTCAGAAAAGGCACTGCACTGTGTTTCATTGGACAGACTCCAAAATTGTTTTATTTTGGATCAAAGGGTCTTCAAAAAGGTGGAAACAATTCGTGGCGAATCGAGTCCAGGAAATCACAAGGTTGACAAATCCCGATACGTGGTATCACTGTTCCGGAAACGACAATCCTTCAGACCTCTTGTCCAGGGGTCTTAAAGCTGAATCGCTTCTACATAATGAAAAATGGTGGAATGGACCTTTCTTCTTACAGTCTGATGAACTCGTGGAAACTGATGATGAGTGTCCAGTACCGAATGAAGAAGAGTACTTACCAGAACTAAAATCTAAAGTCTCTAATGAAAACACTTTATTGACTTTAAATTCTGAAAACACAATTTTTGATTATCTAGTTAACCGTAACAGCAAATTTTTAACTATAATTCAAATTTTGAGTTTTCTTTTTAGGTTTGTGAATAATTGTAGGAACCCTAGGAATAAGAGACAAGGTCCCCTGGGATCGGATGAGATCTCTGAAGCTGAGGTGTTTTTAGTCAAACAACTTCAAAGTGAGGAATTGTCTGCAGAAATATCAGCCCTCAAGTCCAGTGGTAGTATTCCAAATAAAAGCAAGATTTTAAATTTATCACCAATTTTAGACAGTAAAGGTATCTTATGGGTAGGAGGCAGACTAGAGAATTCTCAGCTGTCATATTCAAGTAAACACCCTATATTACTCCACTCAAAAGGTAAGTTAACTGAAATTATCGTAAGATATTATCATGAAAAGTATTTTCATCTTGGACCTCAACATTTACTTTTTCAGGTTAGGCAAAAATATTGGCCCATTCATGGAAGAAATTTGTGCAAAAAAATCGTGCACAATTGTGTCATTTACTTTAAAGCCAATCCCAATGAGTGCTCACAAAAAATGGGCAATTTGCCAATGCAGAGAATAACACCCGATAAAGTTTTTAATTCGACTGGAATTGATTTATGCGGGCCATTCTTAATCAAAAACAGATATCAGAGAAAAGGTCCCGAAATTAAAGTTTATGTTTGTATATTCATATGTCTAGTGACAAAAGCCATACACCTCGAAATAATCAGTGATTTAACTTCACAAGCTCTAATAAACACACTGAAAAGATTCATTTCAAGAAGGGGAAAATGCCATAGAATATTCTCGGATAATGGGACAAACATGGTGGGGGCTAATAGAGAACTTAGAGCCCTATTTAGATTTGTTCAAGAAAAAGAGGAATCTTTATTTGCCTTTTTCGCGGAAGAAAACATAGAATGGTCTTTTATTCCCCCAAGAAGTCCGAATTGGGGAGGCCTCTGGGAGGCAAACATAAAGGCATTTAAATATCACTTAAAACGCGTTGCTGGGAATTCAAAATTTACTTATGAAGAGTTGCTAACTCTCGTGACCCAGATAGAAGCTGTTTTGAATTCTCGCCCGCTTACCCCTCTCTCGGCCGATGTTGATGACTTGGAGGTGCTGACGCCGGCACATTTCCTGATAGGAAGGCCGATGACGGCCATAGTCGAACCGTCTCTAACTGATATTGAGACAAATCGCCTTAATGCTTGGCAGAGAATTACAAAATCGGTACAAACAATCTGGAAAAGATGGAGCCTTTCATATTTGAATAGTCTACAACAAAGAAAGAAATGGGTAGTTGATAAAGAAAATCTAAAAATAGGGGACATGGTTTTGATAAGGGAAGAAAATCTCCCACCATATAAATGGTTATTGGGACGAATAATAGCCATATATCCCGGACAGGATAGAAAAGTACGAGTTGTTGACGTGAAAACCAGTAAGGGAGTTTATAAAAGGTCCATCTCCAGATTGAGTGTACTGCCTATTGAAAATTAAATGTATTGTTTTCAAAAAAAAAAAATAATAATATTTGTTTATGAAAATTCTAGTGCTTAAGTGCATACTGTTTATCTTACTATTGTGATTATTGTATTCATAGTGATTAGTTATTGTTTATTAGTTTACATTGATTATAACTGAAATTTAAGCATTCATTTATGTTTGGACTTATACAAAAAAAAAATAGAATTGTTAAGTTCTTGCATGAGAACATGGCAAGGCCGGGCGGGATGTTGCCGCACGTGCGCCAACCAGAGAGGCGAAAATGTTCACGCATGCGCAATACCCGAGCCGACTGAGCCCATCGCCAGTTGACTACTAGACGCTGCAAAGTTAGCAGCAATAACCAGAAGTGGGTAATTAATGTTTATCTCGACACCCACAATTGCTTCAACTCAATAATGTCCAGCTGTCTTTATATGTTGTACAAAATGTGTGTGACGTCCTGTTAAATAAAAAGCAGAAAAGACAGCTGTGGTCCGTCGAATTTTATTTATGCGTTTTTAAAAAGGTGAACGCATCAATCCTGATACAAGCCCAATGGATTAGCACATCATGTCTTCTATAAACATGAAAAGCAATATACATCAAGGATTAAAAACAAGAACAATCATAGTCCAGTCAAAATTTCCCCAAAACAGTTCTTTCCAGAACAGAACAAGATATACTCCAAATTCGGTTATTTTTTAGGCAAACAAGACATTTATCTCAATCAGCAAGGTGGAATCTATGCAAGTAGGCCTGAGTGACAATATGGCCTATTCTAGCTTTGGAAAGGAAAAGTGACAATTTTACTAGACATTTCTGAAATATATATAACCTGTTGAAAAAGGAAAAGATACTGATCGACACCAGTGTAATTCCAAGATTTGCACCATTTGGCTTGAGCTTGTCTTTTGGTATATTTAAGCATTTTCACTGATCCTAGGTAAAGGAACTGGACTCAATTTTAATGATAGTTTAGCTAAACCATCTGCCATTTCATTACCATTAATTTCAAAATGCACTGGAACCCATTGCAAAGTGATATCTTTATCCTTCAATTTGTAAAGATCCTTAATTTCTTTAATACAATGCTTCAAAATAATACCAAATGTGTGAAAATATTTTTGAAAACAAATATTACTTCTCATCAGGGTATGACGATTTAAATCAGCTTGATTTTAATCAATAATTGTCTTTTTCTCTTAAGTTTAATATTGAAAATGAGATAACCTAGGACAAAATGGGACGATACAAATCATTTTAAGTTTGCTTCTACTCAGTAACACCTGCGATGGATCCTTTATAAAACTGATAATTACTGGCCTTCCTACTTTGACACAAGATAATTGCATTGATTGGAATGCACTGGGTTCCAACTTGGAGATATCATTTGCTTCATTATAAATATTTTGGAAACCTTTATTTTGTTTACATAAATCATTACCAATATTATCAGTATATTTTTAATATTATCTTATAGTTGGAGCCAGTCTCCCAACATAAAAATATTCGGACCCAAAGAGTTCCGGGTCTCTAGAGCTTTGCGACCCTCCTGATAAGCAGCCAAAGACAGAAAAAGTACTTAGCATATTTGGTTACAGGCGGCCCTCGACTTTCGCACAATTCGCAGTTTTTAAAATTCAATTTTTTAAATATTTTTGTTGATAATGGAAAATTGTTCGCTTCCATGCAGTCGCTCCCACGGAGAGCAGTAGCTCACGCTCATTCATACATTGCAGCCTAGAGTAGCGGACTTCTTGGAATCGTGAAGTCACTAGGGTTCCGAGCCGCAGTGGTGAGGCAAATATATACAATGTATTAAACAGGTTTAGTCTTGAATTAGGGCACGTGTCGACGCATTGTTTTGCCAATTTATTTTTTATGTTTAAATATTTCGCCCTTATAAATTTATAAACATGAGTGAGAAACAGAGAAACTGCACTGTTGATACTAACAAAAGAAATTAAGGACTCGTAAACTTCATACAATCGAGATAAAGATGGAAATAATTAAAAATTCTGAAATCAGTGAATCTTTTGCTTCAATCGGCCGTTCGTACGACATAAACAGGACTACGATGTGTTCAATTTTGAAAACAAGAATAAAATTAAGGAATAAGTTCAAAATTGTGGAAATATATCTTCAAAAATTGTTTCCAAAAGACACGGCATAGTGATGGATGAAATGGAAAGATCTGTCATCATGAATTGGTAATCCACATCAAAACGATGTTCATCTGAGTTTTTCCATTATTCAAACTAAGGCTCTTAGTTTGCATGAAGATTGGAAGACTAGATTAAAAGAAGATTCTAACACGGTGTTTCAAGCAAATAATGGCTGGTTGGACACATTTAAAATGAGGTATTCTTTACATAATATTAAATTCACTGGAGAATCGGCTGATGTAGATAAAGATGCTGCAAAAGAATTTATTTCTTCATTGTCCAAAATTATTGTAGATGGAGAATATTCTCCTAGCCAAATATTCAATGTAGATAAGACGGGTTTATTCAGGAAAAAAATGCCTAATCGTACATTCTTATCGAAGGAAGAATCAGTTGCCCCTTGACCTAAACCTTCAAAAAACGATTGACATTGCTTCTTGGCGATTGAGAAAGACACAGCATGTTATAGAACTCTTTATCAAGAAAAGAAAAAAGGGTCGTATTCAACTAACTATTGACAAGTTTATAAAGAAAACACCTGAAAGCACTTAAACACACCTCATTAACTTAATTATGTATATTGATATATATTTTTAATATATTATTGATAAATAAATATTTTAAAATACAATTTTTGATGTTTTTTACATCCCAATACTTTCGAACATTCACACACATTTTCAGGAACAAATTCTGCGCGAAAGTCGAGGGCCACCTGTACTCATTATTTGCATATTTATCCCTTATGTTTGGGGTCGTGGGCCCTACCATACAAATTTTAAACGGTTTCAAGGTGTCAGACATGCTTGGTGTAGGTGGTAGAACAAGTTTAGTTTCTCATTGAAAATATTTACCTCTCGTTTGGGGACAAAAGGGATCAGGTCCCTACGGGTGAACTGCTCACGTTGGATGACAACTGTCCAGCAAATATTTTTCTCTTAACTCACTTAAAATAAGTGTCACTTAAATATGTTTATCAGCAGATGCTGAGTTTTCTAGATGAGACCAGTCCATACATTGTGCAAAATGTTTTCAGGCAATTTTGACATACTCTTCCCATGGAAAGGTTGGTTAGATTTAAACTGATGCCCTTTAAAGAAGGGATTTATTATTTCTGATAAGGGAATCTAGAATTCCTAAACCTGACATATTTAACATAAATTGATATTATCTAGAAACTATGCTGATTTGCATATATCATATGTCTAACAAGTTGAAACAAATAGGGAAAAAATTAAAATAGTAAAAATCCAATAAAATGTCTGATTTGAATCAAAAAGCCCAATTTTTTAAAACATTTAAAAAAAGAATCACGATTTTTTCAGTCTCGGATCTCCTTTGGAATTGGGGAAACTTATTTGGTTTTTAATAATTGTGTAGAAGACTGGAAAGCCTATAACATAATACTAATTAGATCCTGCACTATGATTTGCATCCTACGTCTGACATGTTTAAACATATGGGAACAAACGAATTAAAATGATAAAAATCCGATTTTAATGATTTTTTTTGTAAATCATGATTTCGTGTTTGTAGCAGACAAGAAATGTGTTCATAAGAAACAAATTGGGTAATAAACAGGCCAGAAAATTAAAATTTGTTTAACTTTTATGATTTATAAAAATATATTAAATTTAAAATTTCCTTCCCATATTTAACTGATTATTTTTGAATTTAGAATTTTAAGAATGGCTTTAAAATTCTCATTTGAATTGAATTTCATGATGCTATCATGAAATACAATTTAAATGAAAGAATAAAAGTAACAAGACCCAATGATAACTTCTATTGTTTCAGTCTCAAAATTTGCCCTGCTAAATTTTAAGTCTTTGTATACATTAATGTTTAACCGCTATCTAGGATCTATACTGTGATTTGCATGTCTCATATTTAACAAGTTTAAACATGTAGAGGCAACGAATGAAGAAAAATTATTAAAATTTGATTTAAATAAAAAAATCTGATTTAAATCAAATAAATCAGATTTTTATTACTTTTTTCATACGCTGTTTCTCGTCCAACTTTTGAGACACCCAAATCTTTTTTAAACAGTTTAGCTTCTGAACAAGTGAACTTTGAACTCCCGATTCTAAAGAAAGAGATTGACTGCTGTTCACAAACCAAAAATTCATCGGGGACAGGTGCAACAAAAAATATTTCAAGGTACAATACAACGATGGGGTAATATGTATATACATATTTAGAATAACAAAAGTTAATAACACTCGTATTTGAAATTTATATGCAAAAAAAGAAACTTATCAATTCAATAAACTATTAATTGCATGACTTAGAGAAAAACTGCAAAGATTGTGCATCAGCTGAAAATTTAACTTCAGATTATCTGTGAGCAATTTCTCCAAATGAAAATATGAGTTTTCCAGAGATGAGAAAATTCCTAGTTATTTTTTAAAGTATCATAAATTAAAATTATTAATTTTCAAATTCAATTTAAAACCACTTTACAGTAGAGAAACAGGGTCTTTTGGATCTACAAAATATCAAACTGCAGAATAGCATTTCATGTTTCTTTTTTGAGCCCTTTCCCAAATTTGTAGGTTTTGAAAGAATTGCTTCAAACTCCCCAGTTTCTCCATACATTTTCAGCATATTAAATTTTAAAAAATATCATTCCTCAGGAGTGTTGGGTTAATTTTTAAGTATTAATTGTTAATTGTCTAATATTTTTTTAGTGTATATATTATGTTATGTACTGCCTTTACACCAATTTTTGAGCACTTGGTAATTTTTCTTAAGGGTTATCCATGCGAAAAAGTACATAAACGGAATGCAATCGTGAATCCCCGTTAAGGAGAAAGCACTCATTAGTACAGGCGTATTTGATGTCTGACCCATTGGCGGAATTTCGCAGGGGTGGATTGTCCACTAGTGAAAAGGGGATTTTGATGGATAACCACTTGGAACAGGTGGCTTATCTTTTAAGGGGTTTACCTTTGATTACTTTGATCAGGGTTGATTGATTTGGCAGTTTGTAAGAAATCGAAGTACAATATAAATAGTCATACATGTCAAGAATCACAGCTTTTTTGCAGGGAAGAGAACAGATTGCCCTAATGAATTTCCCGGCGACCTCTGGTTCACCTGAATTAGAATCATCTCGATAACCACACTACTCCATGGGTAGGGCCTACTACGAGTTTTGAGATGCTACAGAAGTCCCATGTCTGACACCCAGTGTGCCAAAACCCTACACTATATTCCCAATGTAAAAATTGATTTTTTTTGCGTCTTGTCCCTTTTCTTTAATTGTTAATCTGCATTTTATTTATCCTTAAACTTTTATGCAATACATTTTCTTATTTAATTTTAAAAGAACTCTGTTCAGATACTTTATTGTTCCTATGGAGGCAATTCATTGTAAAGTAAATTGTTATCCACTATATAATCTGAACATATTAACACAACAGGAGGCTCATGAACCCTGCTTTTACAACTAACTTTCTTTGCATACTCCAATCAGGAAATCAAAAGATAAGTGACTCACCATTGCGTCAGCAGTGAGAGTTTCTAAGATTTTTTCTTTGGCTTCTGTTCCAATGTGCATTTTACAACCATCTTTCACAAAATCGTTATCTTTCAAAACTGGCATATCTTTCTCCTAGCAAAAGGAAAAAATGGAACAGCAATTAAACTAAAGCAAGAATTCAAATGCATTTAAGTAAAACAAATCCAGATTTTATTAGCAAAATTAATCTTCTCTTTAACATTTTATTTCAATAGTGGTTTTAGTTACCCCCAGCAGCTACATCCTTGGCACAAGGTCTTCAAAAAATGCTGTGGTGTAGAAGCAGGAAGGAATGTTTGGCAGATTGGTGCTTTAGTTAACAGAAAATACTGTACACGGATGCCCCATTGAAGTGATCAGAATGTTTATATATTTAGCAAACTTTTTTGATGCCATTGGAGAGCAGTAGGCCAAAGTCATAAAAGCATTTTCCCCAATGAAACAGAAGGCATGAATTTGTGAAAGAAACAAAAATTCATGCGATTGGTTAAAAATGAGGAACTTGACCCAAGGTGAATTTTCAAAAAAGTAGGCAAAACTTTCCAAATAGGAGCTGTTGAGATGATTTTGCTTTTAAAGGTACCTAGCTTCCAAGGTTGAAAAATAGTAACAAAAGTCACCTTTTAGTTGCATGTGGCAGTCCTGCAATTGCTTTAGTGTACAAATTGATTTTCTAAAACTGTACGTCCACGACTAAATACAAAGGGATTTTTCTTGCGATAAAATTTGACACCAAATTAAAAAAAGAATGGAACTAAATGTTTTTCATGAAATCACAAATAAAAACTTATTCAAACTTTTTAAGGAAACTTAGAAATGGAAATTTTTTTGTTCATCAGTTTTCAACAGGGTTTAAAAACAGAACTTTCCTATTAAATACATTGATTAACTACACATAAATATATATATATATATAATTAGTATTAAAATATTTCAATCTACTATCAAATGGATACATATAATTTAAAATCTACTACTACAAATACTTTTGAAAATAAAAATAAAGTAGTTTTCAAGAAATGTACTCCACATTACCTTTTCTTTATCACTAGCTTCTCTATCAATAGTTGAACCCTAAAGAGAAAAATATAATTAAAAATGATAAATCTAAAGTTAATTAAGTTTAAAGCATGTTTATCATGGTCAAAAGAATCCATCAAAAGTCAACCAAGTTCAATTAAAAAAATTTTGAAATCAGTTATGAAAGTATTTTCATAATTCCTTCTCCCAATATACACGCTATTTCAGTCAGGTGTGGAGGATAATTAGAGTATCAAAAACTCTAATTATAAATCTATATTGATTAACTCTAACGATTAATCTATAACTAATAAAAAAACCAATTTTTTTACAGAAATTTCTGAAATGTCTTTTAGAATTTGCAAAATGTACCATATATCAAGGATCCACAATCAAACAATTTTGCTGTACTGATTTGAAAAGTGACAATTTCTGTTACAGTGAAAAGAATTAAAATTTTAGGACATTCAAAAAATATTAACACAAAATTAAAAATAAACTACAATTGCTGTCAAACTTGAGATTATCCAAATTACCAGTGCAACTATTATAGAAATTGATTATCTTAGAGAAAAATAATCATGTTATATTTTGAACATCTTTCAAAACTAAAAATTGATCTTGAGATCTTTATAAATAATTTTTTCTTGAGATCTTTATTTAGTGACATGGCAAAAATCATCAGATTTTTGAACTGATGACAATAAATCCAATAATGACAGAATTTTCCATAACTGTCATCGAGTCCTTATGTATTTTTTGAATACTTTGTAAAAATCAGAATAATTAGGTATATCTGATTTTTATTTTTATGGTGATTAACAGAAATATGGCTAACAAATAAATTTAATTTGAAAGGTTAGATTTTTTTGTCTATGCACATGTTTTGAACACACATGTTTATTATCAAAGTTTGTAATTTCTACTATGCATTTTAAGTGAAAAAGTATTTGATGAACAAAAAACAAGTCAATTTTTCTCACCTTTAAGTCATATTTTTTGTGAATTTTCAGACGTGTTGTGAATATATTTCTCATAACAACAATGTAAGTCTCTGCTCCTTCTACTGTCAATCTATACATGCCAAGATACTGAGGTAATAATGTCCTCCCATGTCTTTCAACAATGTACTGAAAAGAAAGTTTCATTAATTTTTATAACATGATACACTCATTTATCAATAAGTGAAGTATGGTTACAGTAGATCTATAAGTTTCTGTGGAAATAGAAAGTCAAGCATGTGAATTTTAAATTTGTATTCTCATTGTTTCAAAGCGATTCAAGAATTTTGACTTCATAATTAAAGCTTTGTAACAGATCAAATATTTTTTTCAGTGATGCATCTTCAGTTGAATTAAGGATTATAAAACTAAAAATATGTTGACCTTTGACGATCTTGTTCAGTCCTTAAAACATTAAGTACACAAATCAGTTGAGCACAAATTTGGTTAGTTGGGTTCTATGGAGAACAGGCAATATTTAGCCAAACTGCACCAAACACATGACAGACGTCACATAAATGGACATGCACATACAGGAATGTTTGACTAACATGGAAAAGAGAGATGCATCCAAGACATAAGAATGGAACCTGTGCCATATACAACTCACAAGCACATTTTATGCAAGTTGTTAGCACAGTGGGCAAATCCACATGCTAGCAACCTGCATAAAATGTGCTTGAACCTGTATAAAAGGTAAGGAAGGAGAGCTCACTTGGGTACCTCAGGAATGTGATGCCCTTGTTTACTTACTGTGAAAAAGTAAACACCATGAGGGTGCAAATGCAGAATGGATCTGCATTCTACAAGTTCTAGAAGAGGGGACTTTGCTTTAATTTACAATAGTTTGAATACTCTTCTGATTATTGGGAAGCGAGACTTATAATCCACATGGTTCTTTTTTAAATTGCTTTTATCTGTTCAGTTTTATCCTGCTGATTTAATGCTCTTTTGTACTGTGTTCTGTATTTCTGTTGTGCCTTCTATTGTGTACTGAGGCTAAGGATGTCTGTAGCACCTGCTGTATTGCAAATAAAAAAATAATACTCATAAATGAATCTTTTCTGAAATCTTTCTGTTCTTGCTTGAGGATATCGAACATAACTTGAAATTTCAAAGCATTGTGATTATAATCTGAAATTTCGAAAAGTATTTTTCCACTAAACATTTTAAATTCCTTCTTGAAAGCCATATCAATTAGCTTATGAACAGCACCACATGTTAACAACCAGATATATCGCGGAAAAAATAATTTCTTTTGAATTATTTTAGAACATTTTTATGTTCTTCTGAACTAACAGTGTGATGCAGAAAGAAATGCAATAACTCACGGGGTGATACTGTTTCAAAAGACTATGCATTTGTTCAACTTCTTCACTTTGAAGTGTCTTCATGATGAAGAGACGATCATATGACTCATAAAACTTTGCTCCACTCCTTCCAGGGGAACTGGCAGCAATAGGCTGAGACTTGGTAAGTGAATTCTAAAGGGAAATAGAAGTCTGTATATAAAAACTAGTTACAGACCAACTTCAAAGCGTAAAGAGAGTCAAATATATTTTTACCATGTAGTCCATATCATCTATACTGAACCGCTCCCTTAAATTTCTAAACACAAGTGGGCAGTATTCTTTGACTTTAAAATGACTTGGCATGCTCTCTCTAAAAATAAAGTTCAAAATTGCAAAACAAAAAAAAATTTGAAATATATTTTAAATGAATGAATATGAAATTGCCTTAAAGGATTACACAACGAGTTGCAGGAAGCAAGCATAACAAACAGTATGCAATTTACAAAGAAATTAAAGGTGTTATCACAAAGATATATCTAGTATTTCCCATAATAGATAGTTATTCAAGTTTATTTCAAAGCAATGATGTTGATTGGTTTTGAGTTTTATGGAGAAAGGGCCATATTTGGCCAAGCTGCACCAAACACAAGACAACAAAGAGGGAGGTAAAAAAAGCAAAAAATATCTGATCCCTATTGAGATGAAAGAAGCAAACTATGAATACTGTACCTAGAGGCCTATTTACTATACAAATTATACACATTCAAGAATTTTGAGAAATTAAGTCACATCTCTATGTAGGCAATAAAGGCAAGTAAAAACAAATTGAATAATGCATTACGTTATTTAAAAATCTGGCTCTAGACATATTACCATAATACATTAGCATATCAGAAAATAGTAACATCGAAAGTGGTAGATTGAATGAAATATAGTGCACTTTTTGCCCTGTTAAATGATACAAATTGTAATTCAGGGTTCCCATTCTTTTAGCAAAAAAGAAAGGCTATTTTATGTATTTTTAAGGCTACATTTAACGAAGATCGAAAAATGAATGTGTGCAGGTGAAGAAACTTTCATTTTTCATGGGTGCTATGTTTGGATTTGACATACCCAGTACTAATACTTGTCTGTCTAAGATCAAGTGTCCTTGGCATTGGTTTTACTGGATGTAAGAAAAGATCTGTGTATTGGATGGGACTTTTTAAAATTGTCAAATTACTTGTCTTTAGTCATGTGTCTTTGAACTTGATATTTGAATGCAGGTGAAATGAAATACATAGTGCCTGTACATAAAATACAGCTTTAATTTTTTTAAGGATTTAAAGCAAACATTAAAGGCCATTAAAAACTAGAATGAAAAGTCTGGCTTTTTAAGGCCTGTGGGAGCCCTTTATGTTCAAGCAATTTAGAAATACAAGTTTTAAGCATTTTCCTTACATAAAGCAGAAAGATTCTAAATTGAGCTATAATACTACCTGATAATCTAGGAACTTAAACTTGCTTGTTTTTGACAAATCTGCATAAATTAATGGTGTCATTACAAAATACTACACTCTTGGTACACTAAATACAAAATTTTTATTTAGTTTGACATTTTGTAGGTGGGATGCTAGTATGTTCCATTGTAGTGATATTTTAAAAACTTTCAGAAAGGCTTGTTGCGTAAACATTATAAGTTTGTACAGAAGTGGAAAGTAATACGGTATAGTTGGTTGATTTGGGTTTTATGGTGCAAGATCCAACAATGGACAAGCTGTGTCCAACACAAGATAATAAAGTTCAATAGAATATTAATACAGTATAGAAAATAGAAAAATTTTGAAACATTTAAGACATTGAGGGAAAATAAATGTTAGGTAATAATTCTAAGATACAATAAAGGTTTTAAAGAAAAAAATTACCAAATAAGAATCAGTTTTCAGTACAAACAACAAAACTCTTCATTTATCTTTTAGGAAAGTTTACAATGTGAAAAATAGACAATGGATTACTACTATCTTAAAATAGACATTCAATTACTTACTTGTTGAAATGATGATTATCAACCTTTATTTTACTAAAAGCTTTGAAATCATCGGGAAGGAGCATCACAGGTACATTAACATGAGTCAATTCATTAATCTAAAAAAGTAAAAATATTTTTAAAAAGTAAGTAAAAAATTATTAACAATTATTGATTCAAAATTGTGAGACAATCGTGATAAATTTATATTATCAGTAAGGAAACTTGAAGTCTAAACAAATAAACAAACTTAAAAATGAACTTATTATAGGCTAGATTTTAAACGCATTCATTAGAAGATGTATTTTTTCAATAAAATACTAAATATTAAAAAATGTATTCAAAATTATCATAAGAAATAATTACTCATTTTTATCCTACGTCCTAATGTCTTCTCGGCTATCAGTTGATGAGCAAGCAGTCCAACAGATTTTAAATGATAAAATGTTTCAAAAACATTTTCTACAGTATTTACAATGGTATTGTCAGGAATTTGAGGGCAGTCCTCAAGGTGGTCGCAAATTACTTAGTCCACTTTGCAAAGAGGAAAGATAACTGATCTTACCACTCCAATGATGTAAATATGTTTTGTAGGTAGTCATGTCTAGTAAGAAATTATCCACAACAACTGCAAGCAACTCCAATAGCTATGGGCAAGGAGAGCTTTATTTCTAAATTAAACATTCTAGCTCTTTTCTGTAGATATCTTCGTTGATTGAAATCTATCAACCCATATAGACAAGCATATAAGCCTCTTGATGTAAAGTAAAGACAAAGGTTTCAGGTTGGGATAACTGCCCCAGCTTTAATCAATTAGTCAGCTTGTTCATTGCTATATATACCAGTGACTTGGGATCCATAGTAAGGCAACTTTCTTGACCTTTCCAAGATGGCTTAGTTTTTCGTTTATAATTAATGAATTTCAATAAAACTCACAATACGATTTAGATAGCATTAGTGAAAGAAAAAAGCAAAAAAACTGAAAAAGGATAAATCATTATCATGATCATAAAGATAAATTGTATCCAATACTTACTGTATGATTAATACCCCACATGAACACACTGATCAATGGTTCATTGGCACGAAACAGCTTTGCTTTCTGGTATTTTGGCTTGAAGTGCTTCTTCTTTAGTTTACTGCTACCTTTCTGAGTAAGAGACGCCATCTGTAAGCAATGAAAAGGTATGAATAGTACTGAAATTATTTTTTGTTTGTGAACAGGAACAATTATTAGCCTGTATAATCTTTTTTTCAGGCACCTAGGTTTTTAATTTGTTATAAAATTTATATTATGCGGTTGAATTTGCTTATTACAAGCCCTAATTTAACAAGCATCTGTGTTTACTTAAATGGTTTAACATTAAACTTACAAAATAGTGCTTACTTTTGTTAAATAAACTTGGATTTACCAAGCAGGATTTTGCTAATGCAATGATGCAAAATCTGTATTATCGACCATTTATTCTTCCTTCTAATAATCTGTAGTCCAATCTATCTACAAACAGTCTTGCTCGCAGGAGAAGGCAGTCGAGTCACATGGTTTTAAATGAGTCTATTAGTTATATTAGGGGACTAGTGGTAATGTAAATAAATCACTTCTACAATCGGCATTTTGAGGTTTGTGGAGTGTTCTGGTTGGCTGCATTTAATTTTATGATGTAAAAGTCATACCTGTCAAAGTATGCTTTGCACATAAAAACTTGCACCAAACACAAGACAGACAACATCAAGTAATGGACAAATACACAGTGAAAGTTTTATTGACACGAGAGAGAAATACACCCAGGGAGAAATCAAACATTTGCTGCCTACAACTTGAAGGTTCCTAGAGCAGTGGACAAACCTAATGAGTCATGGTGGCCCCTGGAGGATTCTGGATTCTAAGTTTATCGTTCGGGGCTGAATTAGATGTTAGGGTTTTAAGGCGAAAGGTCCAAAAGTGGACAAGTTGCACCAAGCACAAGACAGAATTGTTCGGGGCTGAAAGCGACAGTAGTGATAACACATTGTCGAGGGAAAAGCAGCCAAGACGACAGCAAAAACTGCAGGAATGTGTCTTGGAAAAGTCAAAAAGGGAAACCATGATTCCACAGAATGGTTTACCTAAGACATGTGGTCCAAGCTAAAGTGCTAATTTTTCTTAAAAACAAGTGACACACATCATTCCAGATAAAAGCACAAGGTCACAAAATTGTTCAGGTTGGTTTATTGGGTTTCATGGCTCAAGGGCCATATTTTGCCATGCTGTGCCAAACACAACACCAAGTGATGGATACAACACGCAAGGAAAATTTTAGACGCAGATGACTGAAATAAGCACAGGGAGGAATTGAACTTGTGCTGCCTACAACTCATAGGTTGCTAATGCAGTGGGCATACCCACTGAGTCAGGATGTGGCCCCAATGTTGTTCAAAAATACACAATGCTTGAATTGTCACTATCGGCAGAAAATTGGAACATATACAGAGGATTTTTTTTAAATTATTCATTGAATCATGGCAATTTTTTCATTAGATAGTTTTTTAAAATAATTGTTCTAATTGAAAACTAGCCATAGATGTTGAAATTTCCCTCTTTTCATGCATTTTGGTGTTATGATTTGTGTTCTCCCATTGGCTGTTCCTGAAACGCTTAATGGGGAAAATCATTTGTAGGTAGGTACTTTAATTAACGTTGCACTGGGGCAACACAACGGGATATTGAAAATCACTTGTAATTTAGAAGGGTTTTCTGTGCTTGGGAAGAGTTCTGAAACTTTGAAATGTTAAGAGACAATGGTCTCTTGTATATAACATTGTGAAATACTTCAAAAAAGTGTAGTCCACCTTTAAAAGACCTCTGGATAATTTCATTTAAAGAGAATTAACATCTATGTCCCTGCATTGTTGACAAAGTAGTGGTTAGGTAGGTATATTAACGTTGCACTGGAGCAACACAGCAGGTTATTGACAAAGTAATGGAGAACACTTCCTAAACAGTTAATCGCTTAACACAAATGACTATTTTGGATTACAAACGATTATTCCTGTAGTGTTTCAAGAACAACCATAGCGAGAACATGATTCAGAACAAAACGCACGAATGAGTGGATGGCACAAAAAGAGGGGAAATTCCAACATTTATAAGGCTAGTTTTCAACCAGAGAAAAATCTTCATTGAAGCTGATGAAATTTGTTAAATTATGGAATTTTATTGAGTTCATAAAATTGAGTTTCTACAGGATGCATATGCAGTAAAACAGACAAATGTGTGATGCAAAACAGTTGACAAAAAATCCATGTGTTCATTCACTGAGATAAAAATTAAAAATATCAGATTAATGTTTCGTAAGTATAAAATTCTTCAAAAAAAACCTCGTTCCCAGTTAGTAAGTGAATCTCCTGATTTTAATGACTTCATTTTGGATTCTAAAGAAACCTCTGCAATTGAATGAGATCTTAAACTGAAAAATTATTTTTGTTCAAAAAAGGTGAAACATTTCTTAACTTGTATTTTTGACAACGAGCTTTTCTATTAGCATAAAGAACTAACACAGGATCAACAAGAATTATTTTATTTTCAATTGAATCACACTATTTCAATACTTTGGATAGCTCAGTGATTTTTTATACTTAGTAAATTAATTAAAGTACAGCATTCTATTAGGCATTTACTATAAAATATTAAAGTATAGTTTGATTATTGATTTATTATGCATGTTTAAAATAGTAAAATGAGCACAATAAAAGTTTTTAACATTCACAAAATATAAATTCCCAAAACTAATTTCCTTCTGTTAATTGATGAATGCTACATCAAGAAAAGTTATCAAGAGGCATGTACTCTACAAATTGCAGAGTGCTGTACTACATGTGCAATGCAGATAGTGGTGAAGTCACAGAAACAACATGAACACAGCTGTTTTTTTACAAAATGGTTAACTTGTATCAAACAAAATATAAATAATTATCAGGAAAAAGATAATAAATCCAAATGCCAACACAAAAATGTAGATATATCTATAGTGGTACAAAAACTAGTATAATAAACACAAAAAAAGTAAAAACCTGTCAGAATAAAGACATGAAATCTAGATGTTGAGAAATTCCAATTCAGTATTTACTCTTTAAAATTAAGCTTTATGTCTGATTTAACATGTTAAATACCTCAGCAGAAATAACACTAGCCCTTGTAAAGATTCGACTTTTCACATATCTGGGGGGGGGGGGTGCCAGTAAAATTGCACATCAATTGGAAATTTTTTAAAGTAAAATGAACGTGTAATTATTTGCCCCATCATTTTAGTTATTTACTTTGATCTTACATTACACTGCATATTAGCAATGTATCTAAAGTTTCATGAAAATCAATTAGATTCCTACTCGGAAGTAAAAGTTGAAAATGAATGATCAAGAGATACAAGTCTTGTGCTATAAACTTTCCAAGGAACAAATATTCTGTACTTCGTTTATTTCCCAAACTGAAACACAAAAACATCGATTTAAAATAAAACTACAGCAACTTTGATGTTACCGAAATTCAATCAAAGTATTCCAATGTAGGAATCAAAATATCTTATTTATTTTTTGAAAATTTCAAAAAAATGAATAAAATGAAATTCTGTAGTGCAGAAAGAGGCTTGTTTTTATGACTTTGCCTCTTTTGTAAAACATAAAAATGCGTAAAACACGAACCCTTAATTCGACAAGTTGTTTCGTTGAAAATTGTAATTTGAAGAAAGATCATCATTACGATACATTTTCTCCATCTTACAGGAAAACTTTATTTATAAACAAAATATGTAAATAATACGATTTGACAAATAAATCTGTTAACAATTCTAATAATTTTACAAAGAAAATTACAGATAACAATTACCTTCAACAGTTGGCTCTCCTTTTATTAATTAAAGAATGGTTAACCGGCAAATGAAAATTTTAACTCGGGTACGGAAAAATATACATAACACTCCTTAAAATTTTCGGACATTTTTCCTCCCTTACCCAATTGAACTGTTGCCAAAACCTTTCCGTCTAGAAATAAAATCCGATAATTGGTTAACTGTTTCCATTGGTTTAAAATTCGTCAGTTTTTTTAAAAGAGGTCTCGTATTTTTATCAGGTTCTGGTAATAGTAATTAACTAAATTCGCACTGGAGCAACACAAGGGGCTGTTTGTGATGGTCCACGATCAATCCCGAAGCGAAAGATCCGAGGACAACACCTCGTAATTTTGAACCACGGTCGAATACAAGGTCAACACCTGAGCTAACACCCCACGTTCCAAACCAAACGGGCTATCAAACGAAGGGTTGCGAGTTCGAATCCAGCCAAACACCGTCGTGTACAAAGGGGGGGGGGTATTTCAATTAACGTCACACTGGAGCAACACAACGGGCTATTGGTGACGGTCCGGGATCATTCCCATAGGGAAAGATCCGAGGACAACACCACGTAATTTTGAACCACGGTCAGATGACGCAGCAACACCTGAGCTGGCACCCCACTCTCCATACTTCCACACCACGCCAACGTGAGGACATTTGAGGCCCCGACAGATTTAACGTGCACCAGCCCCCTTTGTACACGACGGTGTTTGGCTGGATTCGAACTCGCAACCCTTCGGTTGCTAGTCCATTACTCTTCCAACCGGGCCACCGCGGCCCCGTGTACAAAGGGGGCTTGTGCACGTTAAATCTGTTGTTGCCTCAAATGTCCTCACGTTGGCGTGGTGTGGAAATTTGGAGAGTGGGGTGCCAGCTCAGGTGTTGCCTCGTCATCTGACAATGTTTCAAAATTACGTGGTGTTGTCCTCGATCTTTCCCTTTGGGATTGATCCCGAACCGTCACCAATAGCCCGTTGTGTTGCTCCAGTGTGACGTTAATTGAAATACCCCCCCCCCCCCAACCAAACGTCCACACATTGACTTGGTAGGTGTTTTATTTAACGTAAAACTGAAGCAACAAAACGTGCTATTGGCGACGGTCCGGGATTCAATCCAAAGGGAACACCATGGACAACACCACCACGGTAGCCAGGTTGGAAGAGTAACGGAATAGCAACTGGAGGAATGCGAGTTCAAATCCAACCAAAGACTCGTGTTCAAAGGGGCTGGTGGGGTCGCACCAAGACGGGCTATTGGTGACGGTCCGGGATCAATCCGAAAGGGAAAGATCGAGGACAACACCACGTAATTTTGAACCACAGTCAGATGACGAGGCAACACCTGAGCTACCTACCTTCGGATAATCTATAACAAAAAGCTGGGCCGCGGTAGCGGTGTCGTGTCCTATGCGGACGTATCTTTAGGGGACGTGTCCTGAGCGGACATCGGCTGGCAACCCTACAGAGGGGAATTAAGAGGGGAGACTTGGCTTGGTGCTAATGGTGAAGTTCTCAGAAATGGGAAGGGGAGAACGTCTTTGTGATCAGTGAGGGATAACTTAAAAATTGCGCTTTTCTCAGGTGTTTGTCTTTCCGATATTGCGATATAAAAGGATACAACGACGCGCTATAACGGTGTATAACGATGCTTGCATTGACATAAACTTAAATATTTCAAGTTCCTTTTATCCGTAGAATTCGGACTCTGTACTTAAAATAAAAGAAATTAGACTATGGATTAAACAGAAATGGTCTTGAAATGTTGTTCAATTGCACATAAATTTCTTGACTTTTTTGCTTAACCTTTATTTTGATGATAATAATATTTACCACTTAAAATTGTTTTCTAAACTGTATCGCATGAACAAAGTTTCATGTCAATTCGTCTTTGATCACGGAAATATATTTTTAAAATCTTTGTGAATTCTTTATGTTGTAACAAGCTTCTTTTCGTGAAAATAGGGTAGCGATGAAATATGATGTTTTCAAATCCATAAAGTTGTTTCTGTTATCATTCAATTAGGCTGTCATAACTTGGTATGGGAATTTGCAAAATTACTATGCGATGTCTACTACTTAGCACAATAATAGTTTTATCAGTTACGATAGCTAATTTTCATTACATTACTAGTAGAATTACCCTCTGCTTCTCAGGAGATTGAAAAATAGTCACAGAATAAAATTCTTATTCCTTTCATACAAAATATAAATATCACTAAAGTATTTTAATAACTAAACTTACATTTTAAGAACTTCCACAATTTAAATTGTAGGCAAAAAATTATCATGCTATAACCATCAATTTTATCAATTACTCATGTAATTTTGAATTACATCTTTGTTTTCAGAGGCAGATGACAAAATAATACGATACGATATTCATGATACCCTTAAAAACATGTAAATATTTTTACTTGAAAATTTCGAGTAGTGATTCACGAAATGAAAAAAAGCTTGGATTTAAATGGTCTCTCTTCAGCATAAACAATATCGATCTGTCGTTTTTGAAAGAAAAATTTCTTTATTTATTGATAGATAACTGTTAATAGATTAAACGAAATTATTGTTGTAAAACAATCGTTTCGTTTCATCTAGTAGTATCGACAACTTTCTGTCATCGAGACAAAACATTAATTTTTTAAAATGTAATTTCAATGATTATATTCTTTCGAGATAATGGTGCGGTTTTGTATAAAACCTTCATAACCTGTGCTGTATCTCATTCAACGTGCACACAGTTGATCCTTACAGCTCTCATTTTAAGGTGAGAAAAAATCAGTTTCTGAACGAAAATTACATATCTATTCAGAATCAACGTGGCTTGATCAGATGTTCAGCCGGTACATTTATTTATGAAAACCAAATTATTAAATTAAAAATAAATAAAAACATTCAAATGTAAGTGATATAACAGTAATGTAAGAGATACCTACTTTAAAACTTAAAAAATCTTTGAATAATCACTTGTTTTAAAATGTCTGGTTTACTTCTTTTTGCAATATTTATTTTACTTCTTTTCGTAATTTCAAACAGATAGAAGTTTTAAGGAAAATTAGTCGAAATAGTCAAAGCCAAGTACCTGGTGAGCCGAAAAAAATCAAATTTTCCCTGATTAAATAAATTGCTGTAGTGTGTATGGCACACCATAGGATTGTGGAATTATTTTTCTAAATCAGACAATATTTTCAGTTGGCATATCACTATCAAGTTTACAGAATTTTCTAAAATTTGAGTAATTCCGTCTTAAATCCAACGTACTGATTAGTCCAAGACCTTTCAAATTTTAATGAAACTTAGTGTAGCTGCTCCACTAAGCTGCCACACTAAATTCGCATATGAGATTATTTCCATGTTTAGTAGTACTTATCGGTGCGAGCAATTATTTTCACTTATGAAAGGAAACAAGTCTTCTGTCAGATCCAGAATTACTGACATTCACCTTGAGTCAGTTTTGAAAGTAATCACTGCGAACAAGATATCCCCCGAAGTAGGAAAGATGATAGCAGAGAAGAGATGCTAGGTGTCAGGAAGAAAACATTAATTTTACCGTTGTCCTTGTTCTTTTTGTACTGTGTTTTCGAAATAAATTTATGTTTCTATAAAAATTGAAGTTTTTGTTTTTTTGCGGCCCACATAAACATAGACCTTGTTTAATTTGGCCCGTGTTAGCATTTGAGTTTGACATGCTTGGTGTAGCAATTGACATTACATAGCTATGAATGAAAATAATAATGATGAAAAGTTTTGTCCTCCAGTTTCAACTCAAGGTTGTTACTCAAAGTTTTAATGAAAATTACTGCATCTTTAAGTAGTTAATTGTAACTTTTTCGGGAAGATATTTACAAGAGGGACAGCTTTAAAAATTTACCAAATCACGTTGTATATCTTACCCCCTTCTCCAAAAAAGTTTTATGTATGGTTCTCGATGGGGAGGGATCAGGTGTCCTTTTTTTGGTAATACCCAACCACTCACCTCTTTGTCTTCCGCACCACAAGAGGTGAACTGCTCTTACTTGGAAAAGATCACCCAGTCTCCTGCTACTCCTAACAGGAACAATCACAAACATCCATGTACTACTTACAAACAGGGATTCGAACCCGGGACCTAATGGTGGCAGACAAGTGATATGACCAGGATCAGGCGTCATAAAGAGGAGTACATGTTTCACATGTATGTAGACAATCCATGAACAGTAAGTAGCTTTTCACATAAGTCTCAACTTTAAACAAATCTAGCATAAACTCACATTGTTCATATCGCACTATTCATTCAAAGAGAAGATAGCCTGATTTAGCTTTCTTCCAGTCAGAAACTCAGCACTTCTCTCCCCTTTTGGGTTTCAAGCCACATAAATAAGTCATCAGCATAAAGACAATTAATGCCAGGGACAGATTTTACTTTTAGAACAATGTCATTTATATAAATTTTAAACAGGACACAGCTCAACACTGCATCTTGTGGTAGACAACAACATGAATGTGGGTTGGCCGAACATTACTTTGGTGTCTCACTCAGAACTAGCGAATCAGTGCGGCTGGGAAGTACTGGATGAGGAAACACTGAGTGACCACATGTACGTCAGAACAGTTATCTCATCGGTAAGAAAATCATCGACGTACACCAGGTACAAAACAGCCGTTGGAGGACACACAAAATTCGCACTTAACTTCGAAAAGGATGCAGCCCGAATATATAGAGACATTGCCAAATGCTCAGAGCCAGAAACATTGGATAAAATAACTGAGGACTTGCAAAATTCTATCACCACAGCCTGCAATAAGGCATTCAGGAAAAAGAAATTTTCCTACAATAATACCAAACCTGTTTGGTGAACCAGGAGCTACAGATCAAAAAGAGGGAAGTAAATGCTCTTAGAAGAAGATCTCAAAAGGCACAGGGTGAAGAAAAAGCACGAGCTAGAGAAATTTATGCACAGAAAAGAGCTCAACTCGTAAAAGATGTAAATAAAGCCAAAAAGGAAGCTTGGAGAAAATTCTGTACAGATGCTGGTTCTCCTTACGGTAAACAGTACAAGGCAGTTTTTCGGAAAGGAACAATACCAGATGAAATTTTCAAAATAGCAGGTGACGGAAACGCAGGTTCTGTCAAAGAACTCGCGGGTTAAATTCTGGAATCACTTTACCCGTGTAACAACTGCAACAGTATAACGGTTGAAGATTTCACTAATACGCCAAGGGACCCAGACTTCTCCAAAGACGAGGTCAACAGAACTGTCAATTATCTTCCGAAAGGCAAAGCACCTGGATATGATGGTATAGATAATCTCGTGCTGCAAATTATCAATAACAAATTTCCAGAACTTCTATTTGCTTTCTTCAATAAATGTCTTGCGACCTTTCCTAAGCCCTAAAAGTAGGAATTATCATTCTTTTCCACAAGGAAGGAAGAAAACACGATGAAATAAAATCATATCGACCAATTACTCTTCTTCCAACTCTGGGTAAAGCTTTGGAGAGATTGCTTGTACAAAGGTTGACTTATCATCAAGTTGAAAACAAAGAAAGACATGCACTCCAGTTTGGATTCAAGGAGGGCTCATCTGTTGACAATGCTCTAGAAACCTTGCTAAACAAAATTAACGAAGAGAAAAAGAAAAAACTACGTGTCGCTGTAGTATCGGTTGATATTGAGGGGGCATTCGACAATCTTCACTATAATATCATCAAAAACAGATTAGCGGAATCTAAATGCCCTTCCAATATTAAAAATACTCTTGCTAAAGTACTTGAGGACAGAAAAGTCATGCTCATGACAAGCGAGGGTCCGGCAATCAAGGAACAAGGGAAAGGCTGTCCACAGGGATCGTGCAGCGGACCAGTGCTGTGGAATATCGTGGCCGATGAAGCATTAGCTCTACCATGGCCGCAAGGAGTCCACATGCAAGCATTTGCTGACGACTTTGCCTTTATTATCGTGGCAAAATCAGAGCGCAAATTAGGTGAGCTAGCCACAAATGCACTGGACCTGCTAAAAACCTGGACAGATCAGCAAGGTCTGAACGTGTCCGAAGAAAAAACTAAGTACCTCCTCCTTAGTAATCTTTCGAGAGGACCTTCCATCTACTGGAATAAAAAAAGAATAAACCGAACTAGTACTTTAAAGTACCTAGGACTTACATTAGACGAGAAGCTAAATTGGGCAGCTTATGTACAGACTTTAGGACAAAAAGCCATGTTCTAATTTCAAATGCTACAAAGAATAGCTGGAACGAGATGGGGAATAGGGCAGAAATTTCGAAAGCTGCTGTACAAAACAGTGACAGAAAGAATGTTGAGTCATGGTGCAGTGGTCTGGTGTCATAACCCAACTCAACGAACTATAAGAAAGCTTAATGGGATACAACGAAAATTTCTGATCTCAATTACAGGCAGTTACAGAACAGCACCCACTTTGGCCCTTCAAACAATTGCGGGAATTCCACCACTACATCTTTCACTTCAAAAAGAAGCAGTGTGCGTCAAAATGAGAATGAGAATAAGTACAAAGCTTGGAAATGCAAATTATGACAAAGATGACTACGAGGAAAGGGCAATAGGTTGGTCTGTACATCCAGCTAAAACTCTTTCATATGGCAGAATAAACCCAGCAGTGGGAGTACCTCACTCCGGCATAAGCTACTTCACCGATGGCTCCAAAATGGAAAATAGAGTGGGAAGTGCTTTTTGTTCTATGCAAGAAGGGCGTATAACCCAGCAATGGTTCACGAGAATGCAGGACAGCAACTCCGTTTTCCAGGCGGAACTGTATGGGATTTTAGCAGCCATAAAAGCGGCAGAAGCAAGAGCAGATAAAAATGTAAAGATCTGGTCAGACAGCCGAGCTGGTCTCCTGGCACTTAGAAATCGAAAAATGCCGTCCACTGGCACGAAGAATACAATGTTTATTAAATAACAACAAGGAAATTTGTCTAGGCTGGATTAAAGCCCATGCGGGCCATGAAGGAAACGAAGAAGTAGATAGGTTAGCAAAAGAGGCAACCACAACGGAGTGCATTGATGAAGGGGTGAAATGGCCCAGAAGTCATTGCAGGAGGGAAACCACTAGCTGGCTACTTGGTGCATGGCAGAAAGAATGGGATGAATGAGAAACAGGTAGGATGGTACATGATGTGTTGCCTAGTGTCACTAAAATCGGCAAGTTGGACCAGGGAAGAGACACTCTTCTTCACAGGTCATGGTCCGTTTCCATCCTACCTAACGAGGTTTAAAAAAATCAATTCAGAAAATTGCTCCTGTGGTGAAATCGGCAAACCTCTACATTACATCACAGTCTGCCCCCTTACAGCATCATGGCATATGAGGACGCCTGCCGACCACCTTCAAATCGCATGGCTCAGGAACATTGCTAATACCAAGGGCTCGAGGATCAAAATTATTAACATGATGAGATTCATTGAGAATCATCAGGACTTGATCAGCCAAAGAGACTGAAAAACCTACTTTTTTTTTCTTCTCTCATGTTATATATATGTATATAGTGTAACTTAGTATAATATAGATGTAATTACTGTGTAGATATAATAATGTATAAATGTAATGTGCTCTAAATTCTGGATAGACATGTCACCTCGGTGGCATGCTCTATTCATCCCAACCACATTTATTTAAACTGGTACAGTGTCTCACGACACTAGGCACGGGAATGTGTGTTGGTGTTAGTTAGTTAGTCTGAAAAAGACCAAACCTTGAGGACCAACCATTATACCTGTACTTAAGCGCTGGCTAATAAAATCTCTGATCCAATGAAACATGTAGGATTTTACCAATTGAGCAGAGTTTTAACAATTCTCCCTCTATACCACATCGTAAGCTGATGTCAGATTAACAGCGACTGCTATCAGGACATGATTTTTTCCAGCATTTTTAATACTTTGGCCAAAGAGCGCTATACGATGATATGTTAGTCTGAATTTTCCATAGCCTGTCTGTACTTCGTCAAGTGTGATCAAGTAGTTCATGGGCTACCCCACAACCAATAAAGGCTATTAAAAACCATTCTTTCCATGGTTTTACCTATTGAACTAATGCATACGTAAATAATACGGAGCGGAAGTTAGGGATAAAAAATCAGTTATCAGATATTTAGCCAATTTATTAGTCAGTTTAGTGGATGTGGTGATTGCAGCCTAACCCAAGTTTCAGTCTTTTCTGCATCCCCAAAAGTGCTTGATGACCTCTGAAAATGTCTTTTCATCTTCTGGTAGTGTAACAGTGACGAGTTGGTAACTTGAATTCACTTTTCAAATTTCATCAGTTAAAAGAATTCAACAGACAAGGGTAAATATTTTCAAAATTAAATTTATCTAGGAACAAAAGAAAAAACATTTCATATCCTCAGCTGCCCAACATAAAAATAAAAAGAACTTTCAAAATTCTGCAGAATTAAATCTTCATGAAGAACATTTTGAGTTGCAAAACCTCACCGATACATTTGAGTGAGTCAGAAATTCCCACATCCAAGCATTTTGACTAATACTGTATTAGTTTTTGAAGGTAAGCAGCTAAAATTATTGTTTTCTTGTCAACTGAATTCACATTTTGAGTTGCTATGTGTTTAAAAAAGTAGAAACTAAATTTACTTTGAACAAATCAGCTAGATTTGTTCAAAGTAAAATTTTTGTGAATACTACATACTTTATGTTGATTGTCCACAGGGGGCACCCCAACACCCCAACACAAACCATTAATTTTTATTACTGTACTTATTGATTATACATAAAAACAAACATAATTAATATAATTTCAAAGTACAGATAAAAATTTTGTTTACTAAATCGGGAATTTATCTTCACACACACAACTTTAGAAATAGCTAGTCATATCAATTTTGGCCAATTAGTCATTAAAATTTGTGTGTCTAGTCAAAATTAAAAGACAAATTCAGTGTATAGTAACCTTAATGGTATTATGTATAATTGATATATCTTAACTATTCTGCTGAAAGATCGTTCACTGTCCCTATTATGCAGCTCATTTCTAAATTAAAATACTTAAAAGAATATTTTCAAGGTCACAATCTTGATTTTTTTTCAATGATTTCGCTACTGTCAATGGTGGCAACTGATTTACAAACTCTGTTTTTATGACTTAACTCACTATTAACTTAACGCTACTCTACCGAGAACTAAAACTACGGATTTTTCATTATGTAGGGAAGTGGGTTAGTTAGCAAATCGATTCTAGTGCTCAGAAGGCAAAGAATTATTGTTTTCAGTTATAAGTATGTAATTCACTTAATATAGTAAGTTTCATTAAAATCTGAAAGGTCTTGAACTAATAAATGTATTGATTTGACATGTAATGATTCCATTTTGGAAATTTGTGTAACTTTGATAGCGATGCGTGAACGGAAATGTCTGATTTGGAAAATTTTTTACACTATCCCTAGTTGTGGCATGCACAAGATTTCGGCATTATAACGATTCGATCAGAAAATATTCGATTTTTTTTCAGTCCATCCTAGTACGTACATCCTTGAAGTTGTTTTTTCTCCATCGAAAAGCTAAAGTGAATAAATCCATAATTACTCCTTCGAAAAGTAAATAAATTATACAACTTTGAATTTTTCAACTTCTGAATATGCAAAGCACATTTTCCTCAAATTATCCAGGGGCTTATTTGACCTAAATCGCTGAAGACAGAATTTGATGTGGACATTTTTTAAACTCAACTAATGCATTTGTATTGTAGAATCTGAGAACTTAGAACCGAAATTTAAAAGTTTCGTTTTCAGTTACGTGTAAGCCAGTGAATGGTTCTGGGAGCTCAATAACTCACCCCAGAAGTATTGTTTTCTGATATTTAAAATATTTCTGTACATAAAATACTCCAGTTGCATGTGTGAAGGCTTTTTTCTATTCATCAAGAAAAGTAATGGTCCATAAATTGATATTATTTATGAACTAATATTCATTACATGATATAATAATTTATTAAATGAATTTCATTTCGAAATATGAAAGCAATGATTTTGGACATTCATTTTCTTCTCTCTCTCAACCATATTCTCATATATATACTTAAAGTACCAATCCCCAATAGTGACACAAAGTAAAACTGAATTTCCAGAAACATGGGAATTTTAAGTGTTTGCTTATCTCTCCAAGGAGTTACGATGAGATATCTCGTCGGATGAGATCTGACCAATTTTGCTCAGGAATAAGATAACTCGTCGAGATCTTTTGTTGAGAAAGAGCTGTTAGAACAGATCGTTAAAGGGCAGGTTTCACCACGAGGTTTGTCGCTCTCATTCCCTTTTAGAAGTACAGGTGAGTCGTTAGTGGTTTTTCTTATAGTCTAGAGTTGCCCGAAATTTTTGAATAACAGGTCATTGTCGTTCGATTGAGTTGGCAGAAGATTGATATTTTGGTTCGATTGGCTTTAAGAACTGTTATGTGCCTTCTCATGTTTCGAAGAATTTTCTTTTGCACGTGATTCTCACTAATGTTATTCCTGTCTCTAAATAAGGCACACAAATTCTGCATCTCTGATTTCCAAAGCAGTCTCTTCACGATTTGCATAAGTAGCTGACTTTTATGTTCTCCATACCTAAAAAACCTGTTTACGCCCCTCGTTCTTTTAGAATGGGAGTTTTCACGCCTTTCTAATAAAGGGGGTGGAGGTACCTCGCTTGACTTTTCCTGTCCTGCATAGTTGAACTCAAGAACTCTTGTATTGTATCACATTGTCATCAGACAATGGGCATCTTAACAGTTTTGCTTCATAGGCTTTGTCAAGAAATTACCTGAAGCGTTGTCTCTTCTCAAGGTCACCAGACTCAGTCTGAAAATGTGAGCACTTTTAGTGAACGCTCAATTCGGACTTTTTGAATAAAATATAATGTAATACATCATTTACGTTGCGTAAAAAGACTTGTGAATACATTTTTATTTTTAATATTCGTTCTTTTCATTTTTTCCTTCCAAAAAGTGTTACGATTGTTAACCACGAATTGTAAAAGCTACACAAACAATGCACGTAATTTCATATATATTCAAAAGTCTTTAGTGTTTGAATTTGGTAAGCACTAGTAGGAAAATGAAGTATGAAAAACCTGTTAAAGTTTGTTGATAGGAATATAGTACTAAAATGTATATCACAACAGGCCGTAAAAGATTTCTATATATTAATTTTATATATATTATTCATTTGAACTTTTCCGTGCCAGAATATTTTCCTCACTTTAACACACCAGAATATTTTCCTCCTTTTTCTTCTTTAACCTTGCTCAAGAAATCTAAAAGGGTTCTACCAACATTGAAATTCTACACACAATTAAAAAGTACTTTTAACATATATATTTATTTTCGTTTCTATGATACACAATTTGAAGCATTTCTCAATTTCGCACGGAATTAGGATAGTTTCCAATATGTAAACTGCTTTGAAAGATGACCTGCTAATATATGCGAATTGGGAGTACACAAACACAGGAATTTCCAGAAACACGGTTCTAAATATTTGATTAACCGTCCAAGTGGTAACTCATTTAACATGATTTGTATTATTTTGCTAAGAACAAGTCCACGAATCGTTAACGGGTCTAAATGTGATGTTTGTCGTTTCTTTCTCCTTTCGGAAATGATCACTGACCCGCTAATGGTTTTTCTTTAGTGGCCACTTCCCAATGCCGTAGCGCCAGATCTTGGATCATTATCGTTAGATTGACCGAGCATGGGATTGATGTTTTGGGTCGAAACGTTTTTTAAAACATCTTATCTGTGTCTTCTCACATTTCTAAGAATTTTTGCATGTGGTTTTCATGCGTTTTGACACTAACATTTTCCTAAAAGTCTCAAAATACGGCACACAAAAAATCTGTATCTCGTATTTCTAAAACGGCCCTTAATCACACTTCTAATTAGTAATTGATTTATATGTTTTCCCACCTTAAAAACTGTTTCAGCTTTCTCGTCTTTTAGAGAATGAATTCCTGAGGATTTCCAACAAAAGGTACTAAGAGGTACCTTAGCGCCTTTTCGGGTAAGGCATGTGCTTGATCTTAAGTAGAACGAAATTCTAGGAATCTTTACCACGGGTGTGCCTTGATGTCACACCATGTAGACCCATCTCTCCTCTGTGTCATTAGTTATTGATATTTATCTCCTCTTTAATCATAACAACCATTTCCAAACGCCTTATCTTTCAGAATGGGAATTTTCCATAATATAGCTAAAGGAGGGCGACAGGAGCGGTGGTCCCGAGCGCCAGAATCTATGGAGGCGGTATTTAAGAAATATTTATTAAAAAGTGGGGTTTTTTTTAAACACGTTGAAAATTTTGAAACAGTTGTCCTTGTGCAGAAATATTTTCCAGTGCCATTCGTATGAAGCGAATGTTTTCTTTTGCACTTCATCTTTAGAAAATAATGCTTGAAAGCCAATTCTGGTTTTCATCTACACCCCAGCAATACTATTGCTATTCAGAAAAGAGAAGAGAAAGTATATAAATTGTCTTCTCAAAAACATGTAGTGAACCCAAAACAAGACAGACACACTTTCCGACCAATAGTCCCATTTACAAAGCTCAGCCTTTTGATATTCTTTATGCATAGTCAATAATTAATTGAAAAAAAAATATAATTGAGATCATATATTAACAAAATTAATATGAATATATTTTATACTAATTATTTTCATTTCAAATGCATAAATTTTGTTTTGACAGAGCGGCATCAACTTCGGTTGTACAAGTCCCCTAGAAGTCTACTGCTTCTGGGAGTGTTCTCTCAAATTTGAAACAATATGGATCTTTAAATTGTTGATACCGGTCCAATTAGCTTTCGTGTAGTAAATGTGACCCAATGACAAATCAATAAACACCATTGTAATTCACAAATAAAATCGGTGTCCAATGGTTCAAGAGCAACCTTTCCCGTAAATTGTAAAATAACATTAATTAACTATAAGATTACATAACATATAAGAATTTAAGCGAAATCAAAAATACAGTTTTGATTTTGAACGGCATTTTGTATAAACCGGTACTCTGAGTAGAAATTGTTTTCAATGTGAATTATGCATTACACTATGCTATGTGTGAATGACATCCTTATTTATACATTAAAAAGCAATCGAATCTACTACTAAAATGCAACGAGCAACTGAAATTTTCCATTAAAGATTGTCCTTCAAAGAGTGACTTTTTTACTAAAAATTATATAAAAGTACTAGGAAATACGTGTAATGTTCTTTCAAGATGTTTTAAAAGTTATTATGAAGGTTGCTTTCTTTTTGCGTCTTCTTTTGTTCTAGAACATCTAATTTTGCATGTGCATTTTAAAATAACTCTAAAATGAATTAGTTTAAGATACACAGCCATATAAGTCTCCTTTTAATTTATTTTTGACTAATTATCTTTCTAAATTTCCAATTTCTTTGAATATCTGATACGACCTTGAGTGCCTAAAATTCGGAAATGGGAAATTCCTTGATATTATCTCGAAAGTTAAAAACACAAACTTAAGTTTCAATTTACCCTAGAATCAAACGAAAACAGCACGAATTCTTTTCGTATTTCATTGTATTTTAGTTAGTATTCTAATTCGTCTTCTGTCTTGATTTGGTTTCCAATAGTACCAAATTTGTTAAACCTTGTTAACCGCACTGTATTAGAAAATTCTATGGTTAAACAGTAGGGTGAGTCGTTCAGATAAGGCGAAAAAAGATGTTTTTTTCTTTCATTTCCGAATTAGAATTTGCAATAGGGAGTAAAAGTTATCTCCTGCCTTCAAATAAAAGTCGATATTTCTTATTCAACGCCTTGAGCCCTCTACCAGATGTTATAGTTTATTATTATTGCTGAAAAATGTGTTCTTCCATAAAAATACTACAAGTCCAAAATATACAAAACTGTTTTAAAAATCTTAAAAATAGACATTTAAACAACTCAGTGAATGCAGTAAAAATATTTTTGGTACAGATACAATATTTTTTCAACACAGCTGGAAAATTGAAAAATTCTGAAAATTTTACAATTTTAGTAATATGAAGAATTAAATAAAAAAGAAATGCCTAAAACTACGGTATTTTTACAGCTGTAAATATAGAGTATAGGGTATCAAAATATTTATAATTAAGCTAGTTTATACTGTTTTAATAATCACATTTTTGGCACAATTCGTCTTGAATTTATTTTAGCTGGGATGACACCATCAAGCGCTTCTAGTCAAATGACATTTATGCCACTGACTTCAATTTTGCGCATCTTTCGACCTCCTGTGTGACAAGGGTAGCGAAGAAACAGAAAAAAATTGTGTAGCTGAGGAATTTATACAAGACTCGAGTCCTCCTTTGAAACGCTTGTTAAAATATGGGTGAGCTACTACATCAGTCTTGCCAATGTTCGGTGTAATCGATCGCATCCAAGTTTATTTTTAGAATTAAAAAAAATTGTTTTAGTCAATCTCTCTCCTGCGCTCATAATTCTCCATAGTCCCAATTGGTGAATATGTTGACATTCATCACTGATCATTGTAAGGAGCATACTCTCGGGATGAGGGAAGCATACATTTTGTTGAATGACTGAGTGAATAACATCTTTTAGTTTGTCACTTAAGCAATAAGAATGCACGTATCGTTTAAAAACATTCAAAGCTACCTTTTTGCAGGAAGGATGGCACTTTAACACATACCACATTGGTGCGTAAACTACTAAAATAAATTCTGAAATAATTTTACGTCAACATATTCCCAATTGGTGAATATGTTGACGTTCATCACTGATCATTGTAAGGAGCATACTCTCGGGATGAGAGAAGTATACATTTTGTTGAATGACTGAGTGAATAACATCTTTTAGTTTGTCACTTAAGCAATAAGAATGCACGTATCGTTTAAAAACATTCAAAGCTACCTTTTTGCAGGAAGGATGGCACTTTAACACTTACCACATTGGTGCGTAAACTACTAAAATAAATTCTGAAATAATTTTAAGTTCAATTAAGAATTCATACACGAAATGTAATATCTTGGGATGCGATTTGCTGTTAACCATCGAGCCTATGATAGATAATTCTGCAGGTTGACAATTACCTAATTTCGGATAACTTTATTCAGACGATATAGCTTCTCAAATGTTGTATAAATATCATTAATCTAAAATTATGTTCTATTGGCTGAGTGCGGATAAATCGCTAGAAATCGGTAAAATTGAAGGTAGAAGTTTACGTGGAGTGCCAAAAATATGGCACTCTACTTGATTGCCTTGTAGTTGCCGCTTTGGAGTAACTCATTTTTATTTTATTAGTTCTCAAAACAAGTCCCTGCTGACGAATCGTATTCTTTTGTATGTTACTCTCAGAATTAACTTGTAAAAGGTATTTAGATTTTTGGTGGGAGCTGGTATTAGTTATTCAAGTGTTTGTAGTTGCAACAATGATTCCAAGGTCTACTTTTCCTTTCCGCTTTTGTTAACTGTATACGTCATTCAAGACTTTGAACAAATAGGGTTTATCTTCATATTGGGGAAGCGGTTTCAGTCAAAATTACACAACCAGAGAATGTTACTGAAAGTTTCAGTCTGTCTAGGGTTCTTTTTAATGTTGCTATACCTATTTCATCCGATAACAGTATGGTTAGCGCTCATGCTCTCGGTTCAACAGGCCCTGGGTTCGAATCTTGGACAAGCTATGGATGTTCATAGTAGTTCGGAATTCCCTTTAAGCCATGGGACCCTGTTTAATTAACCCTCGAGTAGCAAAAAATAATCGTAAAGACAATCCAAACAAATATTTACTTACTACCTCAAATAAATCGATGCAATGAATAATCTCGACAAAGCATTGCCGTAGCATCTACAATAAGCGAAAAAAAAGTAATTCCCGAACACAGTGATTACTGCTTATATAGATTTGAAAACTACAAGTTTGTTTACTATATTTCTGAAGCGATGTCTTAAAAAATGTATTGAAAATGCATAATTGAAGGTTAAAAATGAATCTGATGACTGGAACACTATAAAAGTTTGAAAGAAAACAGAAGGAAATGGGATCGAACGAAGCTAAAACTAGATGGAAAACTTTTGGTTTCTTGATCTGGATACGTTGTTCATCTTCCCATTGATGTATTAACCTCAATTTCAGAAAAAGTTAATTTTTAAAGACGATAATTCCTTGACTGTTTTTCCCAAAATCCCAATCCTTGCGAAGTCTATAATTCAGGTTTCTTTGTAAAATATTGAATACCTATTCTACCTCCCCACATATACTATACCCATTTAACCTTTTGAGGGGTAAAATGGAAGCGGGAATGCTTTCTCACATGTATATTTCTATAGCCGAATAGTAAAAACAGTATATTTTTATTCACAGGATATTCAATATAAAGAAAAGAAATCCCAAAACCTTGGAATTGAAAAATTTCTAGAAAAGCACAAATTGCTATACATTTTCAAGCTACCTCTAAGTTAAATATCTAGGGGGCATAGTAGCCCAGTTGGAAGAGCATCGGATTAGTAACCGCAGGTTTGAGAGTTCGAAACTTGGTCCAGCCAAAGACCGTCGGGTACACGGGGGCCGATGTACACGACGGTACCCACATTAAATCTGTCGTGGTCTCAAATATTCTCATGTTGGCGTGGTGTTGAAGTTTTGATAGGGGGGGGGGTGCTAGCTCAGGTATTCTCGTCATCCGACCATAATTCAAAATTATGAGGCATTGTCCTCGAATCTTTCCCATCCCGGACCGTCGCCAATAGCCCATTGTGTTGCTCCAGTCGATGTTAATTAACAACTTACCTACCTAGTTAAACATCTAAAACCAATGAATCTTAAAACCACCTGTCCCAATTTGATGCGACCCTTTTTTTGACGTTGCTCAAGAAATGCAAAAAGGTTTCACCTAGAGAGAAATTGTGTGCCAAATTTACAAGTTTTCGAAAATGTTCTTAGTTTTGAATGAAATTAGATACCCAGTGGACCCCCTCTTAATCGGCCACCTTTTAACCGGCCTCCGCTTTAACCACTGATCAATTATGTACTACAAATACGGTAGCCTACAGTAACATGTGTTTAATTTTTTCCAACAAAGGAAGTTCTTCCAGGTTAAGTTTTCTTAATTATACATATCATATTACAATAAAGTAGACTATATACTTAGTTTTATTCCAATAAAAACGATTTCGGGAGTGTATTTTAATTCTATTAACCCTCTCGCTGCGCATCCCGCGATTTCCGCGGGCAACGTAGAAGTAGCAAAATTTGCGCATCCCGCGATTTCCGCGGGGATGCATTTTAGCCGTCTATTTAACTGTGCAACCCGTTCTTTCCCCATTCATGGTTTCATTTTTGGCTTTTCTGTGATGTTTAATTGTTTATTCAAATCTGGGTTAACAGATGACTTTGGACGTCCACATTTCTGCGAGATACAAATATACAAGCATTTTTTGCAGCATTTTGCGCGCTCTTTTCAAAGCTCAAAGATGTCTGTCAGGAAGCGTTTCGCGAGTGATAGAACCAACATTCCCGACAATATTTCAGACACTGATAGCAGTTCTGACTCTGATATCAAGTATATTTAAGATAGTTATAGCGAAACTGATGAGAATTTCTCGGATTCCTCTGCGGATAGTGATTTCTAATAATTCTTCATTTCTAATAAATGTTTTGTAAGTATTTTGCATAATTTCATTAGTATATACGTTTTACCTTTGTATTTTATAAAATAAATCATAATTTAATCAAGATTAATTTTCAAAATTTTGCTTTTATATGATTAATCTTCAATTTCAATATTCCGACAACCTTTTTTCATGATCTAATTCTATATTGAAAAAAAAAAACTCTTTTACAAAAATTTTTTGTATATTTTAACTCTAAAATATATGTAGATTTGAAATATGTAATAAAAAAATACGCAATTTTTGAACCTATTTTGATAAAAAAATTATGCAGCAAGAGGGTTAGGGAACGACGGTTTAACCGGCCAAATCGTTATCCGGTCTGGGTCCGGTCCCGAAGTGGCCGGTTAAGAGAGAATCCACTGTAGTTTTATTGTGCCAACTAACTGCTTTTAAAGATGACCTACAAATATATACGAAGTGGGACTATACAAACGCAGTACCACTGTAATTACGGTCCCTTTCGCTCTTTATCCCAATCCCCTTCCTTTCCTGAGACCTCCCAGTTCCTTCGGAAAGTTTGCGAGAACGTGTTCCGAACCCGCCCTAAATGGGGGTAGGAACCCCTGTCCGCTCAGGACACTTAACCGCCGTAGCCCGGTTAGAAGAGCAACGGATTAGCTTCCGGAGGAGGTTACAAGTTCCAATCAAATCAAAGATCGTCGTGTACAAAAGGGGCTCGTGCACGTTAGATATGTCGTGGCCTCAAATGTCCTCACGAGGTCGAGGTGTGGAAGTTTGGAGTGTCAGTTCAGGTGCTGACCTCGTCATTTGACCGTGGTTCAAAATTACGTGGTGTTGTCCTCGGATCTTTCTCTTGGGATTGATCCTGGACTGTCACCAATAGCCCGTTGTGTTGCTCCAGTGTCCGACGTTAATTAAAATACCTGCCTACCTATCAACAGAGTACAGAAGTTAAAATTAAGTGATGGGGTGGCCTTAAATGGTCTGAGGAATTTACGGTACAACTGATTGTTTGTCAGAACTAATGAGCAGTATAAAGACTTCCTGGCACATAAGTTTCAGAAAAGATTGTTAGTTGAACTAACTCTACTTAAATAGGTGCCTTCAACGAAATATCTGTAGTGACACATCTGTAAAATGCCACAAAAATTTATCATCAGAAAATGTGTGCATAATGGCAAACATTTTACTTAGCAATTATTGTAAAGCAAAAAATAACCTGCTGAAAAAGAAGAAAATAGAAAAACTTGCAACATTTAAAAATTAAAAACATTGTGTGGGTTTTAACCTATGACTAAAGAAAAATAAAAGTTTGACTTTTTTAGGTCATAACCCGACAACATTTTTGCTTGTAATTTAAATTCTATATTACATTATCACCTCCAATATGTATAACCATTATTTAAAAAAAGATCAGCTTAAAATTTAACTTAACAAAATTGGTTTCGAGCTTTTTAAAATTAAATAGACTTTTTCTTCACTTTTAGAATGTTTTACTAAAAATTATGTGTAATTTGATTTTCTACAAATTTTGGATTAATTTCAACGATTCACATGCATTAGCTATTGAAAAATTGATCATTTTTTATTTCCTTATATTCATAAATCATACACATTACAATAAATATATTGATTTCTTATTGTACAAACTGTTATATTAAAATGTTACTTCAGAGAGGAAATTAAATAAAAGGAGATGTTATAATTGTTGCGAAAGAAAGTTAAAAAATTGCTTAAAAAGTAAAAATAGAATTTGTAGGTATATTTTCTTTAGTTAAAATATTTTCACAAGAAAAAGAATTATAATTTGTGACAGGCTACTACCTTTATATACTGAAAATTCCTTAAAATTTAATTCTTGAATTTCATTCGCCTCAGACTGATACAATTTTGTTAAACACATCTTCAGTCTTAAAGAAATTTCAGAGCACTATTTGATTTACAGAGAAAGACCCTAAGGTTTAACAAGTGAACAGTCATCAATAATTGTCAATAAAAAGTGAGCAGTCAGAAATGGAAGTTTTAACTATTATAAAAGATTACTTACAAATCATATAAGAATGGATTTGTTTCATTCTTTATATAAATAGAACTAAAGTTTATTACTATTTTTTAAACTGTCAAGTTATCAAAAAATTTATTTGTTTAATTGTGTAATTTATCCTAAAAATAAGCATTACATATATCAAGACAATGAATACTATTACATAGGAAAGGGATCAAAAATAATTTTGGCTACATTTATTTCAATTCGAATTTTACAAGGGAAAATATTCCCACTAGTTGTCACATAAGCCATTGAAGTCTTTTAAATTGCTCTAAATTAATGAATGACTTCTTTAAAACTGCTTCTATTCGTTCCAAAATTCAGCACTTATTTGTAAAGGTCAAAATTCTAATGTAAGACAAATATTCAACATTTTAACGAATTACATAGTACTGGGACCTCTTAACGAAAATTGCTCCAATCACTATTTAATCCCGGAAATACAAAGGAACAGATATTTTGTGGGTAAATTAATCCGAAATTCACAGCAAAAAGATTAAGCCGTGTTGTTTCAAATCTTGGAAAAATGGATTGATGGATTTGCTTATTTGGACTGATTGGAGCTGATCACGGACTCTTCGCTTGCTAATTCTTCTCTCCAATGGCCCCCATATCGTAACGTCAATGAAGCTGCACTCAGGCCCGTTCCTTCACGATGGCCCTGACCTGTGCCGCCTACAACTTGAAGGTTGCTAGCGCAGTGGACATACCCACTGAGCCACGACGGCTCTCATGATGATTTTGGAAGTGCAGAATCATTAAATGAGGACATAACTATATATATGTATATAGCATATGAACTAAGAGGATATTACACGAAATAAAGAATCTTCAAACAGAATGCATCTTTATTTTGTGTATAAAATGATTATTTGTACAAATGTATCACCAAAAACAGGATGACCAAGTGGACATTAAATATAATGGCACTTACAATGAAGTTTGATTGTCTCGACAGTTACACAGCAGTCATTAAAATACTGAAAATTAAAAAAACTCCTGCGACATGTAATTTAGTTGAAATGAATAAATGTTTTCAAACTCAAAAATTGCACAAATAGTAAAATATTTCTCACAATTTCCAAGTAAACACTGCGAAATTCACAATAAGATTTAATTTCATATACAGACAAATCTCAACATGAAAATCAACGTGGAATGTTAGTTTGGAATACAAATTGGAATAATTGATTCAAAATCATGCAAGAGTAAACTGTTTCTTCATAAACTCTTAAATTTACTAAATATCACATACTTGAAATCTAATATACTTTGTTATATAGCAATGAAATGCTCTGCAAAATTCATTCACCATAAAAATAAGTGCTCCTACATTCTGCAGCGAAAACTAACATTGACATGTTTGTTATAAAGGGTTTAACATAAAATATATAATCTTATAAATATATTAATAGTTCACATTATTTGCTACTAATGCGATTATGAGCTAAGATGAATTAATTGTTATAGTAATATGTTTGGGTACTTAAACATAGCTTGAATAGCAACTTTGCATGCCTCAATGGAAAAATTCTAAAGTGCAAAGGGAAATGTTACAATTTTTTATGCATTAGTAGGTAGTAACTGATAGAACATTCGGTAAAAAAGGTAATTACATTCAATATGTTTTTCACAAAATTAAAATTGACTCAATTATTTTGCAATGAAAGTAAATTTTTGGTATAAGTAATAAAATTAGATTTGAAGACAGGACATCAAAAGACGGATGATATAAGGCAATGACAATTTATGTTCATTGCAATTTCTTTTGTCAAATTAAAATCAAAACATATATTTAATTAGAGTTATCTCACCTGATAGAATTTGTATTTTTTTGGAAAAAGAACAAACGCAAATATATTTAAACTTGAAAAATATTTCAAGAGTCACATTCACTGTACATCCTGAACAAACAGCAGTTGCATAAAGTTACTGAAATGTTACGTAAGGATAATTACGAATATCAAAAAAGCTTCTAGTTTCGAAAACAGAAATCTAATTATGAAACATTTTAGTGATGTATCATAACAGTACTATCATACAGATTTTCAACTTTTATGATTTTATTTTGTTTCTAGGGGTGTTGGGAAATATTATCTTTTTAAAAACAAATAATGGATAAGCTCATATTTATAAAATCACAGCTTAGGAGAAAAGATGATAAGAAAGTAATTGTATTTTAATCGTGTAGGAATGAATTAACTTATACATTTCTGTAGAATTCACTTTTCTTTTTACAACACACATTTTATAATGTATGACGGATGAATTTATCTTTAATTTAATATCCAAGTGTCTTTACTATATTGTTTCTAAAGTCTTCTGGTTAAAATTTCTTTTGATGCTCAATAATTTAAAATTTATACAAACAAATTTGACTTTGATAATATTTGCACAAAAGTCAACAGATTTACTGTTAAAGATGATTTAATTTACAAATTAGAATTGTTTCCAAATTTCAATGCCTATTCTGAAGTAAATAAATACATCAATATTACATTTCAAAAGTTAGTTTTTATACATTGTAGCAATTAACAAATAAGGGAATAATTAAAACCTAATAATGAAATGATAAGTACTTTGGAGATAAAATAGCTATATTTCAATCAAAATCGTGACATCATTTGATAAATACAATTTCCAATACATATATTTTAACCAATGTACATTTCACTATTATAATATTAATAATATTAAATACAGATAATCTTTAAAAATACTGTAAGTTTCCTACCCTCTTTTATCCTCTTAAATAAATTTTGAGATTTCTCAGACAAGAAATTTCCTGATTTAGCAGCTTATGCATAATTGCACTATGGTATAAGTACTTAAGAACTCTGCTGAGTCTAGGTTTAGGTTAGGTATAGTAATTTCCAGTATAACTCATTGAACCAAGTTTACGAATACTATAGGTAAACAGGTTCATGAATAATGTGCACATTTTTCCTGCTGTGCGTTTTTATATAAAGAAACTTACAGGTTTAGTTATCTTGGATGAAAAACCAAATAACATTTCATGCTATTTTTTAACTTATAATAAAGTTTATGAAAAATTAAGATTTGACAAGGGAAAAACTTCTTGGGTTTTCCACCATAACCCATCCCATTTAAGTGTAATGAAAGCTTTTGTAGTTTGAAAACAATCATACGTCTCTAGTAATTATAAAACTATACTGCCTTTTACATGATATGAAAACAATAGCAATTTCTCTTGTCATAAGCACTTTGATCAATAAGTACTTCGAAAAATAAAACATGTAATGAATGTACTGCTCGAAACTTCAACGACCAATTTTTGCGATGTTGTATGAGCACTCTATATAGCTAGCTGCTTACCCTAACATCCATTATGAAAGTCCAGATGAAGCATGGATAAATTGTACCATCACCACATTGCATGTTTTTAAATTAAAAGAAAATGTAATTTCACAGCAATAAGAGTTCTACAGCATCACAGTCCAGAAAGTTCCCTCGATACATTTGCAGAAAATGCACCATCAAAACAGGCCTGTATATGA